>CM077156.1:12231646-12543907 GCA_039583875.1 Platanthera guangdongensis
AGGGTAAAGCGTAGAAGACCCCCGACAACGAGGCAAGCAACAAAGCCACTAATAAGAAACAAGAGGAGGACACAAACAACCACCTCAACTTTGGGTTGGGGATGCGTCAGGTGACCTTGAGCTCGCGGTTCCCCTCCTGGATGGAAGACGAGGACCCGAGATGATGACGCCTTTAACGTCCTATTCAAACTCTACGGGAAGGAGGACACGACAGTGCTGGCGATTACCTCCATTCGTGAATTGGCCAACCGCGGTATCCACTCCGTCATGCACTCTGCCGAGATCTTCCATCAGACAGCGAGGCAGGCCCTTAGTATGAATCACAAGTTGGCAGCGTCCCAAGATGCCCTTCGTACAACCCAGGAGGAACTGGCGAAACAAAGGGCGAGCTCGCTGGTGCCAACGATAACGCCCCGCTGGCCCCTACCGAGGTACATATACTTTGTCTGTCCCCGCTAATCTATCATCCTCTTATGTTTCTCTTTTCACAGGATTTCGAGCTTGCTTGGGCTGAGCGGATTTCTAAGCTAGAGGAGGAACTGCGGGAGGCTCAATGCAACAACGATGACCTTGCCCACCGCCACTACGAGGCAGAGTCTAACCTAGTGGAGTGCTAGTGACAGCATGCTGAGAATGCCGCTAGCGTCACCGCTCCTGCACCCGTGGTCGTGGAGGCGGACGTTCGTAGGGCTCTCGCGGTGACGGCTACCCGGCTCGTGGTAAGAAGCCTCCGACAGCGACGCGGCTTGAACGACATGGGCCTAGCCTATACTCCGGAGTTGCTGGTCCCGGGACTTTTCCCTGCGCGTGCGAGTACTTCTGCGGTGTGACCGAGTGATGGTGAGGAGAAATGAACTGATGTTCCAATGTTCTGTATTTTCTTATTTCGTTTGTTGAATTCAAACAAACTTAATTCGGGCGAGCCCGCTCACAATTTATTTATTTATAATGCACGATGTTTATTACTTGTGTTGGCTCGTTTATTTTCTCTGTATTTGCGAATATGGCCGGTTTGTTCTTGCTTTTTCTTCACACTAGACCCGCTAGATCCATGTCAGTTGATGCTCGCCTCGCAATTAGTTAGGTTTCGTTAGATTTTTGCCACGCTTTGGCTGAGTTCTCGTCCGCGCGTTGACGCTTGATCAGCAAGCCCTTTTCAGTTCTCACTGTTACAGGTCTTTGCCCTCTCGACACCTCACGGGGCGATGCGCCTATACTCGCCTGGTGAGGCGGGGTCACCCAGTATTTCGTGTTGGACACCCTTCAATTCCTGAGTCTCGTTGCTCCCGGGGGAAACATTTCACTCGAGGGGGGCAAGTAGTCGGTGTGCATAAAAAAAGCTAGTGCAGGGACCTGTACTACAACAACACAGCTTGAGGACTTCTAATCACTTGAGGGGGCAAGTAACTGGTGTGCGGGAGAGAAGCTTGCACAGGGACCCAGACTACGACAACAACAAAATTCAAGGACTACTGCTCACTCGAGGGGGCAAGCAGCCGGTGTGCGGGAGAGAAGTTCGCAAGGGACCCAAACTACGACAACAACACAGCTCGAGGACTTCTACTCACTCGAGAAGGCAAGTAGCCAGTGTGCGGGAGAGAAGCCCGTGCAGGGACCCGGACTACGGCAACAACACAGCTTGAGAACTTCTACTCACTTGAGGGGGCAAGTAACCGACGTGTGGGAGAGAAGCTCGCGCAGGGACCCAGACTACGACAACAACACAGCTCGAGGAATTCAACTCACTCGAGGGGGCATGTTGATGTAGGGTAGGCTGTGTAGTGGATTCCTAGAATGCAAGCTAGTGTCGTGTAGGGACGGACTCGATCAAACTTAATGCCTATATGTCATGATAATTTCAAATCAGGCGTAGGAATTAATAAAAGCAATGGAACAAGATCATAAATCAGCACAGTCATTCATAAGAAAGAGAAATAGTTTTCTTAAGCGGCTTTCTTTTGAGCTATGGCCTTTCTCCGCACGGAGGGCCAGAACAAGCGCGCGGCGAATTAAGTCGTCCTGCAGGTTAAGATATTCACGGGCAAATAACCACAAGCTATAATTCTTTAGAAAACAACGAGTTCCACAAAGTGCACAATGCTTACAACCAACATCAACTAACACCACAAATAATAGAGTAATATGAAATCTGGAAATGAACGAGGGCTGCAGTTATTTTACGCGGATCTGAATTTTGGAGGAGAAATGGAGTTATCCGGATGGTGCAAGACGGGTTCGGGTAAGGGGAGGTGGTTCCACGGAAAGAAGGGGGGTGGTAGTCGGAGGTATGGCTGTAGGGGTGTTGGTTTGGAGGCGTAGCACTGGATCTGGACGACCCAGTCCAGATCTGTCCAGATCCAGCCCGGATCTGAAAACAGCGGGTGTTTGGAGGGGCCGGAGGGGCGGCTGGGCTGGTGGAAGGCGGGTTGGAGAAGGGGTGAAGGAGGCGGAGGCGTGGGGAGCAGGACGGGGGTGTGGCGACGACTGTAGGGCGGACGGAAGGGGTGGCGGTGGGCGGCTATAGTGGAGGCAGCTCCTGGACGGGTAAGGGGCGGCGGGAATCTGGGATGGAGTGCGTACAGAGGAAAACCGGGGGATAAGAGGGCGGTGGCTTGGATCTAGGAGAGGGAAAATAAGAGGAGATAGGAAGCTTACCCAAGGAGTCGGCACCAAGGGCTCCACGGCGTCGGCACCGCGGAATGACCACCGGAAATGAGGAAGAGATCTTCTCCAATTTCAGCAATGAGTAGAAACTGCAGCCCTAGGTTCATATTTATAACGAAATAAAACTAGGGCACCCAAGATGGACGGCTATGATTGGCCGTCGATCTTGGCGCCAAAACAACACTAAATAATATTCAAAATACAACATGCTATATATGAAAATCCCTCAGAACGACGAGCCGGACGCAACCACGGTGCCCGATCGGCGAGCCGGTCACACCCGCCTGCGAGAATACACGAACATGGGGTCCGCCTTGCGCCGTGTCGCGCTGGATGGCCCCCCATCAACTCTCCCGGACTGAAAAGCCATCATCTCCGATGAATGGAGACGCTCATACTGAAGTCGAAGTCCCGGGGCGAGGTGATCTAACTCTGCAGCAGCAATCCAGGTGTCATCGGAGAAAGGTCGTCCGAGCCAACGAACCAAGTAGCGACACACGAGCCCATCTGTAGAGGGGACGAACTCATGTGCAATGATCTCAGTAACCTGCTTGGTCCTCGGCACTCGGGGAAAGCGATCCGGGGGTGGTGGTGGTGCTTCCGGTGAAGCCGATGGTGAAGAGCTCCAGTGGGAATCAAGGGGAGGTTGGGTGGCGGGAGAAAGGGGTGGTGGTGTAGGCTCGGAAGGGCCGCCAAGGTAAGGGTCGGGGTACTCATGAGGTGCATAGTAGGGTGTCAGGTCCTCGACATTGAACACAGGGTGGATACCCATGCTCGCAGGAATGTCCAGCTCGTAGGCATTCAACCCGATTCGTCGCAAAACTGAGTAGGGCCCAATTCGCCTGGCGCTTAGTTTCTTGGCAGGCCCCTGAGGGAGCCGCTCCGCACGGACTCATACCATCACTTGTTCGCCAACCAGAAAATGTTTTTCCCGTCTATGCCTGTCTGCCTGTTCTTTATAATGCTCATTGCTTAAATTAATTTTACGCCTGATGGACTCATGCAACTCATGCAAGTGACGTGTGAAGGATTCAGCAGACGCACTAGGGCGGGACTCACTCGGGACGGGCATAAGATCAATAGGCTTCCTAGGGTCATAACAAGATACAACCTGAAACGGGCTCAGACCAGTCGACCTATTGATGGAACTATTGTATGCAAACTCAGCTATAGGGAGCACTGAGTCCCAACTAGACACATGCTCTCCAACTAGACACCTCAGTAGGTTACCTAAGCTTCTATTCACCACCTCAGTCTGATCGTCGGTCTGAGGGTGGTACGCGGATGAGAATTTGAGAGTAGTCCCTATTTTCCGCCATAACGTTTTCCAAAAGTAGCTAACGAACCGCACATCTCGATCGGACACGATGGACTTTGGGAGACCGTGTAATCTAAAGACCTCACCCATAAATAAGGCCGCGACGCGGGGGGCATCGGCGGTCTTACTACACGCAATAAAATGTGCCATCTTGGAGAACCGGTCGACCACAACAAAGATAGAGTCATTCTTTCGCTGGGTGCGCGGAAGCCCAAGCACGAAGTCCATACTAATGTCCTCCCAAGGACGATGGGGAACGGGTAAAGGGGTGTATAAGCCTGTGTTCTGCTTCGTTCCTTTGGCCGTTTGGCATACACGACAATGTCGGACGACACGGGCCACATCTTTCTTCAGGCTCGGCCAGTAGAAACGATCCTCTACCATAGCAATCGATTTATCCCGCCCGAAGTGGTCGGCGGCACCCCCGGCGTGTAGTTCCTATACTAAATAATCACGATACGAGGTGTTGGGCACGCACAAGCGGGAGCCCCAAAATAAGTACCCATCAACGATCTGAAGCCCCTCAATAGGATCAGGAGGGTCCCTTGATAACGCAGTATAGGCCTCAGCAAAATCAGGACAAGTGGGGTAGTCCATAATCATCCTCTCGAAACCATTCACCTGGGCCCGCAATGTGTGAAGTAAAGAGACTCGACGACTGAGAGCGTCGACAGGCTTGTTCTCAACACCAGCGCGATGTTTGAGAACGTAGTGGAAATCCTGTAGGTACTCTACCCACTTCGCGTGGCGGTGACTCAGCTTCCGCTGAGAGTCGAGGTAGCGTAGGGCCTGGTGATCCGAATACAACACAAATTCCCGGGGTAGGAGGTAGTGTCTCCAATATCGTAGCGACTGGACAATAACATAAAATTCTCGATCGTAGTTCGAGTACCTTTGCTTGGCTTCGTTCAGTTTCTCACTAAAGTAAGAAACTGGGTGTTCCTCTTGACTCAACACTCCTCCAATACCCACACCCGACGCGTCACAAGCGACCTCGAAGGCTCTGCTAAAATCGGGGAGTCGGAGAACGGGAGCGGACATCAGTTTGTCCTTAATTTCTTCAAATGTACGAGTGGCCGCGGTGGTCCACTGAAAGTCTCCCTTACGCAAACAACTAGTAAACGGGGCCATGATCGAGCAAAACCCCCTAACGAATCTCCTATAAAAGGTCGCAAGTCCATGAAAGCTACGGGCCTCGTGAATGGTCGACGGTACGGGCCACTCGCGGATGGACTGGACCTTCTCAGGGTCAACTGACACGCCTGAGGAGGAGATGATGAAGCCCAGAAAGTGGACTGACTCGGATAAGAAAGAGCACTTCTTCAGATTGATAAACAGTTTCTCCTTCCGGAGAATATCAAATAAGAGTCTCAAGTGCTCGAGGTGATCAGGCTCGATATGGCTATAGATCAGAATATCGTCAAAGTAAACGACTAAGAATTTGCTCATATAGGGCCGCAGGATCTGGGTCATGACTCGCATGAACGTGCTCGGAGCGTTCGAGAGCCCAAATGGCATGACCAGCCACTCGTACAGGCCGTCTTTTGTCTTAAACGCCGTTTTCCACTCGTCTCCCTCTCGAACTCTGATTTGGTGGTACCCGCTGCGGAGATCGATCTTCAAGAAGATCTGGGCTCCAGACATCGTGTCGAGGAGGTCATCCAGACGAGGGATCGGGAAACGATACTTCACCGTAATCTTGTTGATAACTCTACTATTAATACACATACGCCAACTGCCGTCCTTCTTAGGGGTAAGAAGGGAGGGGACGGCACATGTACTCAGGCTCTCGCGGATAAACTGCTTCCGAAGAAGCTCATCAACCTGCCTATTGAGCTCAGCGTGCTCAACGGGATTCATGCGATAGTGTGGCAGATTCGGGAGCGGGGCCCCCGGGACTAAATCTATAGCGTGCTGGATGTCCCGCAGAGGGGGTAACTCGTCAGGGAGCTCCTCTGGCATAATATCCGCAAACTCACCTAATAAGGATCGAACGGCAGGGTGGATCTCAGGTGTAGGACAATCAGATACCAAAGTGGCTGCCACTACATACATGATACCAACATCGGTGCTGTCTCTCAAAAACTCACCGCATCTCAGGATATGCACGGGTCTCGAGGCAATCGTGCCAATGGAAGACTCAATCTGACCTTTAGGCCTCTCTCTGGGCTGGGTAGGGGATAAAGTGATCTTTTGCCCTTTGTCATAAAAGACACGTGTTCGAACGACCGAAGCACGTGACGTCGCGATCGAAGAGCCAAGGGCGGCCCAATAGAACGTGAGCGACATCCATGGGGATGACGTCGCACCAGACTTGGTCCTCAAAGGAAGTGATGTTGATCGGCACGAGACAACGCTGGGTAACCTATATCGCTGTCTTGTCTACCCAGATGACACGATAGGGGTTTAGGTGAGGCTCTGCCTTCACCTGCATACGGTCTAGGCCCTTCTGGGCCACGATATTTACGCAACTCCCACTATCGATAACTAATTTGCAGGGTCCGCCTGCACTCGGGAAATATGTATAGAAGATGGTAGTGCGGCGCCAATCCTCATCGGCTCGTGGGGTGTGCAGGAAGCGCCTGACCACTCCCACCTCTAACGAACGCTCAGCGTCGCTCTCCCAGCCCTCCTCAACGGTGGCAGTGATCTCCTCAGTAATCTCCTCATCTCCCTCTAGACCGTGCTCCTCGTCCTCGATCAACAGATTCCGCGTAGGGCAATGGGCCGCTACGTGTCCTCTGCCCGAGCACCTAAAACACTGAATACCCCCAGGCCTCTGGCCCTCAGTAGCGACAGTCTTCCCCTTCATGTCAGGAGTGACTCGAGGGGGTGGAGTGGCTGCAGCCGTCTGGGCGGGAGCGGGCTTCCTAAACGTTGACGAATCCGTCCGGGAAGGAAACTGCAGCCCTCTAGCCGTTTGGCCCTCCGTGGAAGTCCCCTGACGCAAGTTCTGTAATTGCTCGAATAACTGATCTCGATAGGACGCAGGGAGGTACTTCTCGCTCAGCCTCTGCTTCATCTCGTCCCATCTGGTGATGGGGTAATAACCGTCACGCTGTAAGGCTCGCTCAACGCTAATCCAGTACACCTTGGCCTGCCCGACTAACTTCATCTTGACAAACCGGACACAACGCTCATCATTCATATCGTACCAATCAAAATAGTGGTCCATGTCAAGGAGCCAATCACTAAAGGCCTTCGGATCCAGGCGGCCCTCGAATGTGGGGGCATCGAGGCGAATCTGACGGGTGATGTCAAAGGCGTGGTCACCTCTCCGCGGGTCAGGGTAATCAGCAGGAGGATCGTCTCGGTCGTACTCGTGCCGAGCGGGTGGGGGTCCGCGCTCACGTCGACCCGACGGGTAGTACTCATCCCGACGTTGGTCGTAGCGACCGTGTGGGGGTACACGGTTCCTAAGGTCAGGCTGACGTGGCAAGCGGTATCCATCCCGCTGAGGCGGCGGCCGGACACGCGCTGGCGGTAGATCATCTCTGAACCGCTGGCCGCGAAGGGGGAAATCATCAGGGTCGTCCGCGATCCCATCGTCATGCTGTGAGGGCGTATCGCGGGCGTTCTCTAATTGGTCGAGGCGGCGATTCACCGCGGCGATATCGTGACACACGTTATCGAACTGGGTACCTAATGCATCAAAACGCTTTAGGATAAGGCACTGAAAGTCTGTGGTAGCGGTGCTCGAATTCGAGCCCGCTGCCCGGTCAGTGGTGGCTGGCTGATCTACCATGCTTCTAAATGCCCTACCACTACGGAGCATGCAAAATGGCCCGACCTGGCTCTGATACCAATTGATGTAGGGTAGACTGTGTAGTGGATTCCTAGAATGCAAGCTAGTGTCGTGTAGGGACGGACTCGATCAAACTTAATGCCTATATGTCATGATAATTTCAAATCAGGCGTAGGAATTAATAAAAGTAATGGAACAGGATCATAAATCAGCACAGTCATTCATAAGAAAGAGAAATAGTTTTCTTAAGTGGCTTTCTTTTGAGCGATGGCCTTTCTCCGCACGGAGGGCCAGAACAAGCGCGCGGCGAATTAAGTCGTCCTGCAGGTTAAGATATTCACGGGCAAATAACCACAAGCTATAATTCTTTAGAAAACAACGAGTTCCACAAAGTGCACAATGCTTACAACCAACATCAACTAACACCACAAATAATAGAGTAATATGAAATCTGGAAATGAACGAGGGCTGCAGTTATTTTACGTGGATCTGAATTTTGGAGGAGAAATGGAGTTATCCGGATGGTGCAAGACGGGTTCGGGTAAGGGGAGGTGGTTCCACGGAAAGAAGGGGGGGTGGTAGCCGGAGGTATGGCTGTAGGGGTGCTGGTTTGGAGGCGTAGCGCTGGATCTGGACGACCCAGTCCAGATCTGTCCAGATCCAGCCCGGATCTGAAAACAGCGGGTGTTTGGAGGGGCCGGAGGGGTGGCTGGGCTGGTGGAAGGCGGGTTGGAGAAGGGGAGAAGGAGGCAGAGGCGTGGGGTGCAGGACAGGGGTGTGGCGACGACTGTAGGGCGGACGGAAGGGGTGGCGGTGGGCGGCCGTAGTGGAGGCAGCGCCTGGACGGGTAAGGGGCGGCGGGAATCTGGGATGGAGTGCGTACAGAGGAAAACCGGGGGATAAGAGGGCGGTGGCTTGGATCTAGGAGAGGGAAAATAAGAGGAGATAGGAAGCTTACCCAAGGAGTCGGCACCAAGGGCTCCACGACGTCGGCACCGCGAAATGACCACCGGAAATGAGGAAGAGATCTTCTCCAATTTCAGCAATGAATAGAAACTGCAGCCCTAGGTTCATATTTATAACGAAATAAAACTAGGGCACCCAAGATGGACGGCTATGATTGGCCGTCGATCTTGGCGCCAAAACAACACTAAATAATATTCAAAATACAACATGCTATATATGAAAATCCATCAGAACGACGAGTCGGGCGCAACCACGGTGGCCGATCGGCGAGCCGGTCACACCCGCCTGCGAGAATACACGAACGTGGGGTCCGCCTTGCGCCGTGTCGCGCTGGATGGTCCCCCATCACAAGTAGCCGACGTGCGGGAGATAAGCTCGTGCAAGGACCCGTACTACGACAACAACACGGCTCGAGGAATTCTACTCACTCGAGAGGGCAAGTAGACGGTGTGCGGGAGAGAAGCTCGCGTAGGGACCCAAACTACGACAACAACATAGCTCGTGGACTTCTACTCATTTAATGGGCAAGTAGCAGGTGTGCGGGAGAGAAACTAGCGCAGGGGCCCAGACAACGACAACAACATAGCTCGAGGACCTCCACTCACTCGAGGGAGCAAGTAACTGGCGTGATGGAGAGAAACTCGCGCAGGGATCCAGTCTAAGACAACAACACAGCTCGAGAACTTGACTTTTCCTGTTTGCGCTCTCGCTCAGGGGGCATTCAGCGGACATACCGTCACAGAAAGAGTTATGCATTCATAAAATCAAAACAGTCATCTTTGGTTGAAAAAAAGGTCGAGTACAAATGTTTTACAGGCCGACGAGGCTCAAGGAAAAATGTGTTTCAAGCCATCATTGTTCCATGTGTTGCTAAGGAGCTCTCCTTCGCAATCGGTACCTCCATACTTAAATACTTTGGCCACCACAAAAGGTCCTTCCCAATTGGGATGGAGCTTCCTACCGCCGCGCCCCGGCCGGCGGCGTCCACCTTCTTGAGAACAGCTCACCTTTGGCAAATTGTTTAACCCTTATGTGCTTGTCGAAATACTTCGTCATTCTGTGCTTGACCTCCTCTTGACGAATCGTCGCGAGGTCTCGAAGCTCTTCCACCAAGTTGAGTGAGAGCCTCTACTCCTCATCGTTCTCCATTCTCCAGTCCTCTCTTCTGCAGCCACGATCCTCGGGCTCTGGACATCGAACTCTACCGGGATCACTGCTTCCGATCCGTGAGACAGTTTGAAGGGGTGTGGCAGTGCTTGGGGTAGTTCTGAGAGCCCAAAGGACGAAGGGAAGTTGTTCGACCCAATTCTCCTTTAAGTTTTCCACCTTCTTCCTTAGCAAATTAACAATGACTTTGTTGGCGGCCTTGACCTGGCCGTTGCTCCGAGGGTGGTGGACAGATGTGAAACAGATATCAATCCCTAACAGACCATAGAAGTCGATGAGCTCCTTGCAAACTACGGGTCGTTGTCCGTGATGATCGCGAGCGGCAGTCCGTGTCGACGGATGATCTCCCTCATATGAAGTTCCTTACGATTTGGGAGGTGGTCTTCTCCAGCGCCTTCACTTCAATCTACTTGGAGAAATAATCAATCTTTATGAGGATAAACCTTCAATCTACTCCAGTTCCTTACACTTTGGGGAATGGCCCGTTGAGATCTATCCCCCAAATCGCAAAAGGCCACGGGGTCGTGATTATCCTGAGCCGTTGCGCGGGCTGTAGTTGGAGGGGCGCATGGACCTGGCACCTCGAGCACCTTTTTAGCGAACTGCTTCGCATCCTTCCGGATGGTGGCCAGAAGTACCCCTGCCTTAACACCTTTTTCCCAGAATTCTCCCTCCGGAATGACTTCCGTATTCCCCCGAATAAATTTCCTCCAACACCCAAGGCACGTCCACCTCGGCCCACACCGCGCTAAGGGGCCCGACAAGGTCTTCAGATAAATGTTTCCTTTGTAAAGCAGATACTAAGCGATCTTAAACCTGAATCACCTCTGGTCCTGAACTCCGAGAGGAAACTGACTAGTGAATAAGAATTCCACAAATGGGTCCATCCATGATAGTTGATGGTTGATCTCCATGAGCTCCCCCTCCTCGATGGATAGTCGGAATAACTCGGTCACCACTTCCCCTGATGTGGGGCAATGCTTGGCCAGACGATCTCCTATTGAGTTCTCCTCCCTTGGCACATGTTGGATGGAGAATGAGCAAAAAGCGCCTGTGAATTCCTTGGCCTTGACCAAGTACCGCTGCAGTACGGGTTCCGGGACCTCGAACTCTCCTCGTATCTGAGCGACCACTACCAAAGAATCTGAGTGGATGCAGAGGTACTGAATTCCGAGCTCGCGAGCGAGGCGAAGACCGACGATGACAACCCCGTACTCAATTTGATTGTTTGTGATCGGAAAACAAATGTCCACGGCTTGTTCGATCTTGACTCCCTGGGGGCTCGTCAGAATGACTCCTGCCCCATCGAGTATTTTCTTGAAGCTCCACCCACGAACATCTCTCAAGCCTTCCGCTCTGGAGGCTCTACGTCTCCTGCTTCCGACATGTAGTCCACCAAGAAATCGGCCACCACTTGGGCTTTTAACAGAATGTGTCGGAGGTTTAACGCTTTGGAGGCTCTACGTCTCCTGCTTCCGACAAAAGAAAAGGAAGATGACCACTACTCTGGTTGGGGTCAAGAGGTGACCCAAGAATTTTCCCTTCCATGCCCTAAAACACATTTGCCGGTTGAGCCTCATCTTGTGTTTCCGGAGCGCGACAAAGGTTTATAGCAAGTCCCCGAGATGCTCCTCCACACTCTTAATCTTTACCAAGAGATCGTCTACATAAACCTCGAGGTTTCACATTTTTTTCTCCTTAAACACCTTGTCCATCATACATGGATATGTCACCCCTGCATTTTTAAGCACAAACGACATCATTTTATAACAATAGCACCTGTCGTTGGTGATATAAGAGACATGTTTTAGGTCGGGCGAATGCATGTGAATTTGATGATAACCAAAAAAAACGTCTAAGAAACTCATAACAGGGAATCCGACAGCTGAATCTACAAGCGCGTCGATTTTAGGCAGAGGGTAACAATCCTTGGGACAATGTTTATTAAGCATAGAAAAGTCGATACTCATTCTCCACTTCCCGTCTCCTTTTTTCACCATTGCAATGTTGGAGACCCAGCCTGGTAACTGGATCTCTTCAACAAAACCTGCGTCTAACATTCTGCACCTTTACACGGATGGGCTCGACCAGAGTAGTGGTTGATTTCCTCTTCTTCTGTTGGATGGGGCGGGTACCTGGGCCCAGGTTAAGATGAGGCAAGCGACGTCTGCATCGACGCCCGACATGTCCCCTGCGTTACACGCAAAGATGTTCATGTTCTCCTGGATGCATGCCCGGATCTTCTACTTGTCCTCCTCAGTCATCTCGTCGCTGATCTAAACATTTCCAGTCCTCCCATCCTTGGCCTCGATCTCCTTCTCCTCCACTTCCTCCGCAGCCTTCAGCCTCGTCATCTCCTCCATCACCTTCTTGACCACCTCAGCCTCCTCCCGATTGATCGTGTTAACAACATTGAGGAAGCACTCCCTCGCCACCTTCGTATTGCTCCTGATCTGGATCTGCAACACCCCAACGCTATACTTTTGGCACTGGTGGAAAGATGAGGACACGCAATGGAAGGCGTTGATGAGGGGCCTTTCGAAGATGGCGTTATAGCTGCTAGGCGCGTCCACGATCACGAAGCGACACACCTTCGTTGTTCCACCTAGGGTGACGAGGAACTCCACTCCTCCCTCGACCTCTTTCCTCTCCCCTGCGAATCCAAAAAGGGGGTCGTCAGTTGAAGTAACTCTCTTTGTCTCCACTGTGATGGCTTCGAACGCCTTCTTGAAGACCACGTTGACCGAACTTCCGTTGTCGACGAGGATGCGGGAGACCGTGAAGTTCTCCACCGCTGCTTGAATCACCAGAGCGTCGTGGAAGGGATTCTCGTTTTTGAACATGTCCTCCGCCAAGAACGTAATTTCCCCGATCGGGGGAGGGGCCTGCGAGGTAGAGGCCACACTCCTACAGTAGACCGCATGAAAGTTCCCTTTTCAGGTTGCTTTTACCCTCGCCCCTCCATGGATCGCCCTAATCCCACCGTGAGCTCCCTGATCAACCTCATTCTCGCACCCTCTCGGTGCTCGCCCTACAGCTCCCTCATTCCTTCTCCCACTCCTGGCTCTCGCCGCCCCTCCATGGCTCCTTCCTCTGTTTCTCTCCTCAACTCCAGAAACTCTGGGCACGTAGCGGTGGCATGACATTTTTAGGAAGAGTGTTAAACATAAAATTTGTAGATCTCGTCGAGATCTTTCATGTTGAACACTTTTCCTAAAAATGTCCTATAGTAAGCCTATTTTCAAAAGGCACGAAACCCGGGCGGAACTATCGCATAGTTCTGCCCCCCTTTTGAAAATAGTCTTACTATATGACATTTTTAGAAAAATTATTCAACATGAAAGTTGTAGATCTCGACGAGATCTACAACTTTCATGTTGAACATTTTTCCTAAAAATGTCATATAGTAGGCATATTTTCAAAAGCCACGTGTAACCCGGATTTAGCTAAATCTGAATTCCGCGTTTTTACACCAACCCCTTTTTAATACTTTAGACAACGGTTTTTATAAACCGTTGTCTAAAGTTAGTGCCCGAGTTTGAAAAAAAAAATTGAGGGGGACAGCCTCCCCTCCTCGGCCTAAATTGGACCAGCCATTGTCTGAAGATATTTCTTTGAGCGGTTAACGAGTTGAACCAAGCGAAATTCGTACATCCACAAGCAACATACACAAATAGTAATTTATGGATAGCGGAAATTCAAGCAGTTGGAACGTTCGGGCAAGCTTAAATTAATCAATTAGAATGCATAAAATTAACCTAAAATGAGAAGCAAGAGGTAGTGAAGCTACCCAGGATTTGTCTTGTCCAAGCACAGTCAGCACAAGGAAAACAGCCGCAGGAATGTCCACTGTCGCGCGATATTGGCGGAATACAAAAGTTGGCGTCGACTCCAATCTGACGAGGAGGACTGGACGGGATCGACACGGTTGATGGCCTTCGTTTTTTTTTGAAAGGAGTGGAGCTGCTAATCGACGGCAATTGACGGTGATGGGGCTCCCGGCCACTAGAACGCTGAAATAGGCAAGTCGATGTCGACAGTGTTCGAGAGGCAGTTCCGTAACCTTAGCAAAAGTCGGCGGCGAACTCCAGGAGGCAGTGTCAGGCTCGCCGGTGGAGGAGAAGTGGAGCGATGGCGTCCTTGTCCTGTAATGGCGAATTGACGGAGACGTCGCTGAAATTTTGTTGCAGGTGTTTAGCTGGTAATACTGAGGAAGGAAAATGATTTTTCCTTCTCTGTTCAATCCGGGTTGTGATTCTTCTTCTCGGCTTGCTCTTAAATAGAGGAATATTTGATTTATTTTCCTAACATCTTTCTCACGGCATTCATTAATTTCAAAATCCGGTTTGCCTGAAATCTGGATTTATTTCATATGACAACAATACATGTATTCCAAATTAAATTGTTATCTTTGATTTATTCTCAATAAAAATTATACTTATTTCTTTCCCAATAAAAATTATACTTGTTTCTTTCCCAATACGTCTTAATTTTGAGTGAGTAATTAATTGATTTTTTAAGCTTGTCTTTACCGTCCTAACTACCAAAATTACCTGACCTTTTATTTAAGATCTCATCGGACGGTCAACCCGAAGAGCCGAACAATTTCAAATAAGAGAAGGTGCGCGAACAAAATACACGATAATAAGTAAAAGCTTAAAATTAAAATGTGCGACTTATGAGCCGACGAAGGATGCATCATGGTCTGTCAATAGTAGGATAGCAAAGATATAATTTTTCCTTGCCTGGGCGAGCATCCAGGACTTGCGAGTTGAGGATTTCGCCGGGTTGAAACTTGCTACCTCAGAACGCACCTCGCCCCTTAACCGACTGGGCTGGTTTTGCCCTGGGCTTGCTGGGTGCATGGTTTTCTGACATGGGGAGGGCGCCTCGCGGCTGATTTGGGGAGGACGCCCCCGCGGTTGCCCGAAGGGGCAACATGCAGGGTCTCCTCGCTAGACCCTGCTCGCCTGACATGGTCGGGCCTAAGCCAATTCCTTCTGCTCATTGTTGAGCTTGTCTGGGTTCCCTTGGGTGCGAGTCGGGTTGTGCTCGATAAATTGGGGTTGTACAAATAGCGCTCTGATACTGGTGTTGGACATTTCACACTCGATATCAAACGACTTGGAGAAGTGAAGAATTTTCAGAACAAGAGTTGTCACCAACGCCTGTTGTAAGCTCGTGAAGGCCGACTGTGTGGCGACATTCTAAGTAAACATTGTCGATGCCTCCTTCTGCAGGAATTGTGTGAGGGGGCGTGCCTAAGTGTCATAGTTGCGGATGAAACAACGGTAGTATCTTGTGAGTCCTGGGAAGACACAAACCGCCCAGACAGTTGATGAAGTGTCTTGTTGAACCACGACCTCCACTCTGGTTGAATCATGATCAAGCTCTGGATAGAAATATTACAGGCAAAATATTCAATCTGAGAGCGTCCAAATAAACATTTATTCTGATAGGTAGTGTGGTGAGATGCGGACAAGAGTTTAGAGCGGTAGCTAGGTGCTTTAGAAGGTGTCAAGAAGAGCTATAAACAAGAACGTCATCTAAGAAAACCAGGGCAAACTTTCTTAAGTACGTCCAGAAGATATCATTCATGGCGGACAGGAATGTTGAGGGCGCATTGGGGAGGCCGCCGAACAACATCACCAAGAACTCATATTACCATCATGAGAGTCTGAAATTCATTAGATGAAAGATCGACTGTGCGGACATGTTTCTAGTGGGTAGCCCGACCTCAAATCGAGCTTGGAAAAATAAATTGTCATACAACTCATTTAGAGCACTTGTATTAGCGGGATCTGTTATTTTTCAAGGATAGTGTTACTTGTTGATCTCGTGGTAGTCAATGCAAAAAAAGTCAACTACCATCCTTCTTGCGAACAAGGACTAGACTTAAAAAAAGTCTCACAATAGGCTAAGTGATGCTCGCTTGGAGCATCACACCATCTTTTAGATGGATTCAATCTAAGAATGCTCGTGCTGGTATGATCGGACCGAGACAACATAGACAAACAACTGCAAAAGGATACAGTAATCTGGGGGGTAGACTGGGTGGGAGTCATTGAGAAGCCTTGAAGATGTCCTGGTGCGGGAGTTCCATTATAGGTGGATGACCCATTAATATGTCACAGGAGGCGTTGAAATCTGAATCAATTGTCTTGCATAGGGAGCGAAAGGTCACTGGTGATGGGCCAATGTAGGATCGCCTTGAAGTGCATGTGTGACCATGGGACTCAAAATCCTTGGTGAGTCTGGCCTAGTTGACCTTGATGTTTCCAAGGGTCTGCAACCACGTGACCCCAAGAATGGCATCCGGATTGTCGAGGCCAAAGACATAGTAGTCGGAGATAAACACAGAAGTGGTCATCTCCAATGCCATGCAACTGCTGGTTGTCGCAGAGCAATGACCATTGCCTAGAAAGGCGGAGACAAATGGAAACTTGATTTTGGTATGACCAAGAATAGTAGAATAGGGTAAGATGGTGCAAGGACTTGTCATGCCACCCACCGAGTAAATGAGGAGCTCAATTTGAGTGAGTTGAGTGGCCTCCGCCAGTGTCGGCTCCTCATTATCCAATTCTAGATCATCAAAATCAACAAAACATATGTTTTCCTCCCCATCGAGGATCATCATCCGATATCGATTCAAACAGACATATGTGTGTGGGGGGGGGGGGAGGTTTCTTGTAGCGAAAGCAGAGGCCTTTACTACGTAATTCGGCGCAACCCTGATGGGAAAAGCAGTGTGAGAGCTCGGGTTTCATGGAGGGGAGGTTGGGGAACCTCAAGACTTGTGAGGCTATTTCAAAAAAATTGTCAATGTAGGAATCCACGACTCTACTTAATAGACTGTATAAAGCCACTTTAAGGCATCGTTAGCTTGCCAATGAATTAGAGGAACGAATAAGTTCCACTTTGAGATCTTGCTAAGATAGGGCGAGATTGGATTAGCAGATCCAATGGAAGGTTAACCCTTCTATGTAAATGATGGTTAACAGAACCTGTTGATTATCAGGAGTGTATGGCAATTCAAAAACTTTTCGCATGGAAATCCAACCCATAAGACCAATCCCATTGAAAATTAGAATTGCAATGCGTCACAAGTGAGGGTAGGGGTTAACTAAACATGCGGAGGAACCCATGAGGGTCACTAGAGCTACCAGTTGACGCATTAGACAATGACAGAAGCAGTAGCGCCGAGAATGGGGGCCGGTTGGGGAGAAGTGTATGGTTGTGGAGAAGTGTATAGATGTTCCGTATTATAATTTGAAGGTTAGAAATGTTCATATTGAGTTGATCGATGCAATTGAAGATGTTTTTGAGAGAGGAAGGGTCATCCTTGTCACGGGCCATGTTGCAGGTAGCCGATGTCAACCAGGCATGCGAATGGAGGATTTCGGCGGATCGACGTATAAAGAAGCATCTCTCGGGCTCGATCGAGCGGCACGACATGCATAAGCATGGTGCGGGCGAGACACATTACCGTGTGCATGCATGGGGACAAATGTTGTGGAGTTGTGCAGGTGTGGATGATCCGTGGGGGGTTGAAACGGAGGCAAGCGGATCAATTGATATCTCATGCTATCGCTAGTAACAACCAGCGAAGGAGGGAATCAGAATTCATTAGAGGAAGTCGCGGGTTCATCTAAACCCCAATCAGTTCTTAGTTTCCAAGTGCTTAGATGATAAGGATACAATAGAGTTCCCCTTACATAATTGAGCCCTCACAAAAAATAAAGTCGAATCTAAAATAAAAATACTAGTACATAATGACAAAGTATGATTGTGCCCTTAGCGTGATGCCCCTAGCTCCTCACGTGGTTGACATGAGTAAAGGTGTACAAATCATTCTTTGCTACAGTGACTGTACTCATATTTGTATTATTATACTAGATGAACAGGCACAATGTGCCCTGTCCAAGTATTCTCAACCTGTAGCATTTGACGGCAAGAAACAAAGTAACAATGCTAACGAAAACTACAGCAGTGTCGCATAGGGTCGTAGCTGGGGCCAATGTTTTAAATATCGGATGTCGGACATATATCGGATTGTGTTTTTAAATGTCGGATGTCGGAAGTCGGAGACACGTCGGAGATATTTTAAAATATCGGATTTTCATATATTATAAATAAAATTTTTATTTAATGTATAGTAACTATAATTATATGTTATAAAAATAAAAAAATAATATAACAAATAAATAAAAAAATGAGTCATTTATATTATGAAATAAATTTAATTAGTATTTAAGAAAAAATATTATTAACAAATACAAAATGATACATTGTAAAATATATTTAATACTATACACTAATTTTATTTTGATAACAATAAGTTTATTGCAAATTAAAAAGATTTAAAAGTTAAAAATACTTAATTTATTATAAGTTTTTTCAAACTTATAAATTTATATTAAAAATATGAAACAATCACCTAATAAATGTATTAAATATTTTCCTATTTTTTATAATATGAAATTAAAAATTTGTGAAACAATCAACGTTTTAAAAACCGGACCGGACCGGCCGGCCGGACCGGACCGGCCGGTCCGACCGGTTGAACCGCCGACCGGTCCTCCGGGCGGTCCGGTCTGGTTCCTAAAACCGTCATGGCCAAGAACCGGCCAGGAACCGGAAAACCGGCCGGTTGAACCGGATAATCGGAAATCGGGCCGGTTTTTGGCTAACCGGACGGTTCACAAAATCAGCATTAATTTTAGGCGTTTGTTAACCGCAGCCCATTATTGGCTAGTCGCACCCCAAAATCTCATAATTTTTCGCGCCTTTTCGAAATACGCCTTGTACATGCAATATTAGGAAAAGTGCTCAACCCAAAAGTTGTAGATCTCGTCAAGATCTACAACTTTCGCGTTGATCACTTTTCCTAAAAATGCATGTACAAGACGTACTTTTGAAATATGCTCAGGTTTCGCGCCTTTCAGAAATACGCCTTGTACATGCAATTTCAGGAAAAGTGTTCAACACGAAAGTTGTAGATCTCGTCAAGATCTACAACTTTCGTGTTGAACACTTTTCCTAAAATTGCATGTACAAGACGTATTTTGAAAAAGTGTGAAAACTTAGGAGATTTTGGGGTGCGACTAGCCAATAACGGATTGCGGTTAACAATCGCCTAATAAAGAAGTTAACAATCGCCTAATAAAAGTGTGAAAAGTTAGGAGATTTTGCGGTCATTAATGTCAAAACGGTTCAACTCCGGTTCAACCGGTCAAACCGGTTAAACCTTGAACCTCTCTCATGACTGGTTTTATGTCCGGTCCGGTTCTCAAAACCTTGGAAACAATTATACAAAATTGATTGTAAAAATAAAACGTTAAAAAATTGAAATAATAAGTTTAATCGATTTAAACATACATAATATAGTATCCATAGGTGATTTAAATATATGATATTTGTCTGCAAATATAACATAAAATAAAATAGCGGGGGATATATTTAAAAGTCGTGTCGCCTGATATATCGGAAAAGATTGGACATGTCGGCCGATATTTTAGAAAAGAACATAATCTATTATTTTGAGAAAAACATATCGTTTTCCTCTAAAAAATGACATGTCGGGAGACATGTCGGACATGTCGGAGGACATTTAAAACAATGGCTGGGGCTGCTCGGATTGGCGACGACGAAGGCGTGAGACGAAACCGACACAACAAGAGGTGGTTGGGCTGATCACAGGTGAAGGCGAGTAGGTCGATTGATTCCAGCGAAGATGAAGTCGGTGTGCGGGCGTCGAGGAAACAAGGAGTCGTGCGATTTTTGGCAATTGTATGTTTCATCATACAGCGTCGGGAAAACAGGGGTAGATGTCGACTTCAAGCCCTAACTGAGACAGGGCATCCCGATGAATGGAGATGTGCAGGAGAAGGGAGATGATTATGTTACCCACTGCAGAATGACTAGTGATGCGTGTAGGATTGGAGGCGACAGTAGAGAGCTGTTAGGGAGGATCATAATCTCGGATACCAAGTTGTTATGTGCTCACCGAAGTAGTAGCCAGAGGCGGAGGGGATACTGTGGAGCCAGAATCGCGGCTGCCTAGGCAGGGCGTGCTCAGGAGGAGAGAGCTACCAATATCTCATACAAAAGAAAAATAGAATACTTTTTGGATGCATTTACAAGATCCAAGGGACCCTTAAATAAAAGATACAAAGGCATAAAAATAATTAAACCCGCAACACTTGAACTACGACATAACATTAAATAAGACACCATAATAAGAACATAATACATCTCTAAGACAAACAACTTAATACCCGGGCAAGAAGCCCATAACATAAGTTGGGACTATTTTTATATTTTATATATTTGTTATTTTGTTTTCAATACCTGACACACAATTTTTTCAAACTCACGTTTTTACTATTTTATACATTTGATATTTTGTTTTCAACTATATATTATTCTAATTTACTTTGCATTATTTAAATATTATATTTTTTTTCTTTATTTTCTATCATGTATATATTTTCTTGTTTTTTAACACATAATTTCACTTCAGTTTTTGTCCATCATTTATATTTGTGTATTTATTTTATGTAGTTTTATTTGATTTATTTGACAGCAGGAGGGAGAAAAATAAAATGATATTTTATTAATTTTTTCTATTATATAATACATGTATGAGTACGCTTATATATAGGAAGAGAGAGGGGAATTCCCAATCCAAAGATGTGTGACTAACTTAGATTACAAGTGAGCTCCCATTTGGGCCTCAATAATGGGCATTTTACATGTCTTATTTAACACTCCCCCGCAAGCGGAAACATACAAATCGTACGCACCAAGCCTGGACAAAAACTAATGATATAGTGGTCGCGGTAAGGCCTTGGTGAGAATATTCGCAACTTGCCCGGTAGCACGAACATGCTCCAATTCCAACTTCTTTAATTGAACCTTCCCCCAAATGAAATGACAGTCAACTTCAATGTGTTTAGTTCGCTCATGGAATACTGGATTCTTGGCAATATGTATAGCAGCTTGACTGTCACAAAACAACGTTGCTGGTGAGGGAAGTTTGACTCCCAAATCACAAAGGAGACTTTCTAGACAAGTGAGCTCAGATACAACAGTCATCGCACAATACTCGACCTCAGCGGATGAGTGAGCAACAACAGATTGCTTCTTGCTACGTCAGGTAATAAGGTTTCCACCAAAGTACGTACATAAACCAGTTGTAGAGCATCGATCATCAAGAGAACCCGCATAGTCAGCATCAGAATATGCAATCAGAGATATAGAGGAGGATGATTTGTGCGCAAGGCCTTGTCAGGAGCAATCTTCAAGTACTTAAGGATGCGCTCGACAGCCTGGAGAAGAGAGGTCCATAGAGTATGCATGAACCGACTAACAAATACAACAACAAACGAGTTATCAGGTCTTGTAACAGTTAGATATATCGGTATTCCCACAACACGTCGATAATATTCTGGATTCTCAAGTAATGAATCAGACTTAATCTCATGAGCACAAAGCTTGCGGTTGACATCAATAGGAGTGTCGGCAGATTTACAACCTGAATAACCAGCCTCCTGAAGTAGATCAACATAATACTGCTGCTGTGATAGAATAAGGCTATCAGGTCTTCTTACCACGTCAAGTCCAGGAAAGTACCGAAAATTCCCAAGATCTTTAGTTTGAAAGACAGAGTTTAAGTGTTGCTTAATTAGTTGTATCATGTTGGAGTCATTCCCAGTAATCAGAATATCATCAACATAAACTAGGAGAATAACTGTATCAGTTGGTTGATGACGACTAAAGAGAGAAAAATTAGTCGAGCTTCATGTGAAGCCAACTCCATGAACAACCTTACTAAATTTGTCAAACCAAGCTCGAGAAGACTGTTTGAGATCATAAATTAATTTTTTGAGACGATAAACCCAAGACTCCCTCGTAGTCTCAAACTCTGGAGGTTGTTACATGTAGATAGTTTCGAGAAGATCCCTATTGAAAAAAGCATTTTTGATATCCAACTTATATAAGGGTCATTGTCGATGAACAGCTAAGGAGATCAGAACCCGAACTATATTTAATTTGGTAACTTGTGAGAATGTCTCATCATAGTCGAGACCTTGTTGTTAAGTAAATCCTCGAGCCACAAACCGGGCTTTTAGGCGTTTAACGGTCCCGTCTGGAATGTGTTTGATCGCAAATACCCACTTACAACCAACACAAGTCTGACCTGGAGGAAGAGGTGCAAGATCCCAAGTCTGTTTAACCCAAAGAGCAGTCATTTCCTCATTCATGGCCGCACGCAACCACGAATGTTGGAGAGTCTCCTGCAAAGAGTCATGTATAGAAATGAAGGATAGAGATAACACAAATTTTATGAGAGATGAGGAGAGGAGATGTAAGGATACATAATTCGTCAAGGGATGGGCCGTAGAGGTGGATGCTGGATCGACAGGCCGCAAGATAGCACTGGTAGAGGGTAATTGTTGTAGGCCGTCAGATTTGAGATGACGACAAGTATATACACGAAGAGGTGGTTTGGGTGGAACTATGTCGGGGTTGGTGTGGGAAAAAGTGGGGGTAGAGGGCGTGACAGGGACGGTATGACAAGGTAGAGGAGGAGGTAGAAGTGGAGTTGAAGAGGAGTGAAACGGTTGGTCCTCGAGAAAGGTTACATCCGCCAAAACAACCAGTTTGTTATTTGCGGTAGAGTAACATACATAACTCTTTTGAGTGCGAGAATATCCGACAAACATAAATTTAGTAGCGCAAGGACCAAACTTGTCAGTAGACAGACCAAAATTATGAACATAACATGTACATTCAAAAACTCGAGGCGTGAGGGAAAACAGAGGCTTTGAAGGAAAAAAGAAAACTGAATGCAGTCGCAAAGTTGAGCATGGAAGAGCGCATGCAGTTGATGAGATGATAAGTAGCAGTAACGTAAGTTCCAGTATAACATAGATAGCTGTATTTGAAACATGAGTGATAGGACGACGTCAAGAAGGTGACGATTTTTTTTGTTCTCGCGCCACACCATTTTGTTAGAGCATAGACGCACGAGGTTTGGTGGATATTCACTAACTCGGTACATAGATTTAAGAAGGTATATTCATGTGCATTGTCGGTGCAAAGAACCTTCAAGATAGTAGAAAACTGAGTCCGAGTCATAGTAATAAAGGCACAAAAGATAAGAGGAGATTTCAGCACGATCACAAAGTAAATACAATCATGTTATGTGTGAGTAATCATTAATTAAAGTAATAAAAATAACGATAACCATAAAAACTAGGGGTTTTATAAGGACTCAAAATATCAGAGTGCACTAAAGAAAAGGAGCAACACTTCGAGTACTTCGAGTACCGGTAGGAGTGAAAGATATACGATGTTGTTTGTCAAAGATACATGATTCACAAGTAAACTCAGAAAGAGAAACATCAGGAAGAGCTTTCTTGAGAATATGGAGGGGAGCATGCTCAAGAGGTCGATGTCAATCAACAGAAGAGACCGCGGAGAGAACAGTGGGTGGAACATTCAAGAGATAGAGCCCATTAGACAGCCGCCCCTTACCAATAATATTTTGTATTTGTCAATCATGCACAACAAAGGAGGAATATGAGAAGGTTACACAACAATCAAGTTCCTGAGTAAGACGACTAACAAAAAGCAAGTTAAAAGGTGATCCTGAAACATGAAGGACCTAGGATAGAGAGAGTTGGTGGAGTGAGAGGCACATTAGCTGCGTCAGAAACCGGGGTGGTGTCTTCATTGGCCACAATGATGAACTTGGGAAACGCAGATTGCAAGTACTGATGGGGATTCTGCGAAGTAATACGGTGTGTGGCCCCTGAGTCCACAATTTAGTGGGAGCTACGAGAGAAACATGATATACCTTCATTGGAGATTGATGCAACGGAGTCGGGTGAGCGAATGATCATCCTTTGGAGATGTTAGAGATGATTGCGCAGAGCATCAATGTTGTTATGGGTGGGGTAAAGATCAGCTGTAGCAGAAGCAGTGAGATGTGGAGGCAGGCCATGCTTGCGATAGCAGGTGGCCTCAAGGTGACCATCCTGACAGCAATGAGTACATTTAAAAGGAGGTCGTCCAGCCCGTCCCCGTCCCGAGAAGTAGAACGACCTCCATAAGTCGAAGGTCCACGAGCTTCAGGAGGAGTGGACAGAGGCTGCTGGAGGAAGACCGGAGATAGATTCCTAAAAGCATCCGGTGGTAGTGTAACCTTTAAGAGCACAGAACAAACATCTGACAAAGAGGGAGTTTTAGATGAAGAAAGAATTGAGCCTGAACACTGTAAAGATGGGGTGAAACACGGGTCATCATCATGGCAATCTCAACTGCTTTTTTCTGGAGTCGCTGTGCAGCCAGATCCATCGTGGGAGGTTGATTTTGTATCCATACCTCAACAAAAGTCTTGGTTTTCACAAGTCACAACAAAGGAGGTCAAGTCACCTGTTACACCGGGTTCAAGTGTTTGAAGGTTGGTGATGATGTCGAACAGATGATGGAGGCTGTCCTTGCCAGAATAGAGTGAGTGAAATTCCTCCCACATAGCTTTGGCCGTCTTATGATACATGACCATCTGATATGGCTCGGTGTAAATAGAATTGAGAATCCATAATTGGACACGGACGTCATCACAGGTCCACTCCTCTATAAGTGTTTTAGTATGTGCCTTTGTCAAGTGATGAAGAAGACTTTTGGTCTGCAGGACACGACAAACTGAGTGCATCCACTCAACAAATTTTTGCTTCCCACTGAAAAAGATGGTAGTGATCCGAAGCTCATCACGAATTTCAGCAGGAGGAGTAGCATCACGGGCAGGGAGGGATGAAGCGGCTGTCAAATCCATGAAACCAAAAGCAGCTGCAAGGGGAGGTGACTGTGCGGGTAGAAAAGAACAACTCGGCGAACAGAGGCAGCAGTCCTGGCACGAGTAGTTAGCGACCTGAGAAGGAAGGAAGCGGTAAGAAAGCAACAACAACATGATAAATCCTACAACGGCGAGGAGGAAGCCGCAAGGAAAGCAAGCAAAGAAGGCAGATCTTGCGGCAAGGAAGAGAGACCGCGGAAAGCAGTGCTTGCGGCAAGGAGTGCTGAGACAGAATCAAACTGCGGCGAGCAGGGAAGATAGCAACGAGAAGACGCGCAGCGGAACGTAAGCAAGCCACGCCGAGAAGAAGATGTGCGGCGGGAGAGTAAGAACGCGGCAAGAAAAGAAATCGGTAGGCCTCCCTATCAAAGGAGAGAAACTATAAAAGCAGGAAGGAGGGTGGAATCACTGAAGGGAGAGGGCTGCGGGTAGAACCAGAGAGGTCACAAAGAGCATGATAAGCCGTCGGGTTGCAGATAGAACAAAGGAGGCCGTAAGAAGCAGGGAGACGTGCAGTTAGAGGATGTCTAACCGCTGAGAGAGCCAAATGGGAGAAGAAGTCGTAGGACTGGATTGCTCTGATACCATGTAGAAATCCGCAAGAGAGAAAAATAAAAGGATTTTTTAATAATTTTTCTCTTTTATAATACATGTAAGAGTACGCTTATATATATGAAGAGAGGGGGATTCCCAATCCAAAGATGTGGGACTAAACTAGATTACAAATGGGCACCCATTTAGGCCTCAATAATAGGCCTTTTTTACATGTCTTTCTTTAACAAGTTTAATTAATAATTTTATTTTATTTTAAATTGTTTGAACAGTCTATATTATTTTGATTGTGCAATGAAAAGGCTCATCATAAAACTATTATATAGATGATAGATGATTGCACTGGAAGATCCCTACCTCTCACATGAAAGAATAAGTTTAGCATCGGCAGTTATTTCAGATTTGAAGTTTTTAAGATGATGGCACAAAGCAAAACCAATTACCCTGTCCACACCTGTAGAACAGAACAGAAAAAATAAGTCATGCAGAAAAAATAATAAAAAGATGCTCAATAAGATTAATATACCCACTTTCATTTGTTAGTGTCTGATCTTTTATACTTAATGCGTCAAGATCGTTGCACTCTAATCCAATACGGCTTATAAACTGAAAAAGAAAACAAATTTAAAATAAATGCAACTTACAAATGAATAAAGCTATTTGCAAGCAAATAATATAAGGGAAAGTGAAAGACGGTGGACATACAGATTGAATTAACATTTTTAATGATTTAATAATAAAGCTTTACCGAGCAAATTATTATGATCTCACCAATTCATGAAAATTGTGAAGGAAAAGTTAAAAAATATCAAAAGATCCAATACATTGTGTTTTGGCAATCCAATGGCTAATGATGTAATGACTTCCCTAAAATTAGAATCGTTCCCTTTCCCAACCAAATAACAATAAGCAAATATTCATAAAACAGATTAAAAAGTATGAATGCATCTCTTAGACAATGTTACAGAGACGTTCAAAAAAGAAAGCTATTTTTTATCCTAGCATTTGTAATATTGTCCGTTTGAGAGAGCAGTGGTGGTGGCTTCATGGAAAATGAAGCTCCGGTGAGAATGGAGCACCCACCCTTCAACGGGAAATGAAGCTCAAAACGGAGTTCTTTTTTCTTTCCCACTGCAACGGAGCTCCAAAAGCGAACGAGGTTACCAAAACACTCTCATTTTTCCGATGAGGTAACTCAAAAACATCGCCAGAGTAAAAAAGGAGTACCAAATAGAGCCTATGTAATATTGACCACAAAATCATGCCTCTGAGCATTTGGCCACAATGGTAAAAACTTTCACAAAAGTCAACTTACAGACTGAATGCTTGAAATGTTTGATTTCGCTCTTAGAGCTTCGGTGTCCTGGTCAAGTTGGTTCTTCCAGTCCAAAAGTTGAGCTTCATCCTGAAATTTTGATGTATTTCAGAAATACGGCATACAGGTATCAAATGTAAAATTGAGAAGCACTGCAATAATGTCATACCTGTGGAGGAAGGATGGTGATTTTATTTGGAAAAATTTTCATAAGTTGCTTCATAGTCTTTGGAATTTCTTTACTTCTTTCATGTATTCTACCAAAACTATCCTGCAGTATTCCAGGAAATCTTACATCAAAATAGTTTTTTTTAAAGTTAGATTTATACAACTTCATTGATCTGACATGAATCTTCATGCCATCTTATTATACAACACCACTAGTTAACTCTCTCCTATTTAAAAAATTTCTTTATTCAAGGACACTAGAAATATAACTCTTTTGGATAGCCTCAAGTACACTTGAAGGAAGACTTTCATGTAATAATTACCCAACCCTCACAATGATAGAAGTATTATCCACTTTGTTTTATCCCAACCCATGCTAAGTTAGATCGCACGGTTTCGCCCTTTTACCTAGGTGGCCTACGAGAACTTCTCAAAAGATCACTCATCTCAGGACTACTCCCACTGAAGCACGTTTAACTATGGAGTTCCCAACACAACTCTACCACATGCTTCAAAAATGCGCTTCCGATATTTGAATATCTGAATTATTACTTAAGCTCATCATCTTCTTCTCCAATTATAACGTGAGATCTGATTAATTCTTGCACTTCCTTCACCTAGAAGTCGGTCATCTTAAAAGCCTGTCAGGAGCTGCTGTTATGATCTTGCTTCGTTGTGGATTGTTGGGGGCGGAGATACAAAGGGCAAACCCTAGAATGGTGGAGGAGATGAGAGAGGAAGAAACCCTAGAGGGTGGAGGAGGGAGAGAAAAACTTAGAGAGAGAGGGAGAGGAATTTTAGAAAGAGGAAAAGACTTTCATTCTTCATTGCTTACTTCAAATACATGACAAGGCCCTTTATATAAGGCACGAAAAGACACGGGCGAAAATACCCGATACAACTAAAACACAAAATATTAAACATATAAGAAGGGCTACATAACGACTCGACTCAATACAATTTACTACCTAAAATACTGACGAACTAGATAACTGACGGAGGACTATAACACATAACACTCCACCCGTCCTTAAGATTGAGCATGTCCTCAAGCTCGAAGTCCAGTATGATGATCGGCTCGTCCGGCTCCTTTATCTCGCGCCAAAATAGTGCCCGATAGCGTGTCGCGGTGGCGTGGGCCGCGAGTTGTAGCGACGAGATCTTCCGAAGGATGCGCGGCTGAAGCAAAGAGTCGGGCTGGTCCGGCGGAGCAGCAGGAGGCAGAAATGGCAGGAGGACTGAGGAAATAGCGGCCGACCGAATGAAGGGGTCCGGCGGGACGAGCGATGCGGCGGCGAACAACGGCTGGAAGAGGGTCGGAGAAACCATGATCTGCGGAAGGCCCAGTTCCGGCAGAGGCGGCAGTGCGTTGTGAGGCAGCAACGGCAATGCGGTGGAAGGGGCTAAAGCGGCGGCAGCATGCGCGAGCTGAGAGGGCTCCGACACTGGGAGAGGCGAAACGCCAAAGTGTGCGGAAGTCGCTAATTTGTCAAATGTGGTGTTGAGTCGAGATGTGGAAGCCTGAACTGTCTGCAAACTTTTCCACAACATGGAACAAAGGGCGGCTTCGTCCGCGACACTCATTTTTATGTCCCGAAAGTGGAAACTCATTGCCATTAAGTTGGGGAATAGAATTAATTCAATTAAGAATTAACCCTAATAGTCAACAAGGAGAGCATGTTGCGGTTGGGGGCTCGATGCGGAATGGGCATTCGGCGGGTCTGCTCGGGCATAGGGCGCGAGGACCGGAGCAGCAGGCGGTGGTATGATGGAAAAATAAAAAGGCATGATGCACAACCCTCGATGACGCGCTGTCGAGCGGGGCGATTGACGGAAGAGCGGAGGGCTATTGACGGAAGAGGGGCGCTGTTGTCGGCGGCTAGAGAAAGAGAGGAGGGCGATTGACGAAAGTGAACTGTCATCGAATCAGTCGCTGGTGGTGTCGATGGGGAATGACGACGCCAAGAGGTTGGGGTTGCAGCGACTGGAGATGCGCCAGGAGAGGAAGATGAGCCGGCCCGTGCGGTCGGGGCGGAAAGGACGAGCAGTGGCTAGGGCTCTGTTGTTGGAAGCGACGGGGTTGTCAGGCTGTGAGTTTGAAGCGGCTGCATGCGTTGGAGAAGCAAAACTTTGTGGCGATTGATGAAACCGAGAGGGCAGCAGACGTATCTAGCCGAGGAAAGAGACTCTGATACCAAGTTGTTATGATCTTGCTTTGTTGTGGATTGTTGGGGGCGGAGATACAAAGGGCAAGCCCTAGAATGGTGGCGGAGGAGATGAGAGGGGAAGAAACCCTAGAGGGTGGAGGGAGAGAAGAACTTAGAGAGAGAGAGAGAGAGAGGAATTTTAGAAAGAGGAAAACACTTTCATTCTTCATTGCTTACTTCAAATACATGACAAGACCCTTTATATAAGGCACGAAAAGACACGGGTGAAAGTACCCGATACAACTAAAACACGAAATATTAAACATATAAAAAGGGCTACATAATGACTCGACTCGATACAACTTACTACCTAAAATACTGACGAACTAGATAACTGGCGGAGGACCATAACACATAACAGCTGCTTATCTGGGTTTCACTACCCCTAGAGTACTCCTCACGCTCAACGGACTGCCCTCATCGTATTTAGGATATTACATTCCATGTGCTCAAACACTGTGAACTCTCATAAGCATGCACATTATTCAACTTGGTACTATTTTTCAAGATGGAAATTCTATGTTATTGTTGTTTTATATTAAGCTGATCTGAGTGGAAGTCAAAATTTATTTTTGCAACCTTAGTGGGCTATCACCGAAGAAATCTCCTAAAACATAATAAAGCTCGTGTCTGATTCTCAATACAAGTATTGATATTGTTAGTCTCATTGAAAAATAGCCCATAATAAACCAACACTTAGCTTTGAGCCATTAATAAAAGTGTATATGTTAGTTCCAATACCATGCATATCTAATAGCACTCAGATTAAGATATTGTTCATAGCAAAAAAGATATAAATATTTTGATGGAGATCATGTCACACGACCCTATGAGGGTCTACACGTGACGACCAATGAACCGCTAGTGATGATCGAGATCGTTCATTTTGAGCGGATCACCGATCTAAAAGAAATTTAGAATTTTGTTTATATTTTTCTGATTTTTTTGTAAGTTTTAGAGGCCGTCATAATCGGAAAATCATGACCGTTCATGACTCATTCTTAGTCTATATATAGAGGTAGAAAGCTCATTTAATGGGTTTTAAGTTGGAGAGAAATCGCTCATTTTGATCACCGGTGTCGAAGTCAGAAATTTGAGTGTCATGCTTAGAAAGCCCACCCCCTCGCCTTGGTCCGGCCATTCTACTCCCACTTCCATATCCACCCTTCTAGTCCCCCATACCTATAGCAGACCCCCCAGTCCTCGCCACATTCCCTATTCCCAACTCAGATGGCATTCAACCTCCTCCATTTTCCGATCTCCAGCCACCACACCACCACTTCCGGCTACCACCTCCACTTCAGACCACCACCATCTCTGATCACCACTGCCCCTCTTAACTTCATATAACCACATATTATCTGCTACCCCCACTACTTTAGTTATAACTTCCTACAAAACCCTATTACCTCCACAACCATCCAATTATCCACACACCCCAACACAAATTCACAGTCGTAATCCATCACACAACTTCTATCTTCATGAGCAGCTAACCCCTCCTCCCAACTAACCCACGCCCGCACTTCTGCTAGACGACAAACAGCTCCCTCCTCTCCCCCTAATTCATGTCCAAAAGATAAACATTAAGTTATGATCCTCTGATTAGGAGTATATCTGTAGTCTTGAGATAGAGAAATCTCGAAGAGGATCGCCTCGACCCTTCCTCGACCTAGCCTTCACAATGGCGGGAGACATAACGGGATCCGAACTCAACCGATAAAGGAGGGAAGGGAGCGTTGCTCAAGCCTAGCCCTAGCCAAGAAGATGAGAGAAGAAGGAGAAGATTCAAGAGGAAGAGAATTGAGATCTTTATCATCATTCACGTCAAGCCCACTCTCCCCACCTATATATAGTGAGAAGAAAAGATTCAACAAAATTTACCAATTATGCCCTCACCTGGGCTACAAAATGAGTGAAATAAAAGCGTGCAAAAATTAGGAGAGAATAACAGTGCACGACAATAAAGATACCAAAATTTACCTGTCAAGCCTACTCTCCCACCTATATATAGTGAGAGGAAAATGGTTAATAAAATTTATCAATTATGCCCTCACCTGGGCTACATAACGAGTGTGAAATAAAAGCATGCAGAAGTTAGGAGAGAATAGCAATGCGCAACCAAAAGGATACAATGTAATAGTTGATACACTTCAACCGGGACATGCATCGTCACTCCCTGAGGTGGGACCATAACAAAAGTATTCCAACCCTTCATAGCAACGCCTCCCAGTAGCCCCCCCCCCCCCCCCCCCCCCCCCCAAGACATAAAGTCCCCCCAGATCCTCAAACAAATCCTCCAATCCCTACCAGTATCAGTTAACACCAATCCAACAACTGAAACAACCATCCACCCAGGCAACAACCCGATCCAGCCCTCTGAATCTCCTCCGAAAATTCAGATTCAGTCTTTCTGTACCCCTCCAGCCGCCAACAACTTGTCAAACACATATTAAGCCTTCAATCTTGTAAGCAATGCAAGTTTATTGATTAGTTGTGATATATTTAGTATCACAGTACGTGCTTATTCATTATTTATAGGTATACTAGTTTGAAATCTTCATCTACAAATCACTTGTAATTTGTCTGGACGTATTTGCTTGTGTAGTTGTTTTCCCACACTTACGCATATATACTGCATTACATATTTCCTTATTTTGAAGTTCAACTTGATTGTGGCTTGTATTGTAATATTGTTCATTGAGTTTATTGTTGCAAAATTAATTGTTGGATTATTGTTAGTGCATATAGAGATTCATTCATTAGACTCCTTAGTTACATCTGAAACCTACCCTACATCATATCCAATAGTCATTTTTAATTGATAATAATCTTACAATATGCTACAAGTACATAGGTGATTAAACACACAAGCTAGTATTTTAGAACGTATGACACGACCTTGAATTAGGAAAAATGAGACCATTAAAATAATTACCTAAGGTTCCGTTTGGCGTGGTGTTTTTGCAAGTTTGGACAAAAATGTCACTGTCATATTCTATATGTTTGACATGACAACAGCTATCACCGCCACCAAGAAAAAAAACTATTTTTGAACATAAAAGTGGATGAAGTTCCTTAAGTGAGATTGGGTATTCACGACCGACGGTTAATAACCACCGCGTTCACGGCCGCCACTGTCATGTCAAAGGGAGCCTAAGTTTAAATCCTTGGAAAGGTTTATGCGATTGACTCAATATTGGCAATCAAATTTTCAAGTGGAAAGGCCTTGAAATAACTAATGGGTCTTTGGGTTTAAATATCATGACTTAAGAGGTGGCAAAGCAGTAATTTGATAGATGTGGAGCTTGCAATTTGTAACATGTTTTTGCTAAATTTGCAGTTGATCAGTCTCTAACATAAATAGCATGTGCGGGGAAACTCGTGAGCTTTAAAAAAAAGTTTAAGAGCATGTATGGCAGGCCGATGGCCAACCGGCACGGTGCGAACAAAGGCCGAACAAGAGAACACCCAAACAACGTCTTCCGCTTTTCTCCGGTCCATGTAGATTGTCAAATACATATATTTGGTGTTCCGCGTGCCAATTTGAAATGATGGCATGGGCTGCAGTCCACTCCATCATCCTATTGTTAGCATTTTGGCAATCCAGCCAAATCGAGCCTAAGTTTTTATTTATAGGAGTGATGGCATGGTTTAATATTTTTGCTCACTAACAGGAATGATAATTTATTTTTTATATAGAAAAACTAGATGAGCTTGAGATAGCTAAAAAATCTTTGAGCTTGCGCTTGATGACTTGGTAGGTTGCAAATGAGTTAATTGATAAAAGGGCAAATCATAATTAGTGCCACCCGTTTGCAAAAATTGCAGTTTGATGCATCCATTGTCAAAACACTCCATGTAAATCTTTATGTAACTTGTCATCTCATTAGATCACTCAAACTACCAAAATCTCTTAGATGTCTTCACTCTTAATAAATACTCTCATGTTTTATCATAGTTGTGTCTTCCTCAATGCCACCTCATATTAATGAGTTTTCCAGTGAAAACGGAGATGATAATTTAGAAACATTGGAAAATCATCCTCAAATTGAGACTCATAATTGTTAGAAAAGCTCATGTAAAGAGCTCATTATTGGGCACCTTTTTATTGTATTTCCTTCTTCTCTTCTTAGTCACACATTTTGTATAGGATTTCTTCTCACCTTCTCCCTCCAATATATTTGTATTCTCTCATTGTATTTTGATACACAAGCAATACATACAAGTTTTGAGCTCTCTCTACATGGTATCAGAGGCAGGTTCCGGTAACCAACAGTTTCCCTCTTTTTAACCGCCCACAGACCGCCACCCTCTCCTTCCCGCAACTTATTTTGCGGACTCTCCCTCTCTACCCGCTTTCTATCTGCGGGTAGTCCTTCAGTTCTCCTCGCCGATCTCCCTGCAGTCTTCTCTCTTCTAACCGCATTAGTTCTTTCCTGGCCTCCTCCCTCCCTCTGGCTCTCTTTTTATAGCTCTCCACCCTCTGCCAAGTGGGCCCCGCCTTCTCTTGCTAGTCGCTCGGTCTTCCCGCGCTAGCCACTACCTGGTCTTGCCGCTCGAGTTCTCCTACTCGCGGCCTATTCTTCCTGCGCTAGCCGCTGCCTGGTCTTGTCGCTCGAGTTCTCCTACCCGCGGTCTATTCTTCTTGCGGCTTCTCCTAGCCGCTGTCATCTCTTTGCCGCTCGAGTTCTCATCTCGCGGCCTCTCCTTCTCGTTGGTTCTCCTTTCCGCTCGAGTGCCTTCTCCCTTTGTCTTCTTGTGCGGTCTCTCCTTCACCGTTGCGACCTCTCTTGGCGTTCCTTCTCTGGCCGCTAGTGTGCTCACTGTGACCGCGCGGTTTGTTTCCCCGCACTCAGGTCGCAGCCTCCCTTTCTCTCTCTTGCTCTCCGCTGCTTTTGTCGCTTTGACTACCCGTTGCGGTCTATCGTGTAACCGTGTGGGCTTCTCGTGCAAGAGTGTTCTCCCGCGGCGACCTCCTCAACCCGCGGAGACCTCCTCAACCCGCGGCGACCTCTTCAACTTGCAGCGCTCTTTCCTGCTCGTTGCGGTCTCTCCGATCTCTATGAGCTCCTCTGTTGACTCCACCGGCCAGGCGGCTAACCCCTCTGCATACCGCCCGGCTCCTCCTGACCTCTGCGATGAGCTGCGGATCACCACCATTTCCTTGTCTGGAAAGAAGAATTTCATCCCATGGGTGCACTCAGTTCGCCGAGTTCTTCAGGCCAAGGGTGTACAACACCGTAGCCGGGCGAGTGGGACCCTCCCCAAATAACAGCCTCGGGGCGTGTTATGGGGGACGAGTTGGTGCGACCCCGTTCGAAGACGTGCGGGTCATCGTGTGTGCGTGCGGAGGTTTTATGCGCATAGGTTTAGAATTTATATATATATATATATATTATATTATATAATATATATAATATATTATATATATTATAGATATATGTTATATGATAGGAAAAAAGGGGAGAGGGAGCAGGAGGGGGGTACGGGGCAGAACAAAGAAAAAAGGAGAAAAGAAGAAGAGAAAAGAAGGAGAAAAGAGAGGGCAGCGGGGGTACAGGAAAGGAAAAAAAAGGAAAAAAGGAAAAAAGGAAGGAAGAGATCGGGTTTTCTGCTCTCCCCCGCTAGGGTTCGGCCAGGAGGCAGCCGACGCCACCTCCTCTCTCTCGCCGCCGCCGCCTGTAGTGGAAGCCCGAGCCCCGCCTCCCTCTCTCACTCTCGGCCTGGAGCAGCAAGGAGCCGCCCGCCTCCCCCTCTCTCTCCGGCCGCCGCCTCAGCAAGGAGCAGGCCGCCCGCCCCCTCTCTCTCTCCGGGCACCGCCTAAGCAAGGTCGGCCGGCCCTCCCTCTCTCCCGTCGGCCTGGAGGAGCAACCCCCACCCCGGCCCTCTCTCTCTCTTCGTCGCCGCCGTCTAGGGCCAAAGCAAGCCGGCCGGGAGCTCGTCTCCCGGCGCCGCCTGCAACTAGGCCGTCCGGGAGCTCCTCTCCCGGCGCCGCTTGGAGCTAGGCCAGTCGGGATCAGCTTCTCCCGCAGCCGCTTGAGTTGTGGAAGCCGGGACAACCTTCACCGACGCCACTTGGAGCACGGTCGGCCATGGAGAGGCTCGGCCATGGAGGGAAAAATCATTCGGAGCCTTTCAACTCTCCCGCGGAGGTCGGATCCGTGCATGGACAACCACTACGAACGCTAGACGTGGAGCCTCGGGCAATGAGCGCGGTTGCGGCCCCGCCAAACACGTGTCAAGGGTAACGATGTTTCTACTTGGGCAGGTGAAGCCCTCAGTTTACATATTTGTATGGAAGCCCCTCTCCACCAACGGGTGGGGGGAAGGGAGCTTTTCGGCGGGTTGACGTGTACGTCCCTGCAATTAACTTCATTAGCACCCGGAAGCGTGAGTACGGGTTTAGGCATGCTGTGTGAAGCCCATCCGGACGAGTGAGCCGGATTGGTGATGTTCTGGGGTTCCCGGGGAAAACTACGTGGTAGTTGTTTATTATTTGTTTTTAGGAGATAAGCATCACCACCCCGAGGCAGAGGTGGGGGCGATGTTTATTTTGCCACCGTTTGGCGAGACGTCGGCGTACAGGTGATACAGTACCAGGCGGGGAGTAGCGGGCTTAAGCCCAAGTTTGTGTCGGCCCTCGAAGGCCTATTTTTGCTTATATTGTCGGCCTGCGTGCCAAAGTATGGAATTCATATTCCTGTAGTATTTTTAAAATATTTGTGATGCTCTGTGGATGTGTAGTTTACTTCTTCTGTCTTGGGCAAGTGGTGTGCTCGTGGACCGCTCGCCCCGTGGGGGCCCCGAGGTATAGTTGTCGGGAAGCCCCCTGATGGCATGTTGCCATCCTTTCAGAATAGCGGAGTTCCGCTGTTAGTGACCCAGCTTGGGCAGCGTGTCGTAGAATTGCTCGGCGAGATTGCGCCAATAGTAAAGCGGGCGGGAAACATTTTACATAGACCCGAGGTGACACCTCTAGTTAAGGAGTGGATCTTGAGATTCTCCTTAGATGTTCCGATCGGCCAAGAGAGCCCTCCGAAGGTGCCTTAGCTCAGCCCTTGGCTTGAGAGGGGAAGAGTTTGTTAGTCTTCCGGGTATGCGGCGGGACCTCCACGCTGAGACCTTGGGTCTGTCCCTTGTGTTCCTAGTCTTGTGCCTAGATCGTTCGCTTGAGGGTAGTAGGTGCGCGGTCACCCCTTCCCCAATGGTCGAACTCCACAGGAGACCGATTTTCGGTTTCAACATTTTGGTGCGGTGAGCGTGGAGAGTGACCAGCACAGAAGAACTCAGGCGAACGTCATGGCTATAGAAGTGGAACCAGGTGACGACCTGGGTCGTGCGCTGACACTTTGTATGTAATGTCCTCATACTCAGAGTTGTCCCCTCCCATAGCTGTTGTTTGAATCCCATAGCATTTGGAGTAGGATTTGCACCTATTTGAAGTGCTTCTACCTATGAAAACCCATGTATCCCCACTTATTACATCAACGAGAAACCTGGAGGTTATTATCTTCAAGATCAAGTAAGAGAGCAGCTGAGAGGTATTAGGAGTCGGGGTGACCTGAAAGGGTTCCCTCCTTAACGGTAATATGTTATCTCTTCCTTGTAATTCAGTAGCGGTCAAGTTTTCTCTTTATTACCAATTCTCCTCGAGCTTCTGAGGGCTTCAAGGGTTAGCCTCGCGATCGACTCCGGAAGCCAAACGTCCAACCCGTTCCTTTTAAATAGCCTAGTTCGGACGATGGGACGGTGCCGCGGGACTTTAAGCGCTATTGTAAGACCGAGCCTCTGCACTGACGGCCGAGATCAGCTCCCCCCTTGCACGTCGGCCTATGTCCTCCCGATCGCACCTCTCCTCCGACTAGGGGAATTATCAGGAACGAGCCTAGACGCTAACCTCCCAGATTTGATAAAGGGCTGATCTCTCCAAGCAATCACAAGTGAAGGCATTTGTTATTGAGAAAGCAGGATAACCTGTGAAGGGGCAGGTTTTGGCCCGCGGGAAGATGTTGGCCTCGAGTGCGTCCTAGAGGACCCCCGCAGGAACATTACCCGTCGCCCATGCACTAGCTCTCATCATCGAGTGACATGGCGGAAAGTGATATTTGTCATTAGATCAGGATACGAGCCGCCGACCTGTTCATTCTAAATAGCCCAGTTTGGATGATGGGACGATGCCTCGGGACTCTAAGCGCTATTGTAAGACCGAGTCTCTGCACTGACGGCCGAGATCAGCTCCCCCCTTGCATGTCGGCCTATGTCCCCCCGATTGCATCTCTCTTCCGATTGGAGGAATTATTAGGAACAGGCTCGGACGCCAGCTTCCCGATTTGACGACTTCCAGATCGTCTCTCTTATGAAAAGAATGCGTCCTCCATTTGTAAAAGCATCGGTGCAATTAACTCTCCAACACCTCTTAAGTAAACAGGATGTCTCCACCTCGAGCAAAGTCAAGTCCTCGAGTAGTAGTGCATTTCTCTATCACCAACAACCAGGCTGAGTATGAGACGGTTATATCGAGACTTTGTCTGGCCTGAGAACTTGGGGTACATGATGTGGAGGTTCTTATTGACTCCTTGATGGTGGCCTCCCAGGTTAACGTGGAGTTCGAAGTGAGGGAGCCTACCCTCCAGTTATACTTGACAAAAGTTTCTCAAGTCTCCTCACTCTGAGGTTGCTCTCGACGCTCCCGCTGTCAGTCTCTCACCTAGCTGCCGGGGCTGGAAGTCACTCGATGGCGGTAGTAGTGGACCCCGAGCAGATCCCGCTGTCAGACTCTCACCTAGCTGGCAGGGCTGGAAGTCACTCGGTGTCATCCTTAGGCCTCGAGCAAATCCTGCTGCCAGGCTCTCACTTAGCTGGAAGGGCTGGAAGTCACTCGATGGCGGTAGTAGTGGACCCCGAGCAGATCCCGCTGTCAGGCTCTCACCTAGCTGGCAGGGCTGGAAGTCACTCGGTGTCATCCTTGGGCCTCGAGCAGATCCCGCTGTCAGGCTCTCACCTAGCTGGCAGGGCTGGAAGTCACTCGATGGCGGTAGTAGTGGACCCCGAGCAGATCCCGCTGTCAGTCTCTCACCTAGCTGGCAGGGCTGGAAGTCACTCGGTGTCATCCTTAGGCCTCGAGCAGATCCCGCTGCCAGGCTCTCACTTAGATGGCAGAGCTGGAAGTCACTCGATGGCGGTAGTAGTGGACCCCGAGCAGATCCCGCTGTCAGGCTCTCACCTAGCTGGCAGGGCTGGAAGTCACTCGGTGTCATCCTTGGGCCTCGAGCAGATCCCGCTGTCAGGCTCTCACCTAGCTGGCAGGGCTGGAAGTCACTCGATGGCGGTAGTAGTGGACCCCGAGCAGATCCCGCTGTCAGGCTCTCACCTAGCTGGCAGGGCTGGAAGTCACTCGGTGTCATCCGTGGACCCCGAGCAGATCCTGTTGTCAGGCTCTCACCTAGCTGGCAGGGCTGGAAGTCACTCGGTGTCATCCTTGGGCCTCGAGCAGATCCCGCTGTCAGGCTCTCACCTAGCTGGCAGGGCTGGAAGTCACTCGATGGAGGTAGTAGTGGACCCCGAGCAGATCCCGCTGTCAGGCTCTCACCTAGCTGGCAAGGCTGGAAGTCACTCGGTGTCATCCGTGGACCCCGAGCAGATCCCGCTGTCAGGCTCTCACCTAGCTGGCAGGGCTGGAAGTCACTCGGTGTCATCCTCAGGCCTCGAGCAGATCCCGCTGCCAGGCTCTCACCTAGCTGGCAGGGCTGGAAGTCACTCGATGACGGTAGTAGTGGATCCCGGGTAGACCCGCTGTCTGGCTCCTACTAGCTGGCAGGTCCGTAGGCTCGCCTGGGGGGTAAGGGACCCCGAGTGATGCTCGGCCTCGGGTAGACCCGCTGCCTGGCTCCTACTAGCTGGCAGGTCCGTAGGCTCGTCTGGGGGGTAAGAGACCCCGAGTGCTGCTCGGCCCCGGGTAGACTCGCTGTCAGGCTCTCATTAGCTGGTAGGGCTGTAGGCACACCTGAGGGGAAAGGATTGGTTCTTGGAGATTTTTGCAGGACCCCGAGTGATGCTCGACCCCGGGTAGACCCGCTGTCTGGCTCCTACTAGCTGGCAGGTCCGTAGGCTCGCCTGGGGGGTAAGGGACCCCGAGTGCTGCTCGGCCCCGGGTAGACTCGCTGTCAGGCTCTTACTAGCTGGCAGGGCTGTAGGCACACCTGGGGGGAAAGGATTAGCTCCGCGTGTGCAAGAGAATACAAAATATATGGCTTTGTTGTTTCACGATATCACGAGAAATTATATACTTGTTGTAAGTAATGGTATAAGGGCAATTCAATAGCAGTGAGCCAAAAGGTATCGAGTGATTCAAAAAGATCAAAAAGGGCATGGAGAGATTGATGTTCCCAGTGCAAATTTCAGTTTCTCTCAAAAATGTTTTTGGGTCGGCCCCCACTCGTCGGATACGTAGGGTTGGATGATTCTTTCCGAGCTTGTACCAACCTCGAAAAGAGCGGAGATTGTGTACAACCCCGTAGTCGGGCGAGTGAGACCCTCCCCAAATATCAGCCTAGGGGCGTGTTATGGGCGACGAGTTGGTGCGACCCCGTTCGAAGACGTGCGGGTCCTCGTGCGTGCGTGCAGAGGTTTTATGCGCATAGATTCAGAATTTATATATATATATATATTATATTATATTATATTATATTATATATTTTATATATATTATAAATATATGTTATATGATAGGAAAAAAGGGGAGAGGGAGCAGGAGGGGGGTACGGGGCAGAACAAAGAAAAAAGGAGAAAAAAGAAGATGAGAAAAGAAGGAGAAAAGAGAGGGCAGCGGGGGTGCAGGAAAGGAAAAAAAAGGAAAAAAGGAAGGAAGAGATCGGGTTTTCTGCTCTCCCCCGCTAGGGTTTGGCCAGGAGGCAGCCGACGCCACCTCCTCTCTCTCGCCGCCGCCGCCTGTAGTGGCAGCCTGAGCCCCGCCTCCCTCTCTCACTCTCGGCCTGGAGCAGCAAGGAGCCACCCGCCTCCCCCTCTCTCTCCGGCCGCCGCCTCAGCACGGAGCAGGCCGCCCGCCCCCTCTCTCTCTCTCCGGGCACCGCCTAAGCAAGGTCGGCCGGCCCTCCCTCTCTCCCGTCGGCCTGGAGCAGCAACCCCCACCCCGACCCTCTCTCTCTCTTCGTCGCCGCAGTCTAGGGCCAAAGCAAGCCGGCCGGGAGCTCCTCTCCCGGCTCCGCCTGCAACTAGGCCGGCCGGGAGCTCCTCTCCCGGCGCCGCTTGGAGCTAGGCCAGTCGGGATCAGCTTCTCCCGCAGCCGCTTGAAGTTGTGGAAGCCGGGACAACGTTCGCCGACGCCACTTGGAGCACGGTCGGCCATGGAGAGGCTCGGCCATGGAGGGAAAAATCATTCGAAGCCTTTCAACTCTCCCGCGGAGGTCGGATTCGTGCATGGACAACCACTACGGACGCTAGACGTGGAGCCTCGGGCAATGAGCGCGGTTGCGGCCCCGCCAAACACGCGTCAAGGGTAACGATGTTTCTACTTGGGCAGGTGAAACCCTCAGTTTACATATTTGTATGGAAGCCCCTCTCCACCAATGGGTGGGGGGAAGGGAGCTTTTCGGCGGGTTGACGTGTACGTACCTGCAATTAACTGCATTAGCACCCGGAAGCGTGAGTACGGGTTTAGGCATGCTGTGTGAAGCCCATCCGGACGTGTGAGCCGGATTGGTGATGTTCTGGGGTTCCCGGGGAAAACTCCGTGGTAGTTGTTTATTATTTGTTTTTAGGAGATAAGCATCACCGCCCCGAGGCAGAGGTGGGGGCGATGTTTATTTTGCCACCGTTTGGCGAGACGTCGGCGTACAGGTGCTACAGTACCAGGCGGGGAGTAGCGGGCTTAAGCCCAAGTTTGTGTCGGTCCTCGAAGGCCTATTTTTGCTTATATTGCCGGTCTGCGTGCCGAAGTATGGAATTCATATTCCTGTAATATTTTTTAAATATATGTGATGCTCTGTGGATGTGTAGTTTACTTCTTCTGTCTTGGGCGAGTGGTGTGCTCGTGGACCGCTCGCCCCGTGGGGGTCCCGAGGTATAGTTGTCGGGAAGCCCCCTGATGGCATGTTGTCATCCTTTCAGAATAGCGGAGTTCCGCTGTTAGTGACCCAGCTTGGGCAGCGCGTCGTAGAATTGCTCGGCGAGATTGCGCCAATAGTAAGGCGGGCGGGGAACATTTTACATAGACCCGAGGTGGCATCTCTAATTAAGGAGTGGATCTTGAGATCCTCCTTAGATGTTTCGGTCGGCCAAGAGAGGCCTCCGAAGGTGCCTTAGCTCAGCCATTGGCTTGGGAGGGGAAGAGTTTGTTAGTCTTCTGGGTATGCGGCGGGACCTCCACGCTGAGACTTTGGGTCTGTCCCTTGTGTTCCTAGTCTTGTGCCTAGATCGTTCGCTTGAGGGTAGTAGGTGTGCGGTCACCCCTTCCCCAAGGGTCGAACTCCACAGGAGACCGATTTTCGGTTTCAACAAAGGGCCTTGTGCTTCATCTCACTCAGGGACCTCCTTCTGCTCCTACCGACGACTGGCTACGCAACGACGGTCGCGTTCAGACGTGGCTCCTCAATTCCATGGAGGGTGAGCCCTACCAGATGGTCATGTATCATGAGACGGCCAACGCTATGTGGGATGAGCTCCACTCTTTATACTCGGGCAAGGACAGCCTCTAGCACCTCTATGACATTATTACCGATCTTCAGGCTCTCGACGCTGGCGGGACTGCGGACATGACCTTGTTTGATGCTCGTGCTAAGACTCTTGCAGAGGCTTGGATCCAGCATCATCCATCTATCACTGATCTTGCTGCTCAGCGAGCTCAAAAGTAGGTCGTCTGCATTGCTATGATGATGGCTCGTGTCCCGCCACACCTTCAGAGTATCTGGGCTCAGGTTCTTGCTTCGGCCACTACTTCTTCCTTATCTGATGTTCACTCTATGCTCCTTTGAGTGTCACCGCCCCCGGATACTCCTGCACCCTCCTCTCCAACCCTTCTCCAGCAGACCCTTCCCCCTTACTTTCCCCACCGACTTCTGCTCGTGGTGGACGTTCGAGATCCCGCGGAAGGGGCGTGGTAGTCGCAGCCTCCCAAAGTGTTCTTATTGTGGCCGGGACGGCCACACTGAGGCAGTTTGCTACAAGAAACATGGATACCCTACTCGTCCAACTGCAGCTGGTGTAGTTGACGGCTTCTCTGCTACAAGTGCGGACCTTGAGGTCGTTCGCCTCCAGCCACAACAACTACATGGGCTGCTCAGCCCTCCATCTGCTTCTGTTGCCTCCACCTCCACTGCAGGTATTGCATGTTTTTCCACCAGTCCACGCTGGATCTTGGACTCGGGTGTCACTCATCACATCACCTCCTTACGGCCGCCCAAGTACTCGGATGCTCTTCATCCGAAGTGTATCACCATGGCTAATGGGGCGATTGTTCTACCCTACTCGTCCAACTGCAGCTGTTGCAGTTGACGGCTCCTCTGCTACAAGTGCGGACCTTGAGGTCGTTCGCTTCCAGCTACAACAACTATACAGGCTGCTCAGCCCTCCATCTGCTTTTGTTGCCTCCAGCTCCACTGCAGGTATTGCATGTTTTTCCTCCAGTCCGCGCTGGATCTTGGACTCGGGTTTCACTCATCACATCACCTCCCTACGGCCGCCCAAATACTCGGATGCTCTTCATCCGAAGTGTATCATCGTGGCTAATGGGGCGATTGTTCTGGTCTCCGGCTGCGCTGACCTCTCCCTCAGCCCCTCCATCTCTCTTCGCTCGGCTCTTTATGTTTCGTGCTCCCTGTTTAATTTACTTTCTGTTGGTCGTCTTACTAATGATATGGATTGCTCTGTTACATTCACCTCTTCTGTTTTTTTGATACAGGATCGGCGGACGCGGATTACCATCGGTAGGGGTCGACTGCAAAACGGGCTCTACCTACTCGATTCCTCTCCTACCGTCCTCTCTCCGTCTCCTCCGTTGATTGACATCGCCGTCTGGGGCATGCCCCTCTGCCGGTCCTCCAGAAGGCGCTTCCCGATGTATCTCTTTCTCCCTTTCAGTGTGATTCCTGTATTTTCAGCAAACAGCCGCGTTCTTCCTCTCTCGCACATTGTACTCGTAGCTCACCTCCTTTTGATTTACTGCACTCCGATGTTCGGGGTCCTTTCAAAATTACTAGTTTTTCTGGTTATCACTACTTTATCACCTTTATTGATGATTACTCTCGCACGACGTGACTTTACTTACTTCGTAATCGCTCTGAACTTACTTGAGTGTTTCGGGCTTTTGTGATAGAGACTCGTACGCAATTCTCCACTACCATAAAAATGTTGCGCACCGATAATACTCGCGAGTACACTAGACACGATTTGCAAATCTATGCGCTGAGTTCTGTATTATTCATCAGACATCATGTGCTTACACCCCCCAGCAAAACGGCGTTGTCGAACGAAAGAACCGACACCTGCTCGACGTTGTCCGCTCCCTCATGCTTCATATGCATGTTCCCAATGTCTACTGGAACTTTGTGTTCTCCACTGCTTGTTTCCTCATCAACTGTCTCCCTTCCTCTGTTCTTCATCATGGCACTCCGTTCAGCCTCCTATTTCCCTCCGCTGTGGCCTTCCCTCTCACACCCAGGGTCTTTGGCTACACCTGCTTCGTCCACCTTCTGGGTCCGTCCACGGATAAGTTAGATCCTCAGGCGGCTAAACACATTTTTGTCGGTCATTCCCGTACTCAGAAGTGTTATGTGTGTTATTCTCCGGTTACCCGAAAGGTCTCCATCTCCGCTGATGTTACCTTCCGGGAGGATCAACCTTTCTTATCTCCTCCTCTACCACTGACCTCATTACCGTCATCCCTCCCACGACCTGTCATCCCCGCTACTACACCTCTGCCACCGGTCTCACCTGCTCCGGCTCCTGCGCCCTCCAGGCCGCCTGCTATCCATGTCTACACTCGTTGCCCTTCCGGTTCTGTTGCCCCTCTGCAATCGGCCTTGACCTCGACTACTCCGCGCCCTGCTGGTCAGGTACCGGCCTCCACTGCTCATCCTCTGACAAACTATGTCTCCTTGCATCGCCTTTCTCCCCACCTTCACACATTTGCTACTTCTCTTTCCTCGGGTTTGGTCTCTAGCTCTGTGCATGATGCACTCCAACATCCTGGTTGGCGGGCCGCCATGGAGGAGGAAATTGCTGCTCTCTGGGCCAACCAGACATGAACTCTCGTACCCCTTCCTCCGGGTCAGAAACCGGTTGGGTGTAAGTGGGTCTTTGTCATCAAACAGGTTGTTGATGGGACGATTGACCGTCTGAAAGCTTGTCTGTAGGCTCGTGGCTTCACCAGACAACAGGGACTCAACCATGAAAAAACTTTTTCTCCAGTGGACAAACTCAACACCGTTCGAGTCTTCATCTTCATGGTTGTCCATCGTCAGTGGCCCTTACTCCAACTGGATATTAAGAATGTCTTTCTGAATGGCGATCTTCAGTAAATAGTTTATATGCAGCAACCTCCCGGGTTTAAGACCACGGGGGAGTCTCAGGTCTATCGTCTTGTGAAGGCCTTGTATAATCTCAAACAATCCTCACGGGCGTGGTTTGAAAAGTTCAGTAAGGATCTTCGGGAGGTGGGTTTTACTCGGAGCTCGGCAGATTTCTCGTTGTTCACTCGTCACCGAACAACGGGAACGGTTCTTCTACTAGTATACGTTGACGATATCATAATTACAGGAGACGGCTTGAAAGAAATACAAGAGGTCAAACTATATCTGAGCTCCGTATTTCAAACAAAAGATCTGAGGCCCCTTTGATACTTCTTGGGTCTTGAGGTTGCCAGCCGGCCAGATGGTCATGTCCTCTCTCAGCGGAAGTACTGCCTCGACCTTTTTCATGATGCAGGCTATTCAGGTTGTAAGCCGATTGACACCCCAATGGATGTAAATCACAAGTTGTGCGCTCAGGCATCTAACTCAGATCTCCTACTCCATAATCTGGAATACTATCGTCGTCTCGTTGGAAAATTGATCAACCTCACGGTAACCGGACCCAATGTTGTCAAGATCGAGATCTTACCTAAGATCAATCGGCAGTAGTAAGATCGTAAAACGTGGGATCGACACAAAACAGTAAGATCTTACTTAGTATACAAAATTAAATAAATCTAATTTATATATAAATATATGTAGTAGATCATTAATCAAAAAACAATATATATAAAAGAAAAGTTTAACTACATAGTAGGATAGTAAATAATAATAGTACATTACTACATTTACCTCTTTCAAAATAAGTTATCTAAGCTAAAGTCCAAATTGCCTAATGAAGCATCTGCATCGGCTTCATCTATCCCAAGATCTTATTCTCCTCCTTCTATGCGAGCAGCTACCTCTTCAACATCCGGAGGCTCTATCTCAAGATCTTCTTCATAATCTTCATCGGCAACAATCCACTCATTATCGGATGGAATATCATCAAAATTATTTTTCCGAGTTTTCTTTAACTTGCTATTTGTCAAACGAGAATTCATCATCACAAAGACAACATCATTTATTGTCTTTTGCTTCAAACGATTTCTTCTTTTTGTGAGTACCTAGAAAAAAATTTAATTAGTATACAATAATATTGGTGATTAAAAATATTTAATAAATTGTAATTATACCCTTTCAAATGCACTCCAATTTCGCTCACATCCAGAAGAACTACATGTCAAGCTCAATACACATTTTGCAAAATTTTGTAGCCCTGGATGTTCTTCTCCATAAGAATCTCACCATGCCGCCGGAGTTTTGATATTAATACCATTTTTGGCTACTATAGAGCCAAAGAATTTTTTCTGATTCTTAAAATCCTTCAATTGGCCATCAATCTTTGAAATTTCATCAATATCTCCCCCGGTCATTCTTTTTATGCAGTCATATAGTCCTCGTTTCACCTCATAATCAGCTTTAAATGACGGACTATAGTGAAATTGAGGGTTTAGATAATAGCCTGCAACATGTAATGGTCTGTGCAATTGTTTGTCCCATCGAGCATCAATCACATCTCAAACTGGTTGATAACTAATCATCACAAATAATAAAATTAGTATATAAGGAAAAAAATCTCATATCTATAAGACTATAATACTTAAAAAAGGAAACTAATTGACTTACAATTTTTGCACACCATTAAAGGCATGAGCAATGTGTTCTTTTGCTCGATCCATTTCCTCATATATATATCAGATAGAAGGCTTCTCATCAGAATCAACCAAACGAAGCACCTTCATTAAGGGATAAGCACCTTTCAAGCAAATGACAATATTCTTCCAAAAATCTTTATCCATCACCACCTCCTCAATTAGCTTTCCTTCACTCGAACATACAGCTCGGCTAGCTTTCCATTCATCTGAATTGAACATTCTTATCAAAGCAAGTTTGTTCTCATTAAGCCAGCCTAAAGTTAAGTATGAAGTGGCGAAACGTGTCATTGTCGGTCTCACTAATTCATGTCTTTAGTGAAGGTTTTCAATAAAGATATGAGGGATGTTTTGTAATAAATATATGTCGTGATTCTCTTTGCTTTAGGAATTGTATCATGATGGACTTGTATCTTCTTCTCAAAATCCTCTAACATCAAATCAATACAATGAGCAGAGCATGAAGTCCAATATAATCTTTTCCTCTTTAACATTAACATTTCTCCAGCGGCTTTGTAATTTGCAGCGTTGTCCGTCACCACCTGGACAACATTCTCTTCACCCACCTCATCAACAATATCATCAATCATCTTGAAGACATTTTCTGTTGTTTTGGATATATGAGATGCATTAATGGACTTTAGAAATATAGTTCTCATTGAACTATTCACTAAGAAATTGATCAATGTTCTCCTTTTTTTATCAGTCCATCAATCTGTCATTATAGTGCATCTTATTTTCTTCCAATGAGCTTTATGTTCTGAAATATTCTTCATAGTCAGTTGATATTGTTGTTTCAGATATTTCACTCTGATATCATGATATGATGGAGGCTTAAAACCCAAGCCATGCCTTGATATAGATTCACACATCTTATGAAATTCTTCATTTTTACCACATTGAATGGTAAAGTGTTGTTGTAGATGAATGATGTTATATCATTGCATGCTTCTTCATGCAATCCCTTCTTGAAAATTGAATTGATGGTACTTTGAGTTGTACTTGCTCCACTTCTCTTAAAAAGTCCAGTTGAGCTTCTATCTTCCCTTTTCCTCTTCAAGTCTCCAACATCCTCTTCTTCTTCCACATGGGGGATTGTTTTCTTCACTAACTTCTCTTGCAAACCAACAACCTTTCATATCTCTTTCTTCACTTCCGCAGGAACAACTCTACATGCTCCAACATCTTTTTGAGTACCCGCCAAATGATGTTTCAATCTATAAATTCCCCCGGTCACTGTTTTCTCACAAAATTTACACTTTATTTTTCTCGCATCTTCTTCAACTGGGATGTCATACTTCCATCCAATATCACTCTTACTTCCAGGGGCATTTTTGCCCATTTCAGACCCTTTGCTAGCGGTGGCAGGAGCATTGCTACTCCCAACTGCACTACCTGAAGCACCACTTGAAGCCATTTTTAATTACCTACTCACAAAATAAATCAAACCATAAGCAAGAATAAAAATCAGGCAAGAAAAAATCACTAGGGCAAGAAAAAAAATCAGGCAAGAAAAAATCACTAGGGCAAGAAAAAAAATCAGGCAAGAAAAAAGGCAAGAAAATATCACCAGGGCAAAAAAATATCACTCGGGCAAGAAAAAAATCAGGCAAGAAAAAAAGCAACAAAATATTCATCACTAGGGCTGATTTCATGTAAGAGATTAGGAATGGAACCAAAATAAGGCAAGAAAAAAAATCGTACCAGATCGGAGAAGAAGAAAAGCTCGCACCACTGCACCAGATCAGCAGGAAGGACCTTTCTCGCACCAGAAAAGCTCGACAGAACAACAGGAAGGAGAAGAAGAACTCGCACCACTGCACCAGATCAGCAGGAAGGACCTTTCTCGCACCAGAAAAGCTCGACAGAACCTTTCTCGGGCGAGCAAACACCAGCGGCGACGACGGAATATGGCGGCAGCGGCGTCTCAATGTCGCGCGCAGGAGGAATGGGGCGGCAGCGGGCAGCGGCTGCTTCACAGAGCTCGCGGGAGGGGAGTGTCGGGCCGAACCGTAGGGGAAGATGCGATTTTCTTCTCCAGGCGTGCGACAGGTTCGGGTTAATATCATCGCTCCTAACTTAATATGTTTTCCGATGGAACGGTAGGATTGTTTAGGATCGTAGGATCGTACGATCCTAAATGGCGATCCTACCGTTTCTATGGTGCACGCGATCTAGGCTTCCCCGAAGATCGTATCTGTACAACCCCGTGTCCGGCGAGCGGGTCCCGCCAGGGAGATCGAGCAGACCCAGCCCCGCGACCCGCACCCAAACGGCAAAAGGGATATACGGAAAAAGGGCCGGCCCGCTCCCGCCCATTCCAAGCGAGCGAGCCGGCGGGGCGAGCGAGCGGGGCGAGCGGAGAATCACTGACCACAGCGGATGGATCTGGCGACCCGCGACGGGCGAGCCAATCGGGGGTCGCAGTGGCCTCCGGCCAGCCCCCACACGCGACCTGGCCGCCGGTCCGACCCGACAGAAGAAAGGCGGGTCGCGACGGTCCGGCTCGCGCTCGCCCAGGGAGCATAAGCGGGCAGCTGGAGCCAGGCCGTGCTCGCCCCCCGACGGAGGAGGGTTGGAGGCGAGCTGACTACCGAGGGGTGCGAATAGCCCCTCAGAACAGCGGAGCCACGCTGTTGGCAGACCAGGTTGGACTGCGCATAGCCTCTCAGAACAGCGGAGTTTGGCTGTTGGCAGACCCAGCTAAGGGTCTTTTGGTATTTTCAGGTCAGTTATTTTGGTTATTGGCAATTCAGATTCCGAAAAACTATAAATAAGACTCAAGGGGTACCTCAGAGGACACGCTTTCAGTGTCTCCTTACTCTCGTTTCCAAGTGTTCTCTGAGAGTACCTTAGCTCGGCATCTGGCTAAGGAGGGGAAGCGCTCAGAGATCTTCCGGGTTTGTGGTGGGACCTCCCTGCCGAGCCTTTGGGTCTGTTTCTCCTTGTCTTCGTCGTTGTTTTTCTTGCAGGAGCAAAGTAGGCGCGAGACCACCCCTTCCCCAAGGGTCGAACTCCACAAGAGGCCGGATTCCGGTTTCAACAGTATCCCCCGTAAAAATCGTAAGATTGTACGATCATACGTACAAAAACGCGTTTTGACAACATTGACCGGACCAAATATTTCCTTCGTTGTTGGTATTGTCAGTCGGTATATGCATTCCTCTCGAAGATCTCATCTTCAGGCCGTTGAACGCATTCTCAGATACCTTAAAACGGCTTCTGGTCAAGGACTGCTATACAAAATCTCATCTTCAGCTCCAACATTGGTGGCATATTCTGATGTTGATTATGCTGGTTCCCTTGATGATCGACGGTCAACCAGTGGTTATTGCACATATTTTGGGGGACATTTGATTACCTGGCGAAGCAAGAAACAAGCGGTCGTTGCTCGATCATCAGCTGAGGCAGAATACTGGCAATGGCATTGGTGGTTTCAGAACTGACGTGCCTTGAGAGTCTCCTTACCGATCTGGGTGTAAAGTTCCCTTCCCCAGAATCCGGAATACTATCGTCGTCTCGTTGGAAAATTGATCTACCTCACGGTAACCAGACCAGATATTTCCTTCGTTGTTGGTGTTGTCAGTCGGTATATGCATTCCCTTCGAAGATCTCATCTTCAGGCCGTTGAACACATTCTCAGATACCTTAAAACGGCTTTTGGTCAAGGACTGGTATACAAAACCTCATCTTCAGCTCCAACATTGGTGGCATATTCTGATGCTGATTATGTTAGTTCCCTTGATGATCGACGGTCAAACAGTGGTTATTGCACATATTTTGGGGGACATTTGATTACCTGGCGAAGCAAGAAACAAGCGGTCGTAACTCGATCATCAGCTGAGGCAGAATACCGGGCAATGACATCGGTAGTTTCAGAACTGACGTGCCTTGAGAGTCTCCTTACCGATCTTGGTGTAAAGCTCCCTTCCCCAGCTCTCCTACTCTGTGACAGCCAAGTTGTTATACATATAGCCAAGAACCCGGTCTTCCACGAGAAAACAAAGCATATTGAAGTCGAATGTCATTTCATTCGGGAAAAAGTTCAAATGAAGAAGTTCGACCTGAAGCATGTTCCGGGGACTGAACAAGTTGCGGATGTCCTCACAAAGACTTTTTTCAGTACCCTCTTCTATCAATGCTTGTCCAAGCTTGGCGCATACGATTTGTACGCTCCAGCTTGCAAGGGAGTGTTAGAAAAGCCCATGCAAAGAGCCCATTATTGGGCCCCTTTTTATTGTATTTCCCTCCTCTTCTTAGTCCCAGATCTTGTATATGATTTCTTCTCACCTTCTCCCTCCTATATATTTGTATTCTCTTATTGTATTTTGATACACAAGCAATACATACAAGTTTTGAGCTCTCTCTACAATAATCAATATATTTCCAAGATTGAAAGTGTTGTATTAGAAGATAAGAAAGGAAAGAAGTATGATTGTTAGCAATTGGTTTGACATGCTCCAACAAAGATACAACTAAGAACTAGTTCCAAACTCTATAGTAAAAGATGAGCAAGCAACACACTCACATTCCCGTTAAACATGGATAGGACACACCCAAATTACCAGAATGCTCTACTAGTCCATAGTTGCCCAACTAGACAAATGCACATGCTCTTTGGGGTACAACACACATATATGTCACACTCGTAGATGTAACAATGCAGTACTCCAAACAATAACTTTGCTCCGAATTTTGTGGGAGAGATAACAAGCTAATACTGTCAAGTACTATCGTTGAACACCAGCAAGTAATGGAGATGGTAATATTTTTGTCTTCAACGTCGAGGAGCGTGCACAATTTTTTATTCATACATTGATGTGTAAGAGAGTGGGGTTTCCTGCAGTGGAAACAGATGCCTTGAAGATAAAAGTTTGAGGTATTCTTGATAGGACAATCGTTCGGGTTGGTGGTTCAATTTTATGTAGGTGCGTCAAGAGGGCATGAATGAGTGCTCACAACCTGAGGTCTTTGTGGGTTTTCAATTGGAGGGTGATAGTTGGATCTTTGGGTGGAATATGGAGGGAAAGGTGTTTAGGACGATGCAGTATTGGAATGGACAAAACAAAGGTTAATCATTGTGCCTAATTTAGTCTCACAACATGTGTCTGTCTCATACCAGGAGAGGATCGTGAGGTTATGAATGCGATGTTGTGCCCATATATATGAGGTTGGAGGTCATGCAAAAAGTAGTCGATATAATGTATCTATGATAGGAAAGAAATATTGCTGGTCAACTCCATAGTCATTGATGTATGTGTCGAGCAAGTGATCTTAGCGGACAGCGCATACGCGCTCGAATGCATTGTCAGGCAGTCGGAGTCATTACAAAGTATGAGTTTCTCCTTCAACAATGGTTGGGCTTGCTTGGCATAGCTCACACGGTCAGTAGAGATTCAATCCCATCAAATAGATCATAGAGAGAAACACTTTGTGGTTGTTCAGTGTGAATGGTTGTTTGAAAAATTGCATGGTGTAGGCAATCCATCCGAGAGGATTTGTGCCCTCAAAGATCCGAATATCCAATCAGCACGGATAATTTCAAGATTGCAATATCTCCAAATTATGTGTCTAAAAATCAGTCCTTATACCCATATTTATAGACTTAGAACTCATTATGAACGGTCATGACCATCCAAAACAAAAAACCAGTAAATATACTTGAAATAGAAGTACATAAAATATGTTATCATTTTGAATGTGACTACAGGCTCGGATCGTCCATCTGACGATCCTAACTCTGTCTTTTGTATAAGTTGACTCGGACGGATTTCGATAAGGGTCAGTCAATCCAGGAAATGTGATCCCCAATACACGGGCTCGATGTGACCAAGACAAAGAAAAGAGATGTCGTGGATTGGTGGTAAAACTGTAATATGTGGAGAATATCACCAAATGATGACTACATGTTCATATGAATTGAGAGAGAAGTAATCATGTGGTCAAGGCCCTCGGGCTTGTCGTACATTGCTCAGGTGAGGGGCATACACTAACACGATTGAGCAAGAAGTGTGAGAAAAGGATATGTTGCAAAAAATGGGTAAAGGTGATCCATGTGCGTTCCATTAGGTCTGGGAAAAGAGGGAAAATAGATGCAAATAGCCAAAGTCAAACAAGAACAGTGGGTGTTAGAGGGAAAGGCTCGAAAAGAACTTCGTCACTACAACAGGCGTGGTGGCTCGTTAAGGAAAGGGCACGCGGATTCAGACAAAAACACATCTCGCAGCGTCGGAGATTGGATACATAACACCACGGTTTTCAACAAGAGAAGATTTAAGCAAGACAACATATATTGCAAGTGCATAGATAACAGATTCCGATAGAAGTACGAACGAAGCTATTCAAAGTTGTTAGAAAAGACATTGTAAAGACCCGCCTAATGGCCCATTTTGTTTCTTTTTCTCTTGTTATATTAATCTCACACATTGTATATGAGACTCCTCTCCCTTCCTTCCTCATATATATATGTACTCATACATTGTATTTAGATACACAAGAAGTATATACAAGGTTGACTGGATTTCTTGCATTACTCGTGTACTTCTCTACATGGTATCAGAGCCAGGTCCTACCTCATGTTTCGGGCGGATAGTTCCTTTCTAACCGTCCATCTTCCGTGGTTAACTGTCGGTTTGTTCTCTCTTCTCTAACTGCTTCTTCTTCGCGGTCTTCTTTCTTTCTACCCGGCTTCTCCTCTCCTTCCGTGGAACCACCCTCCTTTCCTTCTCCCGCTCCGCTTTTATAACTTTTATCTCTCTCGTGGAACCACTCCTCGCACGGACTTCCCCTCCTAGCCGCAGATCTCCGTCTTACCGTTGTGCTTCGACCATGTATCTCTCCTCTCCTCTAGCCAATGCTCTTCTCATTGTCGGTCTCTCCGTCGCGGATCTTCTCGCCATTGCGGTCTCCGCTTGCCTAATCGCGGCCTTCTTTTGCGCGGTTTCCTCTAAGTCGTTGCGGCATTTTCTCTTCTTGTCTAGCCGCAACCTTCTCGCCGCGCTCTCAATCGTCTCTCCTGGGTGAAGATTACTGTGCGGTTTGTCGCGCGGTCTGTCTCTATGCCGCACGGTTTTTCTCTGTACACGATCTTTTATTCTCTTCTCGATGTGGTCTCTTGATCTGGCCACTTCTTTTATCCGTTGTTCTGGTCGATCAACCCGTTGATCTAGCCACTTGTGGTCTCCTGCTCTGGCCACTTCTTCTAGCCGCTGCTATAGCCGCTTGTTCTTGCAGCTTGATCTAGCCGCTGATCTAGCTGCATGCTTTAACCGCTGCTCTAGTAAGTTACCCGCCTGATCATGGATTCGTCTACTCCAACTTCCTCTCCTACTACGGTCGTTGCACCTGTTCCTGAACTCTGTGACGAGTTACGCATCACTACTATCTATTTCACAGGGAAAAAAACTTTGTTGAGTGGGTGCATTCTGTTTGTCGTGTTCTTCAGCCAAGGGATTTCTGCATCACTTAACATAGGATGTTCCTGCTGCCCCTATCGATGAATGGCTTCGTAACGATGGACGAGTTCAGACATGGCTTCTCAACTCTCTTGATGGAGAGCCTTACTGCATGGTCATGTATCATGAGACGGCCAAGACAACGTGGGATGAACTTCATTTCCTTTACTCAGGCAAGGACAGTCTCCAACACCTTTATGATATCATTACTAGTCTTCAGACTCTTGACAACGGCGATGCTATCGACCTAACCTTATTTGTTCCTCGGTACAAGACTCTGGTTGAAGCCCGGATTCAGCATCAGCCCCCAACTACGGATCTTGCTGCTCAACGCGCTCAAAAGAAAGCAGTTGGTATTGCCATGATGATGGCTCGTGTCCCGCCTCATCTTGAGAGTGTTAGGGCTCAGATCCTCTTGTCTGTTGTGACTCCCTCGTTCTCTGGTGTGTGCTCCATGCTGCTAAAGGTTTCACCGCCTCTTGATACAACTGGACCTCCCTCCCAGGCCCTTCTCCGGCTAGGCTTGTAAGCCAAAACCAACCGAACATCAAAACCGAACCGAACCAAACCATACAGTTTGGTTCGGTTTCAGCAGGCCGCGGTTCGGTTACGGTTTTGATTTTAGAAAAACCATACGGTTCGGTTAGGTTTATGGTTTTGTGTAGCAAACCGAACCGAGTCGAACCAAACCGAACTGTTGTCCGAGTCAAACCAAACCGAACCGTTGTATATAAAAACATTTAATTTATTAATTAAATTTCATTAAACCATATGGTTCATCATATAGCATGTATTTCTCTTATATATTTTAATTTTTATGTTTTATGTTTTTATTAAACATCTAAGTTGTCGTTGATCTCTAGTCTAGATGTTTCTCTAATCTAGATTTTTCTCCAAACAAACAATGTTGATGAATATTTCATTTGCCATTCATTTGATTTTGGAGTCCTGAAATGGTTAGGTGATAGGAATTGTGTTCAGACAACACTTTCATGTTGTGTGGTTGAGCCTCATTCATTGCACCATCCATGATCTCTATCTATAAATCTTTAGTTTTATCACATTATTTAAACCAGCAAAACCGAACCGAACCAAGCCATTCGATTTGGTTCACTTCGATTTCATGTTTGAGCGGTTCGGTTCGTTTCCAAATTTTGAATTTGGAACCACATAGGGATTGTTCGGTTTGTGGTTTTGCTTACAAACCAAACCAAACCAAATCGTTACAACCTTATCTCCAACACTCATCTGCGCCATTATTCCCCCTCCCTCCTCATACTTGTGGAGGATGTTCAGGCTCTCAGGGAAGGGGTCATGGTGGTCGGTCGCGGACTAAGTGCTCTTTTTGCGGCAAGGATGGACACCTTGAGGCACCTATTATCGCAAACATTGTCTTCCTCCTTGTCTGACTGCTTCTATTGTTGATCACAGTCCCTCTGCTACTCGTGCTGATCTTGACGAAGTCTGCCTCCAGCTCAAGCAACTTCAAGGGATGCTCAGTCACCCGCCTGCCTCTGTTGCCTCCACCTCTAATGAAGGTATCGCTTGTCTCTACACTGGTACGCGCTAGATAGTGGATTCTGGTGTCACTCACCATATCACCTCGTTGAAGCCACATCACTACTTGGATTCTTCATATCCTAAGTGTATCACTGTGGTCAATGGCGTTACCTCTCCTGTCTCAGGCTCTGCTGATATCCCTCTCAATTCATCTATATCTCTCTGCTCGGCTCTTCATGCCCCGGACTCCCCGTTTAACTTGTTTTCTGTTAGTCGCCTCACTGTCGTCTGCCGATTTGAATTGTTCCATCGCATTCACCTCTACTTCTTTTAAGATGCAGGATCGACAGATGCAGAATATCATTGGTAGAGAACGACTGCAAAACAAGCTCTACCTTCTTGATGTTTCTCCTACCATCCTCTCATCAGTCTCCTCCATTGATTGGCATCGGCATCTTGGGCATGCTCCTTTACCAGTCCTCTAGAAGGCTTATTCTGATATTTTTCTTCCCCCACTTTCTTGTGATTCATGTATTTTGAGAAAACAACATCGTTCATCTCTTTCTCCTCATTGTACTCAGAGCTCTACTCCTTTTATTCTAATGCATTCTGATGTTTGGGGCCCGTACAAAATACCTAGCGTGTCTGGTTATCGTTACTTTATCACCTTTATTGATGACAACTCTCAGACGACATGGTTATACTTGCTTCGTGATCGCTCCGAACTTCCCCGTGTGTTCCAGGCTTTCGTTCTTGAAACTCGCACACGGTTTTCTGACAACGTTAAAACACTCTGAACTGATAATGCTCGCGAATACACTAGTCATGAGTTTACTAACATCTCTCTGAATTTGGAATTATTCACTCGACTTCGTGTGCCTATACACCACAACAAAACGGCATCGCCGAACATAAAAACAGACACCTTTTGATGTTGCTCTCCCTCATGATTCAAACGCAGGTCCCAAAGGTGTATTGGAACTTTGGCCTTTTGACAGCTTGTTATCTCAATAACTATCTCTCTTCCACCGTCCTCCAAAATGCTACTCCATTTAGTCTCCTCTTCCCGTCTTCTCTGTTGTTCTCACTTACTCCTCGTATCTTTGGTTGCACTTGCTATGTTCAGGTTCTTGGTCCGTTCTTGGACAAGTTGGCTCTCGTTCAACCAAACACATGTTTGTCGGCTTTTCCCGTACCCGAAAAGGATATGTGTGATATTCCTATACTACACGCAAGGTGATTGTTTCTGATGATGTTACTTTTCGGGAAGATCAACCATACTTCACCGCTCCAAACCCACCTCCACAACCTTCTTTGTCAAGACCTGTAATCCCTGTTGCATCTCCTCCACCACCACACATACATGCATCGGCTCCCGTTCTTCGAAAACCCCCTCTTATTTGTGTCTATACTCGTCGCCCTCCTCGCTCCGCCTCCCCAATGCAGTTGTCTTCAACCCCTGACACTATGTGGCCTGCTGATCTGACACCGGCCTCCACCGCCCATCTCATGGCGAATTATGTGTCTTTACATCAGTTGTCTCTGGCGCCTCACTCCTTTGCTACTTCATTATCCTCTGTTTTTGCCCCTAACTCTGTGAGAAGGCTCTTCAACATCCAGGCTGGAATGCAGTCATGGACGAAGAAATGACGGCCCCTTAAGCTAACCGAACATGAGAACTGGTTTCTCTTCCTCTAGGACACTCTACTGTTGGTTGTAAATGGATCTTTGTTATCAAGCATGCTCCTAATGAGACGATTGACAGTCTTAAAGCCAGACTGGTGGCTCGTGGGTTTACTCAACAACATGGTCTCGACTAAGAAGAAGCATTCTCTCCAGTGTCAAGCTCAACTCGGTTCGAATCCTCCTTTTCGTAGTTGCGCATAACCAATGACCCTTACATCAACTGGATATTAAGAATGTCTTTCTCAATGGTGATCTGCAAGAAACAATCTGCATGCAACAACATTCGGGGTTTGATACCACGGGGAGTCCTGGGTTTGTCCCCCCAAAAAGTTGATTTAGGGTCCCAAACACCCCCCCCCCCCCCGGGAATGGCTCGACAAATTCAGTAAAGCTGTGCGGGAGGTCGGTTTTACTCTGGGCTCGACAGTCTTCTTTCTGTTTACTCGATATCACACAACAGGCACTGTTCTACTCGTAGTATATGTTGATGACATCCTAATCACAGGGGATGACTCAAAGGGAATACAAAAGATCAAACAGCACCTGAGCTCTGTTTTTCAAACTAAAGATCTGGGGAACCTACGATACTTCATCGGACTTGAGATCACAAGATGTCTGGATGACCTTGTCCTATCTCAACAAAAGTATTGTTTTGACCTCCTTCAGGATGTCGGTTACTTTGGATGCAAGCCGACCAAAACTCTCATGGATGCCAATCATAAGCTTTGTGCTGGCGGCGTAGATACAGATCCACTTTTTTCAAATCCAGAATATTATCGACACCTAGTTGGAAAACTGATTTACTTAACGATCACAAAACCTGACATATTATTTGTTGTTGGGGTTGTCAGCCAGTTTATGAATTCTCCTCGAATGTCTCATCTACAGGTCGTCGAACGCATCATGAGATACATAAAAAAAGCCCTTGGTTAAGGGCTGGTATACAAAACTCATTCCACTACTTCTACTTCAACTCTAGTTGCATATTCAGATGCAGAATATGTTGGATCTTTGGATGATCGACACTTTATCAGTGGTTTTTGTACCTACTTGGGAGGTCATCTTGTTACCTGACGCAGTTAAGAAACAAGTTGTGGTTGCTCAATCTTCAGCTGAAGCTGAATACCTTTCGATGACGTATGTTGTATCCGAGCTTACTTGGCTCGAAAGTCTCCTAGGTGATAAGGGAGTAAAACTTCCCTCACCAACTACCTTACTCTGTGACAGTCAAGCTGCTATACACAGCTAAGAATCCGGTCTTCCGGGAAAGAACAAAACACATTGAAGTTGATTGTCACTTCATTCGAGAGAAAGTTCAAATGAAGAAACTGGAATTGAGACATGTTCAGGCTGCTGAACAAGTTGCTGATCTTCTCACTAAGGCTCTGCCAAGTACTCTATTCTATAAGTTCTTGTCCAAGCTTGGTGCCTACGACTTGTACGCTCCAGCTTGCAGGGGGGTTAGAAAAGACATTGTGAAGGCCCACCTAATGGCCCATTTTGTTTCTTTTCTCTTGTTATATTAGTCACACACCTTGTATAAGGGACACCTCTCTCTTTCTTCCTATATATATGTACTCATACATTGTATTTAGATACACAAAAAGTATATACAAGGTTGACTGGATTTCCTGCATTACTCGTGTACTTCTCTACAAAAATAAACAAATTGTGTCAGCTTCAATGGAATAAGATATGAGCACGAGCACTGCAAATCGCATGCACGAGAATCACACCAAAGATGATGACATGGAGATCATCGACAAGTTTAGCAATCAAGTGATTGGGCAGCGGCTGTGAAAGAAGTGGAACAATTAGTCGGTAAAGGTGAAGTAGGTGGTTTGTTCCAAACTTCCAACAAGTCAGTCAAAATTGTTAGCACTATAAGAGATCGAACAAAGAACACTAGCAACAAAGGAAATTGAGATAGATGCTCCTGTCGAGCTACAATTAAGGTTTGGTACCCTCGCAAAAGTAGAGTCCGATTCCAAACTATAGAGACAAAAGATGAGCAAGAAACCTGTGGACTAATATAGGCCTTTTCTAATTTGTGTGAGTTGTATCTCTTTATGATGGTTAAGCACTTGTTGTTCAATGTGTTCATGAAGTTATCAATCAAGCTGAGTGTATGAAAGTCTGAAGAAATTGAAGAAAACTTTGAAAGGAAGTCATAATGTCCCTAACAGGTGATTGTTGAAGCTCGGGCCTTACATGTGGATATATGTGTTTGATTGTATCTAGATCCCCCACACATTGGGATCGCTATATCATAATCTATTAGAAAATTCTTGTTTAGTCAGAGGACAGGGTTTTAACTTTTGGGACATTATTTTCATGCAAGATAGCTCGTATCTTAAATTTAATGGTGCAAAATGTTCCAAAAAGAATAAGTAAATTGCCGAAGTTAGATATTTTATTCTATTGTTTAAAGTCTCCTAATTAGGTTTTCAAGTTTGAAGAAACAGCACAGCAACTAGGAATCCAAACATCAAGAGGATTGCGTGCTGATGTATTGACAAGATGGAACTCTGCCTTTTAAGGTGTTGAATTATGCATTTTACTTTTAAGAATATTTTTTGAAATATGCTAGTAGACATTTAAATTATATATGACCTACTTAAGATGAATGAAAATAATATGAGTAACATAAAACTTTCTTATTTATTTTTTATGAAATTACTATAATATTTTGTCACTAATTATCTCACACTAAATAATTTTCAACCAAACCTAGCAAAGGGAACAATGTACATTGACATTTTTATCATCGAAGTAATAACAAATTTGAAATTAGTGAGAAAATTGAGAGCATTTAAAAACTCTCAATGATCTTTAGAATGTTTATGTTGGTGATAAGAGCTTTGTTGCGGTTGAAACTGTTACGTATGTACGCGCAACATCTTATTTATATTTTGTATCTTTCATTTCTAGGGCATTAGAGTAAAATGTATGTGAGCCCCCACCCCACACACCCCTAGGGTTTGACCCAGCTCGGATTTCTCCTCTTCCGCTTGATTCAACCCTGCTCGACGATTCTGCCTCTTCCGTGCGTGCGAGGATTCGACCCAGCTCGGATTCTGCCTCTTCCTTGCTCGCCTCGACGATTCGACTCTCAACCAGCCGAACTGTGCATCTTATGTTGTCCGCGATTGGACATTTTCCCAACTGCGAACCTGACACCTGCATCTGTCTCTTGCGTCCTCTTTCACCATTTGCGCATTGATAGGCTTCGGCGGCTGTTGTGCACGCCCTTCCGGTGGCTGGCTTCTCCCACTAATGTGTCATTCTTCTCGCATCTTCTCTCTAGACATCGTCTACTTCCAACGGTTGTTCCTCCCACCGGTAGTGCCTCATCTGCGCCCTTCTTCTCCGCTGCCGCATGTGCCCTCTCCTTCTTATGACAAAGGTCCGTCACTCAATAGAATCTCGTGTCGACACCATCAACTTTCTCCTTGAGATCCAAGCCAAGCAGTTCGCCTCAATTATGACCCTGCTCCACAACATGCAAATCGGCCAGCACTCCGGGCCTAAAGCCGCATCTGGCTTAAGATCCCCCAGCATAGTGTCCCTTGAAGAACCCGTTGGCAAGATTGTCTCCTTTACATCTCCCTTGCATCAACATTCCCATATTCAACAGGATTGGACCCTGAGTTGGATTGCCCACGCAGAGCAGTATTTTGACATTCACCAGACTCATCAGACGTAAAAGGTCTTCACGGCTCTTATCAGCATGGAAGGGGCATCACTCCAATGGGTCGGTAGGCTCTACCATTCCTCTCCCAGCCTCACTTGGACAATAAAAATACCGCTATTCTGGCAACGTGATCGAACGCCTTTGTGGGGTCCATAGAATCGGCTTCATTGACTCGTACGTGGATGAATTTAATGATTTGGTCACCCACGCTCTAATTCTACCACTCGACCACTTGGGTTATTTCATGCATGATTTACAGCCACATATTTGTGCTCGTCTTCACACCCTCCATCTGTCTACCGTCAACCAAGCAATGGACCTCACCTACCCGTGGAGGCCGAATTTCTTGCGACGTCTGGGTACACTAACTCTACCTCACCTGCTTCCAAACCCAATACCAACAATATTTTGCCCCTTATTCTCCACCACAGCCACCTCCTCTACCTCACCCATCCACTATGCCTCACGCAACAACCGTCCTATCCTTACTCACCGTCTTTCTAACCATGGGTATCATGACTTGCGGAATAAGGGCATGTGCTTCCATTTCAAGCAACCCTACTCGCCTACTCATGATTGTCCTGTCAAAGAGTTCATCGGTGATGACTTGAAAGAGATCGACATTCCTGACTTTAACGCCCTTGCGAACACAATACACCTCTAGATGGATCCCCAGGCACCTCTACAACAACCACCCGTGGGTGTATCACTGCTAGATGACGGGTGGCATTTCGACCTTGGGATCAAGATCTATTTTTTGTCAAGATATATTGCTACGCACGCACACGCATCATATTTGTAATTTGTATCTTAAATTTGTAGGGAATTAGGGTAAAACAATGGTGACCCCCCCCCCCCTATATAAGGAGGTGGCATGAGAGATTTAATTATCTTTGCTGTTTTAGAGTTTGAGATCACTCCTTGTGAGAGGAACTTCAAGGAGGAACCAGCCTCCTGAGATGAGTCACGAGTATTCCTCGTGAGTGTATCCCGTTTTCTTGTTCTATTGCAATCAATTTTTTGTGTTCGTACCATAAACCTCCTCCAAAAATATTCACACAATAAAGTCAACTTTAATTCCCTTCCATGATTTGTTTTATTTCATAGAACAGCAAATGCAATTGTATCAAATAAAAATTGTTTAGAAGAATATATGGATGAACTTTACTTGAATTTTCAGCAGATGATAATTTCAATATATTAAACTAGTGGAAAGTATCTTCTTCAAAGTAAAAAATTTTGTTTATAATGGCTAGAGACATTTTCGCTATTCATGTTACAAATGTTGCATCTGAATCATCTTTTAGTGTTAGTAGAATGTGTTCTTACAAAATATAGTTCATTATATCCTAAAACTTTAAATGCATCAGTGCACCTGAAAATTGAAATCTACCTTCTTATAAATCATCCAAAAATTTCACATTATGTTACCCCTCCTATTGTGTATGTCTATAATGTTATATTTACATAATATACTACTGACATTCTTTTTTATTTCTATAATCTTCAAATGGCATTCTTGGTGAGGAGGATCCATCGGTTACAATTCCATATATTGTATCTGCTAGCCATTAATATTTATTGTGTTTTGACTCTTAGGGAGGAAATGGAGGATGTGGGAAGGAGGAAGGTGACAATGCGGCATACTTCAATGTGGTAGTCCTGAATATTTAAGTCTTGTAAATATTTAGTTGTCTGTATTACGTAGCTTTGCTGTGTTATTTGCGAGATGACGACAATTAAAATGGAAGATCTGATAAGCTCGTATAATCATATGAAAATCTTATGTTTGCCTAATGTGGTTTGCGTGTGTTTTTTGTCTTTCTGACATTTGAACAAGTTTTATGCTTAGCTTACATGATTTGCCCAATGATAAGAACATATCTTATGTTAGCTTCATATTTATAAATTTCATATCATGTTTACTTCCAGGTATTTGGCCAATGATAAAAAAATAAATATTTTGTTTGCTTTTGGATATTGGTCCATTGATTATAACATTTTTTAAAAATGCTTTTTTTAGGCATTTTCCCAATGATGGGAAATTTTCATATTATTTTTCATTTCATGTGATGTCTGCTTTCTGATATTGGCCAATTGATATTGTGTTGTGACTCATTATATTGAAGTGCAGGGGCGGTGTGTGTATTTTGAGTTGAAATCAAGTCTTTTTATTTCTTTACTATTGTATTTACCCATAAGGGTATTGTTGTCTTTGTACCTTTCTCCCCTACATATATATGTGTGGGGAGTACTCTTTTAATAAAAATTAGTTTTCCCCCCTTTCAACTTGGTATCAGAGGATACCCGAACCCTAATACCGCCTCTCGCTCGACCTTCACTGTTCGTCCTTCGTCGCTCTTCATCGCTCGCCGCCCGCTCGCCCTTCATCGAGCATCGTCCCTCTGCTATTTTGTCGCCTCCGTCGAGCATGGAGCCCCACGGCTCTCTTGCTGGCAGCGGGACATGCTGAAGGAGCCGGCCGTCTCCTCATGAAGCATCGTCGCGTTCGTTGCCTGCGTACCCGCTCCCTGCTGCCCGCCGAGTTTCCGTTTTTTGATGTTGTTGTCGACATCCACGCCGCCTCTTCCCTACGACATCGACGCCGCCTCTTCCCTGCGACATCGGCGCCGCCTCTTCCCTGCGACTTTGACGCCGCCTCTTGCTGCGTTCCCTGCTCCTGTTTTTTGCTGCTTGATCACGACATCGCGACGTCTCCTCCGTCTCCTGCTCTCCCGCTCTCAGCTACTCTTGCTACATCAACGTCGCGCCATCGATGTCTTCCTCAACGTGAAGACATCTGATGCAGCCAGATCTTGATCCTTCGTTGCAGCCAGCTTTCTGATCTTGTCGGCTGCCCTTTTTCCTTTGTGTGGTTTCCTGTTGCCCTCTTGTCCCTTTGTCATGCACGATTCCTCAGTTGTGGTTGATTCTACATCCTCGATGGTTATGGTTACCCCGATGGGTGAACCTCAGCAGCCCTCTGGCCATGCAGGCTCCTTGAAGATTACCACTGTTCCACTGGATGGAACGAACTACCTCGAATGGTCACGTGCAGCACAACATGTTATCCGCAGTCATCAGTTGTTTGAATACAATGATGGGACTAAGGTTGCACCATCTAGGGCTGATTCTTCCTGGCCGCGATGAGACTCTGAAAATTCTCTAGTGGTATCCTGTCTTCTCCATTTTATGTCCCCCAAGGTATACCGCAGTTATATGTTAATGGACTCAGTCTACGAGATTTGGACTCGAGCACGGGAGACATATTCTCAGATTGGGAACTCCACTCAGGTTTATGATCTCACTCGCCGTATGTTGGAGCTTCGGCAGGAGTCTATGACAGTTTCCACCTACTACTCCGAGTTCGAGCGTATCTCTCAGGAGTTGAACTATGTCGACCAATTTACTCCTGCCTGCACTGCCGATGCAGTCCTATTGCAGAAAAGAGACGAACGATTCCGCCTGCATGTGTTCTTGATGGGTTTGGGCAGAGAGCTAGATATGGTTCGCACCAATATTCTTCATCGGTCTCCTCTTCCCTCTCTCCGGGAGGCCTTCAGTGTGGTTCTTGTCGATGAGGATCGTCGACGTTCTCTCAGCACGGCGGTTCCTTCTTCCTGACCGCTCTGCCTTTACGAGTACTGGACGTGGTGGCTCCATTCATACCAGCACGATTATCACGTGCTCTCAATGTGGTCGTCGGAGCCATTCTCGCGAAGTGTGCTTCAAGCTTCATCCACACCTTGCTCCACCTGGATATGTTCGTGGTCGTGGACGTGGTCGCGACCCTGGACGTGGTGAATCCCGCCAGACTGGTACCCGTTCTCATGATGTTGCTTATTCCACAGAGATGCAGGAAGGCAATCATGGTCAGCTCCCAGATCACTTCACCACATCAGAATTGGATGCACTGCGACGTCTGCTTCACTCTCAGTCTGCTCCTACTCCGAGTGGTACTTCCTCTTTGTTTGCTACTGTCGCGATGCCCAGTGCCCATGCTGCTGTGTCTCCTCCGTCTGAGTGGATCATTGATTCTGGAGCCACTGACCACATGACCGGGTCCTCTACAGGCTTTTCCTCCTACACTCCCTTGTCTGGTAAGGACAAGGTTGTCTCTGCCAATGGTACCTTGTCTCCTATCGCTGGCAAGGGTCTTTTTTCATGTTCCTCTTCTCTTCCTCTCTCTTCCGTCTTGCATGTTCCTTCGTTTCCCCGCAGTTTACTCTCTATTAGCAACCTTAATAAATCTATTAACCGTTCTGTAACCTTTTTCTCTAATTCTTATATTTTTCAGGAACTGGGTACGAAGCGGATACTTAGCAGTGGTAGGAATTGTGGTGGCCTGTACTACCTGGATACTACACCATCATCCCTTGCTCTTTCTTCTTCAGCTGTTACTGATACTGACACTCGCCGCTGGCACCTGCGTCTTGGTCATCCGTCTCTCGTTTATCTTCAGAAACTCTTTCTTGTTTTATCTCAGTTTATTCCTAGTTTAAAATGTGATGTATGTGTTATGTCTAAACATGTTCGTCATTCGACATCTCATCTATCTTCTCCTAGAAGTACACCTTTTGTTGTTATACATTCTAATATCTGGGGACAATCCCCGATTGTATCTTTAACTGGCTATAAATGGTTTGTTACCTTTATTGATTGTTTTTCTCATACTACGTGGGTTTATCTTTTGAAAAAGAAAGAAGAAGTTGCTTCTGTTTTTCAAACCTTTCATAAGATGATACAAACACAGTTCAATGGAACAATTTGTGTACTTCGAAGCGACAATGGGGGGAATATGATGATCGTGGTGAATTTGGGGCCTATCTCTTGAGAAATGGCATCATCCACCAAACTACGTGTGTTTACACTTCCACTCAAAATGGTGTGGTCGAACGCAAAAACAGGCATCTCCTAGATGTTGCCCGTTGTCTCCTCATCTCCATGCACCTTCTGAAACCTTATTGGGGTGATGTCATCCTGATAGTCACTCATCTTATCAACCGTCTTCCTTCACGGGTTCTAGCATATACTACCCCTCTAGCTCGTCTTTCTTCTACGACTGTTGTTCACACCTCTTCTCTTCTACCCCGTATGTTTGGGTGTGTCTGTTTTGTTCATGTTCATCAACCACTTCGTGACAAGCTCGATCCTCGAGCTATCCGTTGTGTTTTCCTTGGTAATTCTACCACCACCAAGGGGTACAGGTGTTATCATCCACCCTCCAGACGTACTTACTCTACCATGGACGTGACGTTCCGCGAAGACGAATCTTATTACTTTGCTTCGACTCCTTCTCATCAAGAGGAGAAGGATAATGATGTTATTGGTACCATTCCTCTTCCGGTTATTCCCCCTGTGATTGGTACCGCTCCTACTCTCACTATGTCATCCATTACAGATACAGATATCTCTCATATACCCCTTTCTCATCATCCATCTCTCATCACGCCGCTACCTCATGTTTATCATTGTCAAAAACCAGGTGAACAACCCGTCATTGCTCCACCGCTGCCAATGCTACCTTTGGACTCAGATCCTGATGCTGATTTACATGTTCTCATTGCTCAGCTAAGAGGTAAGGCCCGGTGTACCGAACACCCCATTTCTAACAATGTTGCTTATAATCATCTCTCTAAGCCTCACCAGTCTTGTATATCCTCCTTGTCCGAGATCTCTATTTCTAAGACATGGCAGGAGGCACTTGGCATTCCAGTATGGGCTCAAGCAATGAAGGAAGAAATGTCCGCTTTGGAGAAGAATCACACATGGGATGTCACCTCTCTTCCGCATGGCAAGAAACTCATTGGTTCAAGATGGGTCTTCTCTGTCAAGCAGAATCCGGATGGGAAAGTCGAGCGATATAAAGCTCGGTTGGTTGCTCGTGGTTATACCCAGACTCAGGGGATTGATTACCAAGAGACTTTTGCACCTGTTGCAAAGATGGGCTCCATTCGTGTGATCATATCTTGTGTTGTGATTTTAGATTGGGAACTTTATCAACTGGACATCAAAAATGCATTCTTGCACGGGGACCTCGAGGAAGAGGTGTACATGGTCTTTCCTCAAGGCTTTGTGAGGAAGGGACAAGAGAGCCTTGTCTGTCGCTTATGGAAGTCCTTGTATGGGCTGAAGCAATCCCCGAAGGCATGGTTCGGTAGATTCCACACGGCCATGACCCAGTTTGGCTACAAGCAGGGACACTCTGATCATACTTTGTTTGTCAGGAGGAATGAAGGAAAAATTGTTGTTCTGATTGTCTATATTGATGACATTGTGATCACAGGAAATGATACAGATGAAATCTCCAAGTTGAAGGTCCGTCTCTCAGCTGAGTTCGAAGTAAAAGGCCTGGGAAGGTTGCGCTACTTCCTAGGAATTGAAGTGACCCGTTCTGACAAAGGTATTTTTATATCCCAACGCAAGTATGTGTTGGACCTGCTAACGGAGACTGGTCTATTCGGTTGTGCCCCTGCAAACACCCATATGAAGGAGAACCATAGGATCGATGAGGATAGCAATGGTGATCGTACAGATGCCTCCAGTTATCAAATATTGGTGGGAAAGCTCTTATATCTCTCACATACTCGCCCCAACATTACATATGTTGTTGGAATCCTGAGTAGGTACATGCATGCCCCAAGGGTCAGACACCAGGAGGCGGCTTACCGTGTCCTCCGGTATTTGAAGAATTCCCCAGGACGGGGGAAAATGTTCTCTAAGAACAATCATTTGCGGATCGATGTTTTCACTAACGCTGACTGGGCTGGATGCCACGATGACCGAAAATCTACAACGGGTTATTGCACATTCATTGGAGGAAACCTGGTCACATGGCGTAGTAAGAAACAGAATGTGGTGGCCAGATCTAGTGCCGAGGCTGAGTACCGGGCAATGTCTCAAGGCCTATGTGAAGGCCTTTGGTTGCGTACCATATTGCAAGATCTGGGGCTTCAGGAGGAATCTCACATATCCATGTACTGTGACAACAAAGCTGCCATCAGCATAGCACACAATCCAGTTCAGCATGACAGGACTAAGCACGTTGAGGTGGATCGCCATTTTATCAAAGACTGTCTTGAAAAAGGAAGTCTAGCCACACCCTTCGTTCACTCCAGAGATCAACTAGCTGACATCTTCACCAAGAGTCTAGGTTCTGATGTCTTCACTGATGATATTCATAAGATCGGAATTACGGATATCTACCGTTTGACTTGAGGGGAGAGTCGAAATCAAGTCTTTTTATTTCTTTACTATTGTATTTACTCATAAGGGTATTGTTGTCTTTGTACCTTTCTCCCCAACATATATATGTGTGGGGAGTACTCTTTTAATAAAAATTAGTTTTTCCCCCTTCCAACTTTTTGCGCCGTGTTTAGCATGGAGGAGGATTTGAGACCGTGAATTTGCAGTCTTGTCTTCATACTATGCATTAATATTAGATGCTTTATTCCTCATTTTTCACTTATTTATACTTTTAATTTACTTATGTTACTATTTCTTCGTTCTAATTAAATAGATTGGTTGTGGTTGTATGGATACCATGAAATAATAAATTCAGTAATGCAGACAAACTGACTATGTCCAGGGGAAATTAAGGCGGCATAATTTGCAACATCGTTTTGGTTTTTGTTGCAAGTATGTTATTTGAGTTGAACTTGAGTATATATTGTATATTTCTACAATTTTACTTAAGAGTATAAATGTTAAATAGAGACTATAGTGACCCAATTTTTTGAAGGTTTAGATTATTTACTAACCAAATTTAGAGTCAGCTAGAAAACATTTTGAGCTGGCTCGAAATTGGATAGATCTCGAGCTGATTTCAATCCAATCATATTTTCTTAAGACAATTACGAGCCGAGTACTGCTCGGATTGAAGTCGACTCGATAATAGCCCAATTGCAAGTGACATGATATGAGATTTACCGGGAAAGCAAAGTCCAGAAGTGCTGTTTGGTTGCTTCCAAATTTTGTAAACAATAGGCCACCAGGATGTGACTGCAAACTCAAATAAATGACAAAAACAAAGGACATCTTAGAGGACAATAGAGCCTAAAAATGAAATAGATTCATCTATAAAACAGCATGCCAAGATCACCTTCTCTTTGCGACTGTCCATCTGGATATGTGAACCAATAACAAGAACGCCGGTTGGCATTGATTCCAGCTCACCCTTACAAGAAGACGATGAATCCACATACGCACCCAAAGATTTTTCTATGTCATTGATAAATATGACTAAAGGACCCTGTTTGCTTTCTTCAGATGCAATCTGAGAATATAACATAGTGGTTCAAGCAAATAAAACTGGTTTAAGTACATAAATATATAAACTAGCAGTCATGCATGTGGTCCACCATGGGCAGAGTATGCAGAGAGGATTGCTCAATGTCTTCCATAATATGGGCTGCAAAAAGAGAACTTGTGCAAGCGATATCGGGCGACCATCGGATAATATCATCGCCACATGTTGTGCACGGGGTCCGTTATGCAGGGGGCATGCACAGATGATATTATATAAAATGAAATCATTTTACTTTGATATGAATTATTAAATATAATATATTTAAATTTCATTTATTAATTAACGGTTATTATATATGTCATTAATTAATAATGTCTTTCTATTTTATGCATTGAAGTATAAATAATCGAATAAAAAATATTAAAGGAGAAGAATGTGTAGTTATATTCCATAAATAGAGCTAAATGAATATAATAATATTTGATGGATCTCTCTTTTCTTCCCTTTTGCATTTTGGTGATACAAAGAAAAAACTATGAGGGGCAAATAGGAAAGGGCAATTTTCACCAAAGGAGATTTTTTCCTTATATATGGTATAGATAATAATACAATGATTCACCTCTATCAGTTCATTGATAGCAAGTTTTTCTTTCTCTTCACCTCCGATAGGGTCCAGGCGAAGTAAATCAGCTGAAAAAAGAAACCGAAATCAAAATCGGTTACTAACGCTTTAATGTTTTTTTATAAGAAAACACAATAAGTAAAGAGCTGAAAAGAGATATCCTGGGCTTGTGAGAATCACCAGAACAGAAGAAACCATGATCTTCTTCACACAGGCCTCCAAGATCATTGCCTTGAAGAATTTGCTTATCAAATCGAACTCCAATTTTCGAGGATCCATTTTCTTCAAATGCAAGTAGCACTTTTCCACGGAAACCATAATTTGGACCTCTGCACAGTGAGAAGTACTAAAAAAACAGGACATTTTTATTTCAAAAAAACTAGGAAACTGAGAAAACCATTACTTAAAAAGTAGCTATTACATGTTAACTTATATGTTATACAAAAACATAATATTACCACTAATATAGTGTAGCAGCAAGTCAGCAACCAAACAAGTAAATTTTCCACCAAATGTTCTAAATTTACGGTAATAAAAATAATTGCAAAGGAACCCTTAAAATTTAAATTTAAAAATAGTTTCAAATATTTTTATTTACAAAGCAAAGCAACATTGCCATCTCTAAAAATAATATCTTACACAGTTTTTGAAAGAACAACTACAAGTCACAATGATGGGATGCCAAGTCAAAATTTTATTAATTGGTCTTCAAAATTTAATGTCTCTGTTACGCCCCCGAACATGACACACTTCTTTGGGCGTCAATATGCCCGCAGGCAGAAGAAGAAGGAAGACGACAACGGGGCTGAACCATCCGGCTCAGCCCCCACTCACTAACGACCGGCGGCTTGGGGCTGAGGCACCACGGTTCAGCCCCGTATGTGAGGGGCCGACCGTCCCCTCTTGGGACCGGGTATAAATGTACACGGGGCTCTCTCTTTTGGACAACATGAAGTATTATCAGGTATTTTCCTCCCCCCTCCTCCAACCCTAATTACTCTCTAGACTTCTCCCTAGTTCTCTCCCCCCTCTCCAATCTCCTATCATTTGGTATCAAAGCATTCGTCCTACGGCCATGGTGAACACCCGCTCGCAAGAAGAAATCAACCGGTCGGAAACCTCGGAGGAGAACTACGCCGGGTTGACGGATTCGGTAGCCTCCGTCGAAGAGAAGATGAGGGTGTGTACGCAACGCTTGGAGGAACGGATCGATGCCCGTATGGAAGAACTCAAGACCCTATTACCGCAAAATCTGAAAGGAAAGACACGTGAGGAGATCGGCGGGTTGCCAAATGCCGCAACTTCCGCGTCGTGTTATCTCGCCACGCAGGTGAGCGAGAGTTCTAGATCGGGCAACCCGGCTCAGATCGGGGCGGGATTCAGCGGCACCGACGGCGCAACGGGATCGACGAGGGATCTAGATTAGCGCGGCATGGGCGCAGCCTCCTCCACCGGCGCGAGATCGATCTTGATCGGGGTTGCGACGTCGGAGCAGGGCGTGCGCCCTGCGGGCTGTTCAGCGGCGAGCAGGGAGATGTCGGACGGGCTCCAGGCGCTCTGTTGGGTGGTCTGGGGGCCTCCTCCCCAATCCACGGGGCTGGGTACCTCCAGGAGGGTACGGGGTCGGCACTCCTTGGGGCGGCCAGCAACATCAAGGCTACCCGGGCCCAAATATCGGCCCTACGAAGCCATGAAGACCAACATGGCATGGGCACGAACAAGGGTGGCAAGGTCAAGCAGCCCACGAGCATACATGCCTCCGAAATTGAGGCGCATGAATTTCCCAAAGTACAACGGAGGGGGCGCTCTCGAATGGGTACAGAAGGCCAAGCTTTCTTTCAGCTTAGCCCGCATCCAGGAAGAGCGCTTCAACAGGCAGCGGACCCTCACCACGGGCAGACGCACGACTCCATCGGCAACCGTCAGGAGAGAGCCACTGGCAAACAGTAAACCTATTGTGACATGATTATCTTGAATTGAGCTGCAGGCGAGGAAAGAGAAGGGACTATGTTTCAACTGCGATGAAAAGTTTGCGTCTGGACACATGCCAGAAGATACAGGTTTACATACTACAGGAGGATGTGGAGGAGGAGCTCTCCCTCGAGTCTGAGTTGGAGGGGGACTTGGATTTGACCGAGTTTGGAGTGTCCATACAGGCGATGGAAGCTTGCAACGCCCCCTCACTATGCGGATCGCGGGAAAGATTAATCAAGAGAAAGTGACGATTTTAGTGGATAGCGGGAGCACCCACAACTTCATTCATCCCGACGTGGCACAACGGGTGGGACATGGGATCGATAAGGGAGACGCCTTTCATGTCATGGTGGCGGATGCGAGCAAACTTCAGTGTGAAGGAGTTATGAAGGGGATGGAGCGGCGGATACAGGGGTACTCAGGATGCACAGACGTATATCTTCTACCAATCAGAGGCTCCGACATAGTGCTTGGGGTTCTGTGGCTGCAGCAACTGAGGCGGGTGATATTTGATTGGAACCAGATGAAGATGGAGTTCGTAAAGCACGGGAAGCAGTACTATCTGGGGGGGCCTAAGATCTTCCCCAATGAAGTAGGTATTCCTGTTGGTATTACCATGGTGATCTGAAAGTGATCAAACATGTGGCATCACTGTCAACGCAATATGAGCCTACGAGGTCGCACATAAGAGCTCTTGAGAAGTTGGAAAGGTTTGTGTTGGTCTTGCTCATATGTGATATGAGTGAAGGACCAAGCCTATGACGTTTTGGATATTGAGGAATTTCATTCCGGGACCTGTATTGTGAATATAGGTCATCAGGTAAGTGGTCGAAATTATCTAAGGGAAATTTGTCGAGCATGGCTGAGAGGTTTCGACGAATGGTTTGAATTCGTCGAATATCATCGTGACATCTCAACGCTTCCGTCTCAGATTCGTCGAGTATTGTCATGACATTTTCGATGAATTAGACTCATTCGTCGAGTATCGCGATTCGTCGAATATCCTTTTGATACGTGGATGACTTTGCCCTGTCTCAATTCGTCGAGTATTTATGTGTTATCTCGACGAATATCTTTTGATTCGTCAAATATCGACGTGATACTCGACGAATTTTGTTTCGTCCGGTTTATTTCCTTTAAGCCTGGTTCGGCTGGTCTGCGGGTTTCGATTGGTTCGGTATCCTGTATAAATAGGATTCGTACAGTGAACCGAAACGCGTAACTGTTCATTCTCTTGACCTAGCCGCGCGAGACGATCTCCTCCCGACGGAACTGTTCCGCTAAGTCGTGATCGTCGTTTCTTGCTACCGCCAACCGCCCGACCTTCTACCGTTGTCGGAAAGTGTTTCATGAGCGTCAGACTCGTCACCGCCACCTCTCCTTGAACGGATCTAGTAGTCCGTGGAGACGTTAAGGGCAAACCTAGTTCCGACCTAGATCTTGTGCGACAAGAGTCTAGGGTTCTCCGTGCTCGTATGAATATCCGTAGAGGCGTGGACACTATTCTACGCTCGGAACTCCAGTCATTGTCGTTCGTTGGAATTATTCAGAGCACCTTGGTTGAGTATAGACCCAATCCCTCAAAGATAATTTTATTCCACCGCATTTACTTTTTGATTAATGTTCATCGCTAGATCTGAACTCTTTTGGATTTTCTTGTTCTTTATTTTCGCTGCGTGCACAAGTGTTGTGTTATCATAGCAAAACCCAACAGTGGTATCAGAGACAGGTTCATGCGATGATCATTGTTTCAAAAGTTGCTAAATACATTGGGTATAAATCTGGAAATTTTAGAAGTGTTATAAGATGCCCCTTGGCCCTAAGACCCGGCTAGGGGCGCAGCCCCCTGGAACCTCGCAAGGAGCGCATGTGATTTTGTTGTGATATCTTTGTTACTCCTTAACAAGTAATCGTCCCTCTTGTTGATTTGTGAAACCAAGTGTATTAGATTTTGAATCTCACATAGAGAGACGAGTTTGTCTACTGTGTAAGACTGTAAGTAGAGTTGGTGTTGCTCATGTCCAGTGTATGTAAATCTGAGGATTTAAAGGATTCTAGATGTTCAGATTTAGCTCAGTTCATCAAGTGTTGATGATCCTTACTGTGCACATCTGGGATGCATTTGGATTATGGATGTTGTTGAATTTATTTTGTGAATATGCACATTGGTTAATTATTAACCATGATTAAATGTTAATCAAGTATCTAAAATCTCTTAAGCAATAGCAAGTATTCGGATGCCTTCCGATGGATGCCACTTTTCCTGCCTCGATCGATGAAGTGTCGAAAGCAAGGTGCATTAATCTATCTTGGTAAGTGTGCGAGCAGATAATTGTGATATCCCACTGTCGACATCGGGTCAGACTTAATTGGGTGACCTCAAAGGTTGAGTTCTCAGAGGCATAGGGTTGGCATGCACCATATGATGGATGCGAATAAAGAATTATTCACTAGCCATACAAGAGTTGCATTGTGATGTAATTGGCTGTGTTGTTTACCTAAATAACTGCATTGTGAGAGAAAAATCAAAACTGACTCATAGTATTTGTGAAATATAGATCTTGTCCATTAAGAGAGTAACTCGCATACACTATCTGAATTAATATCGAGGATTATCAGTTTGATAAAAATAGTGAGAGTTATTTTGATTAAAGTCCTTATTAAAATTATAAAATGTATTTTGAAATGTAGTACTGATTTTGTACTTTGTTGTATCCTTGTGTAATTTCCATGACAAGTGGTTCACACTCCACCCTATCCCTCAGAGTCATCCTTGAGAAGGAAAAGCTAAGTGGGACTAATTATTTGGACTGGTACAGGAGCTTGAGAATTGTTCTCAGGCAAGAGTGAAAGCTCTATGTTTTGGAAGAGGAATCTCCTGAAGAGCCTGTCGGGAATGCGTCCCGTGCTAATAAAGATGCTTATAAGAAGTATCTTGACGACTTCATAGACGTTGAATGTCTCATGCTGACAACCATGAACTCTGAGCTCCAAAAGCAAAATGAGAACATGAGTTGCAAGGAAAATGACGAGCATCTCAAAAAACTGTTTCAAGGACAAGCTCGTCAAGAGAGATTTGATGTCACTAAGCCATTATTTCAGTGTAAGATGGGAGCTCGGGACCTAGTAGGGACTCACTTACTCAAGATGATTGGGTATATAGAGAACCTTGAGAGACTAGACTTCCCTCTAAGCTAAGAGTTGGCCACAAACCTGATCCTGCAATCGTTGTCGGACAGTTATGAGCAGTTTGTCTTAAACTATAACATGAATGAAATCGACAAGACACTGTCTGAGCTCTTAGGCATGTTGCGAACTGCCGAGATTAACATGAAGAAGGTCAAGCCTGCTAGCCCCATACTGATGGTGCATAAAGGCATGGGCAAGGTCAAGGGCTTCAAGAAGACAAAGGTAGGACTCAAGTCTGCTCTGGAGCCCAAGTCTTCAGCACTGAAGAAGAAGGGCTTGGTGAAAGAAGAGAAATGTCACCAATGTGGCAAGGCTGGTCATTGGAGGAGGAATTGTCCTTCATACATTGAGGGTCTGCACAAGATGAAGAGAGGTATAACTTCCGCTTCAAGTATCTATGTTATAGAGATGAACTTTTCTGCTCCTTCATCCTGGGTATTAGATACCGTATGTGGTTCTCACATTTATATAAATGTGCAGGAACTAGGAAGAGAAGATTCCTGAGTAAAGGGGAGATGGACCTGCGTGTTGGCAATGGAGCAAGAGTTGTTGTTGTCGTCGTAGGAGATTACTGTCTTTCTTTATCTAGTGGGTTTGTAATAGAACTAGATAACTGTTATTATGTTCCTTCCATAACTAGAAACATTATATCCATTTCATGCATGGACATGGTTGGATTTTCTTTTATTATTAAGAACAGTTGTTGTTTTATATTTAAGAATGATGTTTGTTATGTTATAGCACAGATATTTAATGGTTTATATGTTTTGAACTTAGACCATCAGATCTATAACATAGAAAATATTAAAAGACTAAAAACGAATGACTCAAACCTTTGACATTGTAGTTTGGGTCATATAAATAAGAAGCGCATTTCCAAACTCCATAGAGATGGATTACTTGACTCATTTGATTATGAATCATTTGAGAGATGCGAATCTAGTTTGTTAGGCAAAATGATTATGGTCACTTTCACTGGTTTCAATGAGAGGGCTGATGATCTCTTGGGTATAGTACATAGTGATGTACGTGTACTCATGAGTTCTATGACTAAAGATAAGTATTTCTACTTTGTTATATTTACTGATGATTTCAGTAGATACAGATATGTGTATCTTATGAAGTGCAAATCCGAAACATTTGAAAAGTTCAAAGAGTTTAAGAATGAAGTAGAGAACCAGATAGGTAAGAAGGTTAAAGCACTCTGATCTGATTGAGGTGGCGAATACATAAGTCATGTGTTCTGTGATCATCTGAAGGAGTGTGGTATTGTATCACAGCTCACTCCACCTAGAACACCGAAACATAATGGTGTGTCTGAGCGGAGGAATCGTACTATGTTAGACATAGTACAGTCGATGACGAGTCATGCATATCTGTATGTTTCCTTTTAGGGTTTTGCTCTAGAAACTGCTGCTTTTACACCAAATCGTGCTCCAACGAAAGTGGTTATAAAGACACCATATGAGATATGGACTGTGAAGCGTCCTAGTATGTCGTTCATTAAAATTTGGGGCTGTGAGGCATACGTGCGACGTCAAATGTCTGACAAGCTGGAACCCAAGTCAGATAAGTGTTATCTTGTGGGGTATCCTAGGGAAACTAAATGGTACTATTTCTACCTACCGTCCGAGGGCAATGTGTTTGTCGAAAGAACCGGTGTCTTTCTTGAGAAAGAGTTCTTAAGCAGAAAGACTGTCAGGGTAGAACTTTGAAGAAGTTCAAGAACCACAAAATGTGAATGAACCGAAATTGGAACCTGAGACAGGACTACAAGTTGTTGTAGCTAGAGAACCTACTCAGGAAACACAAGTTCCGCGTAGATCTGGTAGACCAGCCTGAGAGATATAGATTTCTCGTATCTCAAATAGGTAATATGTTGCTCATGGATAATAGTGATGAGTATGCAACCTACCAAGAGACTATGAGTGAACCGGACTCCGAGAAGTGGCTTGAGGTCATGAAATCTGAAATGGACTTCATGTATGAAAACCAAGTTTGGACTTTGGTGGAACCATCTGAAGGGGTACGACTCATAGGGTGCAAGTGGGTCTTCAAGACGAATACCGACATGGATGGGAATGTACAGACATTCAAAAGACGACTGGTGGCTAAGGGTTTCAAACAAATTCATGGTATCGACTATGATGAGACCTTTTCCTCTGTTGTCATGGTTAAGTCATCAGAATTCTGCTTGTTATTGCTGCGTATTATGACTACGAGATCTGAAAGATGAATTTCAAAACGGCTTTCCTAAATGGAAACCTCTTTGACGAAGTGTAAATGACACAACCCGAGGGTTTTATATCTTCAGGTGAAGCCACTAAAATATGCAAGCTGCAGAGATCCATTTATGAATTAAAACAAGATTCTCGAAGTTGGAATCTTCGATTTGATGAAAAGAATAAAGAGTATGGCTTTATCAAGAACGAGAATGAACCGTGTGTTTACAAGAGGATTAGTGGAGCATCGTTGTCTTTCTGATATTGTATGTAGATGACATACTATGACAAACCGACCCTACAAGTTGTTAAGAACAAGCTAGGGAACTGCTTTTCTATGAAGGACTTGGGTGAAGCGACTTATATACTTGGTATTAAGATATATAGAGATAAATCGAAGAAGTTGTTGGGTTTGACCCAAAGTGCATACATTGATAAAGTGTTGAAACGGTTCAACATGCTCGAGTCCAAGAAAGGATTCTTACACATGTCTCATGGTGTGAGTCTCTCTAAGGATCACTGTCCTAAGTCTTGTGAAAATAAGGACCGCATGAAGTTGATTTCATATGCTTCGGCCAAATATTGCTTCGGGCAAATCACCCCCAGAAGGATGGCCAGACAGAGGTTCTCCATCGGGGGTGGAAACATATCTTTGTTGTTTTGTGATGGACGAGCCTTGAACCTGGACCAGTTGGCTACACTGGGCTGAATATTGCTACAACACCTACCACTTTGCCAGCAAAATGACCTTGTTTGAGGTCGTCTACGGATGTCCTCCCCCCTCTTTGAGCAACTATGAACCCGGCAGCACGGCATTGCCGGCCGTGGACCGGGCGCTTCGCGACCGGGACCGCACTCTCGCCACTTTGCGTGAGAATCTCTACACCGCACAAGATCGCATGAAGGCCCAAGCAGACAAGCATCGCAAGAAAAGGGAGTTCGCGGTTGGTGATGAAGTCTTCCTCAAGCTGCGACCTTACCAACAGGTGTCTATTGCCCGCCGGACAAACCAGAAATTAGCCCCTCGCTACTACGGCCCCTTTTGTATTCTCCGTCATGTGGGGCCTGTTGCTTACACTTTGGCTCTTCCTGAGGGGTCACATATTCATCCGACTTTTCATGTGTCCTTACTTAAACAGAAGATCGGCAACGCAATTCAGGTCAGTCTGTTTCTATCAGAGGCAACAGTTGCGGGGGAACTACGATCGATACCCAAGGAGATCCTAATGCTCAAATGGAAACGGTGGGGTATAAAGTACCGTCCTGAGCTTTAGGTCAAATGAAAACACTTGTCAGGGGCACACAATACTTAGGTCGATCTATTGAAGTTCGGGGAGCTCTACCTAGACTAACACTTTGGAGGCAAGCTGGTTCTTGATGAGGAGGGGAATGTTACGCCCCCGAACATGACACAACTCGTTGGGTGTCAATATGCCCGTAGGCGGAAGAAGAAGGCAGGCGACAACGGGGTTGAACCATCCGGTTCAGCCCCCACTCACTAAAGACCGGCGGGCTTGGGGCTGAACCACCCTGGTTCAGCCCTGTATGGGAGGGGCCGACCGGCCCCCTCTTGGGCCTGGGTATAAATATACCTGGGGCTCTCTCTTTTGGACAACAAGAAATATTATTAGGTATTTTCCTCCTTCCCCCTCCTCCACCCCTAATTTCTCTCAAGACTTTCTCCCTAGTTCTCTCCCCCCTCTCTGATCTCCTATCAGTCTCTAACAAGCAAAAGATGAACTTTGTCAAGGTAACACTCACTCCCTCTAAAGAAAATGAATTAAAAAGTAAATATAGACTTCTCGTAAGTTAAAACAGTATCCCAATTGAACTGGCCGCTAACAATGTGGTATAAAGCACAGCATGAGAAAGTACTGGGGAAAGGTTTAACTATGTCGAGATAACATATCCATATGACTCCAACCCCCTATAGAAAGGAATATCATATAACATTTGGTATTCTGATTTTGAAGTAATTTATAGTCACATTACCACCATTTTGCTGCTGAATTTAGATTGTAAAAACATAAACTGGACCTGAATATATCTGAATGTTTTGAGGATAAAACGATATTTTTTCCTATATGTTACGTCCTATTAAACTATAGGTTGGGATATCATATTTTTTTCGATATATTGGTGTACACAAGTTTTAAAAATATAGTCTTTTAGGTTATGTAAGTGGTATACATGCTTAAATCACTTCTATGAATTGTGTTGCATAAAATTTGTTTGATCATTTGAATTTTGACACTATAAATTTATTATTTTATATTAAAAATATATTAAAACATTCTACACATTATTAATTAATGATTTTGAAATTTTTAACATAGTTTTATTAACCACAAGATAGTTTATTATAAATAAAAAATGTTTAACTTCAAATCTTCTTTGCTATAAAGCGTAGTGTTATCTAGAAATATTCACAATTTATCTATTTGTACATGGTATGGATACTTATTAGTAGTCGTACCGTCATAGTGTGTTACTAATATTTTATTTTTGATACTCATCGACTTTATTTTAGGATATACATGATTAATTGCTTGTCTACTTGTTATACTAATTTTAACTTTTAGAACATAAGGATACTAAATATATGTATTATTTTTTATACTCATTGACATGTCGCCGACATTCGGTATTTACAGTTTTAGTACCTATCAAGTGACATTAATTGTCGAATCGACAAAATAACTGAAACTGAAACTATTGAAGACCTTAAAATTATTCAATCAAATCAAACACAAATGTAAACCCTGTAGAAACGCACAGGAGAGTAAAAAAAAATTAATTTTCTTAATTGTCATCTACAAGAATACTTGTATTTGCACACTTAATATAGAAAGAAAAAGAGGAGAGGATTCTCAATCCTAAAATGTGAGACTAAGCAAGATTACAATTGGGCCAAGATATGGGCCTTAATTTTGGGCTTTTACATTTTCTTTACCACTCCCCCGCAAGCTGGAGCATACAAATCGTAAGCATCAAGCTTGGACAAAAATTGATGATACAACGGTCGCGGTAAAGCCTTGGTGAGAATGTCAGGAACTTTCCTGGTAGCAGGAACATGCTCTAATTCCAACTTCTTTAATTGAACCTTCACCCGAATGAAGTGCCAGTCAACTTCAATATGTTTGGTTTGCTCATGGAACACGGGATTTTTGACAATGTGTCTAGCAGCTTGACTGTCACAAAATATAGTTGCTGGTGAGGAAAGTTTGACTCTCAAATCACCAGGGAGACTTTTTAGGCAAGTGAACGCAGACACAACAGCCGTCATTGCACGATACTCGGCTTCAGCAGATGAGCGAGCAACAACAGATTTCTTCTTGCTACGCCAGATAATAAGTTTCCTCCAAAGTACAAAAACCAGTTGTGCAACACTGATCATCAAGAGAGCCAACATAGTCAGCATACAGAATAGGCAATCAAAGATTGAGAGAATGGTTTGTATACAAGAACTTGCCCAGGAGCAGTCTTCAAGTATCTAAGGATGCGCTGCACGGCCTGGGGATGAGAGATCTGTGGAGCATGCATAAATCGACTGACAACTTCAACAACAAACGAGATGTCACGTCCTGTAACAATAAGATATATCAGCTTTCCTACAAGACATTGATAATACTCTGGATTCATAAATAGTGGATTTGAGTTAGAGTCATGCGCACAGAGTTTGTGGTTGAGATTCATGGGAGTGTCAGCGGACTTGCATCCCGAATAGCCAGTATCCGAAGAAGGCCAACACAGTACTTTCATTGTGATAGGACAAGGCCAACAGGTCGTCTCGCTACCTCAAATCCAATAAAGTACCAAAGATTTCCCAGATTCTTAGTTTGAAAAGCGGAGTTTAAGTGATTTAATTAGTTGTATCCTTGTGGAGTCATTACCAGTTATCAGAATATCATCAACGTAAACTAAAGAATGATTGTGTCGGTTGGTTGATGACGAATAAAGAGAGAGAAGTCGGTCGAGTATCGAGTGAATCCAACTTTACGAACAATCTTACTAAATTTGTCAAACCAAGCTCGAGGAGAAGTGGAGATAGATTCCCAGGAACATCAGGCGGCGGTGTAACCTTCAAGAGCATCGAGCAAACATCTGACATAGAGGGAGTCGTAGATGAAGAGAGAGTCGTAGATGAAGAGAGAATTTGAGCCCGAACACTGTGAAGATGGGGTGGAACACGGGTCATCATCATGGCAATGTCAACTGCTTCTTTTTGTGCTCGTTGCGCAACCAAATCCGTCGTGGGAGGTTGATATTGTATCTATGTTTTAACAAGAGTCTTGACTCTTGCAACAAAGGGAGTCAAGTCATGTGTTGCTCCGGGGTTAAATGTTTAAACATCGACGATGATGTCGTACAGGTGTTGGAAGTTGTCCTTTGCCATAATAGAGGGAGTGAAGTTCCTCCACATAGTTTTGGTCGTCTCATGATACATGGCTGTCATCACGGATTCACTCCTCAGTGGGTGCGGTGGGAGTGGCCCTTGTCAGATGATGAATAAGGTTGTTGGTCTGCAGAACACAACGAACAGAGTGCAATTCATTCAACAAAGTTATGTTTCCCACTAAGAGAGATGACAGTGATCTGAAGCTCATCACGAATTTCAGGAAGAGAAATAGCAGCACGAGCAGGAAGAGAAGAAGCAATTGTCGAATCCATGGGACAGTAGCAGCGGCAAGGTTCGAGTAGGCAAAAAAACCTTTTCGACAAGGGATCTGCTTCTGCGGGTAAGGCTGCGTCTAGAGTCACAGAGAAGAAGCATGCGGCAAGCGAGCAGAGGCAAGAGATGCAGTTAGCAGTCGCACGAGCTGAAGCTAGAAGCGGCAAGAGGTACGACTAGCGGCAGAGACAAGAAAGGTGGATAAGCAAGCGACAATAGTGTCAAGAGAGGTTGTGGCAAGCTGAGCAGAGGACAGGAGAAGTTGCGGCAAGCATTGCGGCCAGGAAAACAGCTTCGGAGGAGAGAGATTGCGGGTAGGCAAGCAACGACAATCAAAAACCAATGACCTGGCGAGCAACACCGGCGGAAAAGGCAGTCCAATGCGCGGCAAGGCAAGCAGTGGAGACTATCAAACACCAGCGGCCTTCGTAATATCCAGAGAGGAAGATGCGGCTAGAGGAGAGGGCAGCTCGGCGAATACAAGGAGCGAACTGGGGCTTGGAAAGGCCCAACGACCTGGAAAGCAATGGAGCGGCTTGGATCCAGCGGTCAGCCGGTCAATAGAGCAATAAAGGAGCGGCGAGTGAGAGACGGCAAGGTTGCACGACGCACGGCAAGGGAGATTAGACCGCGGTGAGAAGCAGGGAAGATGGGGCCCACTGTTAGAGGAGAGAAAAACTATAAAAGAAGGGTGAAGACATGGGAGAAGACGGGAGAAATAAGAGAAAGCAGTGGTTTGAAGAAGGGAAGCCGCAAGGGAAAAATGGGTTGGGGAACAGACGACCTGCAGTTAGAAGAGGTCTAACCGCCCAGAGAATAGCAAGAGCGCGATCTTAAAAAATAAATTTAGGATCGTACGCTCTGATAACATGTAGAAACGCACAGGAGAGAGAAAATAAAAAGATTTTTTATTAATTTTCTCACTTGTCATCTACAAGAATACTTGTATTTGTACACTTATATAAGAAGAGAGAGGAGAGGAGAGGATTCACGATCATAAGATGTGGGACTAAACAGGATTACAAAAGGGCCAAGATATGGGCCTTAATTTTAGATCATTACATTTTCTTTGACAACCCTAAACAAAACAATGACAAAGGGAAAAACCAGAGCACCTCATATCAAATACATTGACCTTTACAGAGTTGTTATTGATCTGGCCCATGAACCTTTCCTAAATTTTCTTAGCATTGATGTCCCTCATTGCGTCTCTTGTGAAACTTTCGCTAGCTTCTAAGAAGTGTACTTCCTACTAAAGTCCCTCATTGCCCCCCTTGTGATGCCATCAGTAAAAGCCCCCTAGCAGGTTTTATAAAGGCTGCTAACAAATCCGTAAAGGCCATGAGAGTTCCTTAGATCATCATGTCCGAATGTCTACAAGTACTGATTCAACTTTCCTTTGTCTTTTTCCAAACTTAGCCCATGGGAGTTCCTTAGGAGAGTACTAGCCTGCAACAAGATGATTACCAAGTTGATAGAAGAGGATGCGGTTGATCCTACATGAGCTTTTCAAGCTAGATTTCGAATTTATTTCTTAATTTATAGCATTTTAGAAAAATAGATGTCATGACTAGATTCTGTCAAGTTTAGATCATAGTTCACATTTCTGCTCTGAAGGACCATATAAATTAATTGGTTCTCTCCCACTCCATTAGAGACCTCTATATCTCATAGAGAAACCTTGGCCAAGTTCTTTTGCTTCAGATACTTTGTTACTTTCTAACATTGTACACTACTCCAAAGGATTAAGTGCATCAATTATTATCTTTTCATTAAATTTCAGATGACTTATAATATTGCAATTAGGGAACCTCATGAGGGGAATAAAGCAGTAAGTATTTCGGAAACTTCGGTCAAAGTTCTTTGATTTAAGATGCTCACTTACTGATGTGAGTAATTTGAAAAGAAAAGTAAACTTAAGACTGGCCTTTCTAATTATCAGTTATTTTGATGTGGAACAGCGGCACGAACCTGCGGTGGAACACGAGTTTTGGGCCCATTTGGAGTTGATTGGCCATCTGTCATATTTAGCATCTCTGGAACGGCAATCTGACTCTGTGGATGGATCCGAGTTTTTCTTTACATGTTTTTTCATATATAACTTGTGCATTTTCAGTCAATGTTTAGTGTAATCGAGCACTAACAATCTCGGTCAATCATAGCAGTCGATGGGTGCCCTAATGTTCTTTAATTATAAATAGGAGTAAGGGCAGCCATTTTCTGGATTGATGATTTTGGAGAAAAAAATTTCAGGAATCTGGCGATCTTTCGTGGTGCGACGCCGCGAAGCCCTAAGATGTGACTCCTTAGGTTTGTATCTTGTATCCCGATCTTTCCTCCCTTTCCATTGCAGCCCGTCCCTACAAATCTCCATGTAATTCCATAATTTCGCCCTTCCAACAAGCCCTTCCAGATTTTTTCCACCTCTATTTGCACTTACCGAGAAAATCCTCACAAGCCAAGCCTGATTCCCTCACTGTATCGTGAAACCCGTCATCTCATTTTGTTATGAATCCCACCATCTCATTCTACTGTGAATCTCAGTAACACTGCTGCCATCATGATCACTAAGCTCTAGAAATTCCAGGATCCAAAAAAACACTCCCCTGGATCCCGTTAAAGCCAAACTTCTCTCATACTGATTCTCCGATTCCAGTCACTGCACAGCCCTAATTCGGCCACCGGACAACAGACTCTACTTCCGGGAACATCGGATCTCCGCGCTACAGTCCCTTACTTCGTGAGTATTATTTTGTATTGTGGATTATGTTCTCCTTAATAATATATGTTGTGATTTTTATGCTTGTGTGGATATCTTGAATTGTGGGTATTTGTGCTAGACTAATTGTGATTTGCAGAATTTATTCATCGCACGCTTTTGCTTTGGCCATCCACACAGAGGAAAGTCTAAGCTTGCTTTGCCTAAAGAATTTTTTTGACTTGCTTAAAATATGTGTGTGATTTAATCATTTATTGTCATGTCTTGAATTCATCGTCGTGTCTTGCATCTTACATACAAGGTTAGGGCATCATTTGTCCACCACCTATAGATTTGAATTGCATCAAATGGTATCAATGAGACATTGCGAGCACTCTTTTGATGCGCAGTCATTGAGTCTATAAGTTCCTTCATCGCTAGTTATTGATGTCATTCCTTTCCTCTGTTTGAGGATCCCAAGTCTATCTATACCCGACCCCATGGAGCTACTTCATATAGATCCCCTTGCTATTATGATAATTATCTTTGTTCGCAACATCTCACTTCCAAAGATCATGTCTACCCCTGGACGTGATTCCACCATGTTAGAGGTGATCACTACGATGACTATTATCGTCCCTATCCACGCACACGAGCGGATCGTGTTGACCATTCGACGTGACTCGATTATCGTAGTGATGATTATTACGAGGATCGTTGTTTTGAAAGAGATCGAGTGTTTGTTTCATGTTGTTGCCCCATCTTTTAACGGTTCAACGAGTCTTGAGTCTTTTAGTTATTGGTTCGTAGATATGGAATATTATTCGATCATTTTGAGTTATTCGGTGAGTGACGCATTGAATTTGCGAAACTTAGACTTATAGATCAGGCGAGAGCATACTGGTCTAGCATTGAGAGGACTCGTAAGCGGGATTTTCTTTACCCAATCACTGGTTGGGTCGAGATGAAGCATATGTTGTGTTTGTTGAGAACTAAGGTCCAGCGGGATTGAGTGTGTGTGAGACCGCATATTTGGGCTTCCCCATCGCGTTCCTGGTCTGGGTGTTGACCCCGGTGGGCCCCCCCGTGTGGCGGAATATCTCTGTCATCCCGTGGTTGGATTAGTCCCACATTGCCTGCAGTGGGTGGTCCTTGGTGTTTATGTACCCCCGTCCCCCCTTCCTACTACCTCGGGATTTTGGGAAGATGTGTGGTGACGGGTGGTTTCAACATGGTATCAGAGCCATCCCGCTGCGGGGGTGTGTTGAGAACTAAGGTCCAGCGGGATTGGGTGTGTGTGGGACCGCATATTTGGGCTTCCCCATCGCGTTCCTGGTCTGGGTGTTGACCCCGTTGCCCCCCCCCCCCCCCCGTGTGGCGGAATATCCCTGTCATCCCGTGGTTGGATTAGTCCCACATTGCCTGCAGTGGGTGGTCCTTGGTGTTTATGTACCCCCGTCCCCCCTTCCTACTACATCGGGGTTTTGGGAAGATGTGTGGTGACGGGTGGTTTCAACAGTGTTAGAGGTATTTACATGTGTCGTATTGAAGTCGCTTGCTCGAGCAATTTTTTACCCTTCAGCAAAGATCCCTATCTGTTGCAGAGCACGGGGATCGTTTGGATGAGCTAATAGGTTGGAGTGGCATTCGAGAAGAGACAGCTATGATTACTTCATGATTTCGATCCGGATTTCAATCTGAATTACGTACTTAGAAGACTTCTCACCGCTCGGAGTCCCTTGAGCAAACCTATCAGATCACCCTCCATCACGAACAATTCTTGAGATACGCTAGAGTTAGTCAAGTGGATTCACACATTAACCACCCTAGTATGAGTCTAACCTATTGATCCTATAATGATGTGACCCTCACGTTCCCCCTCCTCCTGCCTTGCTTAGGGTTAGTTAGCTCCCCTACCATAGACACATTTATTGATGCCTACACCTTACCTATGAACTCATTCTTGAGAGCAGATCTTTTTCACTCTTCCCTCATTGTTACTCATCTGGAGGATCATAACCCTGTTGACAGATTCTTTGACAAGCCCTTATTGAGTTTCTTGATGAGTCATTGCGTCCTTGTGAGGATGAAATTCGGGTCAGCGACTCGTGTATGAGTATCGAGCTATTGGCATCTCTTTAATATTATCGCTTTTGATCCTGCTCCAGAGAGTGGATCTTTAGTGTAACATCAGTATGTAGGACTTTTCTTAAAAACACTTGAGCATACTTATGATGATTTGATAGTCTAACATTTGACCACTCGCACACTTGAAGAGCTTTAGGGCACACTGCATATGGACCCACCAGGTGAGTTCTTACTTGTGAAGGTCACTTGTCATACTCTAAAGTAAAATCTTATTGTCGATGTATATGGTTTTCACTCGGGTGGTCGTCACATTGGCGATGAATTTTCATACATACCTCCTGGTGAGCCCCCTGATGTGTCACGATCACTGAAAGACATTTGGCACTTTATGAGATCGTATTTGAGTGATGATGTCTCATGCAGTCATTTGCATATTCGTCGCACACTCGATGAGTATTTATACTCTCCACCAAAAAAGCCTTTTGATAGGTCACCCCATTTTAAAGATATCCAAGTCATTGTCATACTTTTCCCTAGGGAGTGTGGCGTGTCTCTCATGTATCATTTCCATAAGTTTGTGGAGTCACTCGTTTATTATTTGCATGTGTTACATGAGCCAGTCTGATGGAGGATCAATACTGATAATGAATATTATAAATCACATGCAAATGTTCACTGACAAGAGCATACATTTCATGAAGATAAGAAAGTGATGGTGAGAATCTACGTTGTGAGACTCTTTTGAGGGTCTGCTAAAAATTTGAGCGTTAGGCGAATGGATCCCTACAAAATCATGAGAAGGATCGGAGCAAATACTTATGATCTTGATATCCCTACGAGTATGAGTATTCATCTCATGTTTAATGTTGAGGATTTGATATCATACAACAAGTCTCATAAGTATGTGAATCTGTTTTATGGAAATCCTCCTGAGTCTACATCTCCACTTTTTTTTGAGCCGACACATCCCCAGCCCTACACCTTGTCCACTCCTGAATCTCACCCGCTTTTGGGTCAGTCGCCTATGGCTTCACCGTTTGCACCAGTGATTGCACTGAGACTACTAGCACATCATTGAACTCTTAGCCATGCCTGACAGCATTGGAGAGGAAGCCACATGATCGACAATACTTGAACGATACACGATGACCCTCATTGATTTTACCTGGCACACACCGAGAGGATTTCGATCTTCATTCATCAGGAGATAATTCTTTCAAATCGGGGAGATTGGTGTGGAATGGCGGCGCGAAGCCGTGGTGTAGCACAAGTTTTAGGCTCGTTCGGGCCCAAAACTCCTGCAGTCATTTGGACACTTGTAGAACACTCGATTGGACACTTGTAGAACACTCGATGAGTTTCTCTACTCTCCACTGAAAGAGTCTCTTAATAGGACACTCATTTAAGAGATATCCAGGTCATTGTCAAACTTATCTGTCGTGCATAATTTGCATGAGTTTGTGGAGTCAATTGTTTATCATTTGCATGTGTTACAAGAATCAATCTGATGGAGAATCAATACTGATAATGAATCTTATAAATCGCATGCAAATATTCACTGACAAGAGCAGACATATCATGAAGGCGAGCAGGTGATGGTGAGAATATGCGCTCTGAGGCCCCCTAAAAATATGAGTAAGGATCATAACAAATACCTATGATCTTGATATCCCTATGAATATTCATCGCATATTTAATGTTGAGGATCTGATGTCATATTGCAAGTCTTACAAGTATGTGGACCCTTTTTATGGAAATCCTCTTGATCCTACACCTCTGCATTCTTTTGAGCTTACACATCCACATCCTCAGCCCTTCACCCTGCCCAATCTTGAGTCTCACCCATCTTTGGTTCAGTCGCCTATAGCTTCATCGTCTACACCAGTGATCTTGCATTGGGACTACCAACATATCATTGGATTCTTAAGAGTATTATTGATATTGTAGTCCACACATGTGTAGCCACTCCTGACAGCCAGACACATGGGTACCATTAGAAATGATGCTACATGATCAACGAAACTTAAATGACTTGAAATGGCCTTCATTGATTTTGCCTAGCACACACCGAGAGGATTTCGATCTTCAGTCATTAGTAGATGAATTCTTTCAAGTCTGAGGGATTGATGTGAAACGACGACGTGAACCCGCAGTTGAGCACGAGTTTTGGGCTCGTTCGGAGCTGACTGGACATCTGTCATATTTAGCATCTCTGAATCGACGATCTGACTACGTGGATGCGTTTGAATTTCTCTTGCATGTTTTTACATATATAACTTTTGTATTTTCAGTAAATATTTAGTGTAATCGGGTACCTGACAATCTCGGTCAATCATAGTCGTTGATGTCAGAGTGCTCTAATGTCAATTTTATTATAAATAGGAGTAGGGGCAGCCATCTTCTTGATTGCTGATTTTGGAGAAAAAATTCTCATAATTCAACGATTTTTTGTGGTGCGGCACCGCGAAGCCCTAAAGTGTGACTCCTTAGATTTGTATTTTACATCCCTGATTTTCCCCCCTTTCCGCTGCAGTCTGTCCCTTCAAATCTCCCCGTAATTTCAGAATTTCGATGTTCGAGCAAACCCTTCCCGATTTTCCCCTCCCCTGTTTTCATTTACCGAGAAACTCCTCACAAGCCAAGCCCAATTCTCTCACTGCGTCATGAATCCCACCATCTCATTCTGTCGTGAATCCCACCATCCCATTCTGTCGTGAATCCCACCATCCCATTCTGTCGTGAATCCCACCATCTCATTCTACGATGAATCCCACCATCTCATTCTACAATGAATCCCAGTAACACCGCTGCCTTCAAGATCCATAAGCATGCGAATACCTACACTCAGGTTTCCCTACCCAGTTTTGTCGTGAGAAGCAACCCAGCAATTTTTCTCTGAGGAATTCACAGAATTGCTACCTCCCAACGGCCCAAATACCTTCATGTATCCTAAAAACCAAAAAAATCCGAGATCAAAAGGAAAAACACGCATGGATTCCGTTAAAGCCCAAATACCATCATGTAAGCATCCCTAAGATTCTCCACACCCTCCAAACCCCCTAAGATTCCCCACCCCCTTCAAAACCCCCTCCCATGTAACTGAATTTAAAACTTCTCTCCTACTGTTTTGTAAAAAAAGGATAAATAAGGCAAATTTTATTGCTCCAAAAAGGATAATCATTACATAGATATGCCTCCTTATTTATAGAAACTGGAGGAGATGAGAGAATACAAGAAGAGATGGGGGACTAAATACAAGCCGCGCGAGCTGGGCGGTTTGACACAAACTGTCAGGCAACACTATATACAAAGAGCAACTCCTGAATCCTCCCGGCGGCTAACACCAAGACCGCAGCTAATGCTTCCATCAGACCGATGCGGCTAACATCCAAACCGTTGTAGCGGCTACCTCCAGACCGCAGCCGCGGCTAATCATCAAACCGTTGATGCGGCTAATCACCATACCGTTGTTGCGGCTAATCACCAGACCGCTGTTGCTGCTAATCACAAGACCGCTGTTGCGGCTAATCACCAGACCGCTGCTGCGGCTAATCACCAGACCGCTGCTGCGGCTAATCACCAGACCGCTGTTGCGGCTAATCACCAGACCGCTGTTGCGGCTAATCACCAGACCACTGATGTGACTAATCATTAGATTGTTGTTGCGGCTAATAGTCAGACCGCTCCTGCGGTTAACACCCAAGCCGCTGCTGCGACTATCCGTCAGACCGTCGCTGCTGCTCCTGACCGCTAGCTGAGACTCACCAACAGACCGCTGAGCCAAACCACCAGACTGCTGAGAGAAGCAAACCGATACGGCTAGATATAAAGCCGCCCGGTCTCCTCATGCTCCAACACTCTCTCTCAAGCTGAAGCATATATATCTATCATTCTCAGCTTGCTACAAACCTCTCCAAAAGGAGTAACTGGCTTGATAAAGAAATCAGCTAATTCTCTCTCTGAGTTAACAAACGGAGTGCAGATCTGATTCTTCAAAATCTCCTCTCTATGAAGTGGCAATCAACCTCGATATGCTCGTCCACTCATGAAAGACAGGATTTCTTGAAATATATATGTCCGCCTTACTATCACAGAACATTGACTGAGGATGATTATAAACCTCTCCAAAATCAAGCATAAGTGTTTGTAACCACATCAGCTCGCAAGTAGTTAGAGTCATGCTCCTATACTCGGCTTTTGCACTTGACCTGGAGACCGCAGCTTGTTTCTTGCTCTTCCAGCTAACCAAATTTTCTCCAACAAAAGTACAGAACCCTGACGTAGATTTCCTATCTTCCATATCATCTGCATAGCTAGCATTGGAGTATGCCTCAAGCTTCAAATGTCCTCTTTTCTGAAACAGAAGTCCTCACCCTGGTGCACCTTTCACATGCTCTAGAATCTTCATTGTCGACTGGAGATGACACTCCTTAGGAGCTTGCATAAACTGACTCAATCTTCTCACTGCATAGCAAATATCCTGTCTTGTGACTGTTAGATAAATGAGTTTCCTCACAAGCCATCTGTACTTGGTGACATCTTCAAGAAGAGGTGAGTCTTTACTCCAACACTTGTCATCTCCAACAGACATCGGAGATCGCACAGGTTTAGCCGCAAGGAGACCTGACGCTTTTAAGAGGTTCAAGGTATACTTCCGTTGTGATAGAACAATAGACCTTGGTTTCCTTGATATTTCAATCCCCAAAGAAATATTTCAGTAAGCCCATATATTTAGTAACAAAATGCTGAAGAAGATGCTTTTTTGTCATATCCAAATCATTTCTATTATCCCTATAAGAAGAATATTATACACATAAACCGCAAAGATAACTAGACCAGCCGATGTTTTGCGAATGAAAAAAGAGTGATCTGCAGCACTTCGAGAAACCCAACCACAGAAATAACTTCGTTAAACTTTTCAAACCAGGCTCTGGGACTTTGCTTAAGAGCATATATCGTCTTTCGCAGTTTACAAACCTGAGACTCCCCCTAAGCAACATACCCAGGAGGTTGCTCCATATAAACAGTTTCCTGCAAATCACCATAAAGAAAAGGATTCTTCACATCCAACCGAGATATTTCAGTCTCTGTTGACAGCCACCGAAAAAAAACACGGATTGTAGTAATCCTAGCCACAGGAGAGAAAGTATCAAAGAAATCTACATAGGTTTACGTAAAACCTTTGGCAACAAGCCGGACCTTGTAACGATCAATAGATTCCATCAGGGAGAAACTTGATGACAAAGAATCAGCGACAGCCAACCACATCAACTCCTGGAGGAGTAGCAACAAGAGTTCCAAGTACCTCGTTCAGTAAGAGTGTGCATCTCTTCATCCATAGCATCCTTCCAATGAGGAAGAATAACAAGAGCATAGCGATACGAGGCTGGAACAACATTTGTCGAAAGGGTAAGAGCAAAGCTCCTAGACAAAGGAGAGAAATGAGCATAAGAAACCACAGCCTGAAGAGGATGTTGAGTGCAGGAGCGAACACCTTTCCGAAGAGCGATCGGAAGATCACGATCTGTCCTGTCTACTGTTTCAGTCTCATCCAAAGAAGAGATTACAGGCCCGGGAGCTGGTGGAAGCAGCTTAGGAGAAGAATCAGGGACAGTGGAAGAATCGGAAATAGGAGGAGAAGAGAGAATGGCAGGCTCTGAAAGAGGTGCCGACACATTGGGAAAAGAAGAGGAATCATCAGAAGAAGGAAGAAAGAGCGGGAGAAAAAAAATGGAGCATCCTCAAAGAAAGTGACATCCGTCGAGACACATTGTCGCCGAAGAATAGGATCAAAACACTGATACCCTTTCTGTATCGGATAATAGCCCAAAAAGATACACTTGATAGAACGAGGAGAAAGTTTGTCGCGTTCAGAAGCAGGAGAGTGGACAAACGTTGTGCATCCACACACGAGCAGGTAACGGAAACGGTGTCCCATCAGGATATAGAATATAAAAAGGAGTATTGTCATTGAGAACCAAAGACGGAACTCGATTAATGAGAAAACAGGAAAGAAGAACCGCATGACCCCAATAAGATCGGGGAACATGCATATGAGTGCGTAGACTACGAGTCATATCCAAGAAGATGGCGATTTTTACGTTCAACAACGACATTTTGTTGTGAAGTGTAATAACAAGTTGTTTGATGGACAATGACATGATCCAAACAAAACGATGTAAATTGATGACTAAGATATTTCTTAACATTATCAGTGCGAAGAGTTTTAATATGAGTACCAAATTGAGTATGAATTTCATTATAAAATGCAGAAAAAATTGAGAAAAGCTTCGAGCGTTCTCGTAACAAATACAACCACGTACACCGAGAAAAATCATCTACGAATGTAATAAAATACAAACTATCTCGACCAACAGTTTGAAGGGGAGCAGGACCCCTAAACATCCGAATGAACAAGGTCAAAGGGACGAGAAGAACTACGGTCATGCTTAGCAAGAAAAGTAGATTGGTGATGCTTGCCAAACTGACAAGCTTCACAATCAAGAGAAGAGTCATTGTGAGGTAAATCAAGCATAAGCTGATAAAGAATCTGAGGAGGAGGATGTCCAAGGCGAAGATGTCACTGAAGTAGAGAAGAAGATGCAGAAAACGCAAAAGCAATATCAAGATAGAACAAGTCACCGCTCTCAGTCCCAGTAGCAATCATCTCCTTGAAATGAGAAATCTGAAAAGCACAAGTAGAGGCAGTAAAAATAGCTTCACAATTCAACTGTTTGCAAAGAGCAGTAACAGAAAGAAGGTTGCACGGAAAATTCGGGACATAAAAAGTGTCATGCAGCTGAATAGAGTGAGTAACATGCACAGTGCCAGAACCACAAACCGGAGATAGAGAACCATCCGCAATAAGAACCGGAGGTAACCGGTTACTCTTGTCAAGATAAAAGAATAGGCGAGAATTGTTTGTCATATGATTAGTAGCACCAGAATCAATGAGTAACCTACTCGTTGTAGCCAGCTGAGCAGCACCAGAAGTAGCAAGAGAAGAGGTAGATGGCTTGGAGGAATTAGCCGATGTTGGACGAAGATGTGGATGTTTGATCCAACAACGATCCACCAAGTGACCAAGTCGGCCACAAATAGAACAAAAATGCTTTGAATACCCACGGCCACCAGTACGACTACCACGGCCCCCAGAGGTGTCATGACGAGCAGGATGCGCAACCAGGTTCAGGAGAGGAGACGGAGACGGAGAGGGAAGCAAAGGACGCTGAATAAGAGCAGTAACAACAGAAATTCTCGCAGCAGTAGCATTCATAGTCGGAGTATCCGTCATTCCAAGAATTTGTTGTCGGTTCATATCATAAGAATCCGGTAGGCGAAGAAGATAGCAAACAACAAGAAGCTCCTGAAAATGCTTATGTTACTCAGCCAGATCGGCAGAAAAGGTTTATGCTGAAGAAGTTCAGCAGCAAGAGCCTGAACCTCCTGATATGCAGAAACAGGAGTCATGACTGGTCGAGCAAAAAGATCGGCATACATAGTATAAATGCGCGAAGTTTGGGCTCCCTTGGAATATAAAGCGAAAGATGATTTCAAGCAGCCTTGACCGTCAGATCATGTCGGATGACAGGAAGACATTCATCAGACAAACTATTGGCCAACCAAGTACACGCCAAGGCATCAGTAGCATCTCAATCATCAAAAGCAACAGAGTTTGAGGGGGATCATCAGTCAAATGATGACGTTTATGCTGAGAACGAAATAGAAAAATGAAGGACACACTCCAGTTAGGGTAATTGGGACCAGTAAGCTTCGAAGTTGTACCCAAATTACCAGAAGCAGAGAAAGAAGTAGAATGAGAAGGAGCAAAGATAGTAGAAGAAGATAGAGCAGGAGTGTCCATAGAACACGAGGAGAAACCGCACGGGTAGAGAAACAACCCGCGCAAACTCAACAAGGCAAAGAGAACCACGGGAAGAGAAAAGAAGTCGTGCAAACTGAACTACCCGCAAAGCAAACCGCGCGAATAGAACAGAGGCTGCGCGAATATAACAGAGGCCGCACGAACAGAACAAGCAAGGGAGGGCATGGAAGGAAATCGCGCGGACAGAAAAGAAGCCGCGCGAACAGAAATAAAATCGTGCGGACAGAAAAGTCGAGCGAATTGGAGCAAAGGACCAACTAGCTCTGATACCATGTGAAAAAAAAGCTAAATAAAGGAAAATTGTATTGCTCCAAAAAGATAATCATTACATAAGTATGCCCTCTTATTTATATAAACTGGGGGAGATAAGAGAATACAACAAGAGATGTGAGACTAAATACAAGCCGCGCGGGCTGGGCGGTTTGACACAAACCGCCAGGCAACACTATATACAAAGAGCAACTCCTGAATCCTCCCGACGGCTAACACCAAAGACCGCAGCTACTGCTTCCATCAGACCGCTGCGGCTAACATCCAAACCGCTGCGGCGGCTACCTCCAGACCGCAGCCATGGCTAATCACCAGACCGTTGCTGCGATCGCCAGAACGCTTGTAACGCCCCCACTCGTCACACGGCATATAACGGTGGGTCCGGCCGGGGCCCCACGCCATATGTCACAGACAAGCGGTGGAATTACTTGTGGAAATCAAAATCTACTCGCACCCTAACGCAATTCATTCTAGCGCAACATTTTACGTTAACATGAACTCAGCTCAGAGAATGTTCATTACTATATAAACTCCACATTTATATATCAAAACCAGGAATGTATAGAACTCACACACACTGACCTTAAGGCCTTACAAGTTTCTCTTTTCACAAATATATTTTCGTACATCGGCACGCAGGCCGGCCACACATGAAATTCAATCGCGTTTCTTCGCACGGCCTTCAAGGGCCTTTAGCAGCAAGCCTCCATTCCGCTCAAGCAATTCAATGTATTCATCAATACCTGTAATTCATTATCCACCCGAGAGCGGCAAACAAAGTAACGGTCAGCTTTAGCTGACCACTTATAACGACCCTACCCCTTTCTCGGGGCAGTGGTTCCTTCCCTGTATGCATTGTCATATTATAAGCATTTCAATCTAGCAATCTAGCAATCTAGCAATCTACCAATCACAATCACATCACAAACGTCGGTATCCACTAGACGCTCTGTGCACTCAGGGCACCTTACGGTGTACTGGACTCTGTGACAACACCACCGATTAAAAGTTATTAACATGTTGGCTGGCCGGTCCTAGTCCACCAGCGCGCAGATCGGCGACATTCCGTTGAGACCACTCAGAGGTGAGAACCTCACGGCAAACTTGAGCATTAACGAATCGATCCACCATTACGGTGCAGCAAGTAGGGTCTGCCTCACTTCCTCCCACACCTTGCCATATCCACCTCCCGTAACCAGGGCAGGTCGGCCTTTCTCGTTGCCCAAACCGTCAGTAGCGCAGTACTAGACGCAGGTCGGCCTTCCCTCCAGATTACTACAGCTTTTCGCTCTCCCAGAGCCATTAGCGCTCAAAGCGCTCACACCACAAGGAGCTTACACAAAGCACCCCAAATCCATCCAACCATTCATTCACACATGCATACACACCATCCAGAGTTATAAAACATGCACAGTGATCAAATCCACAGAGTCTTCTCCGGTTTACTCATAATCATCACCAATCCAGACTATCCGTCCAGATGGGCTTCACACAGGATGCATATGCCGTACTCCGCACTTCCGGCTCTAGATGCAAACTCAACCAAGAAATCACTTCCGCGATCCACCTCTTGGTGGAGGATTCCACGCACATGCATAAAGAGAGGACTTCGATGTCCAAGAAGGAGATCGTTACCCTTGAAGATCGTTTCGGAGCCATGAATCAGCCGGATGGAAAATCACCGTCTTAGCGTTGCCTCCACGAATCCGAACTTGGATCTTCAATCCACACTCCGCAGCTCCTCCACCAGCGGCTTTCCTCCTTCCTCCTTTCCTTCCCTTGGCCTTTCTCTCCCTTGGAATGAGAAGAAGAAGATGATGAAAATGAGGAGATAATCCTCATTTCTCGACCATATAACAGCAAGGATAAATCTGAGCCATCAGATCTCATAGGAAGAAAAGGAACGGCCAGAAAATTTCCTGAAAACAGCTCACTCGGGTCTGACACGCCCTATGACACGCCCGTGTCACAGGCCGTGTCCCCTAAGCGGTGCACGAACTGCCTTATCCAAACTTATCCACGCCAAGGTGGCACGCTCATGTCACGCCAGTGTCAGCCTAGTCACGCCCGTGCCACGGGGCATGTAACCCACTCGATACCTACTCGAGAGGACTTACTCGAGAGAAAACTACTCAAGTACCCAGAAAGGACACGCCTGTATCCAACAGGGATGACACGCCCGTGTCACCCCTCTTACTCGAGTACTTTTCCACCTACTCGAGTACATTTCGACCTACACGAGAGCTACTCGAGTATGGCGGGACACGCCCTGTGACACACCCGTGTCACAGGCCGTGTACCCTCTTTCTCGAATATTCGTCGACCTCAACTACTCAAGATAAAATCGTCGACCGGGGGAGGACACGCCCTAGGTCACGCCCCCCGACACGCCCGTGTCACCGGGCGTGTACCTCCCGAAGAATTCGTCGAACGCAATTCGTCAAACCACTCAACCCAAGCAGGCCACGCCCTGGAACACGCCCGTGTCTCAGGCCGTGTCAACCAATATTTTCCCGTTTCTCGAATTTGGGTTGTTACACCGCTGCTGCGGCTAATCGCCAGACCGCTGCTGCGGCTAATCACCAAACCGTTGTTGCGTCTAATAGCCAGACCGCTGCTGCGGTTAACACCTCAGGCCGCTGCTGCGACTATCCGTCAGACCGCCACTGCTGCTCCTGACCGCTAGCTGAGACTCACCAGCAAATCGTTGAGTCAAACCGTCAGACTGCTGAGAGAAGCAGACCGTTGCGGCTAGATATAAAGTTGTTTGGTCTCCTCATGCTCCAACATGTTTCTCCAATTCCAGCCACAACACAACCCAAGTTCGGTCGTGAACATCAATAACTAAAATAGTGGTTGTAATCATAACGGGAAAAAAATGAAGGTGGAAGGTGGACAAATTTTAGACTTTATGTTTGTATTATGTTGGAACTAAGAAATTAAAGGACATACGACCCAGCGTATTACTCCTTATCCTGAATCGTTCACAGCTATCACCTGGTCAGACGGCCCTTCACGTGCCGCTGTCTGCTTCGACCAGTCGCGCGTCTGCCATGTCTGCTTCCGAGGACACCAGCGACACCATTCCCAACTTCCGCGCACGTCGGCCTCCAGCGCCGTCGTCGCGCCGACTACTTTCGTGCATCATCTGTCCGCTTGTTTCCGCGCATCGACAAGTGGCGCGCTTCGCAGATGCTTCTCCCTTCCGCCACTGAGCTCACCTATTGCATGCAAGGCGCGGTTTTCTTCGACCGTTTTTTTCTTGCAGCCGAATCCTGCCTCTTCCCTCAACTCCACACATAACCTTGATGTGTGGAATGGATGCTCGTGACAGGAACAGTGATGCAGTGGTCCAGAGTCGCCCCGCTCCGGTTCTGCACCAGAGGAACACGTCTGGTCCCACCACCGGGCTGCATCCCAAGAACCCCACTCATGACCGCACCTATTATCAGCGCGGCGGGATGTTGAGGCGGAGTCTCGAACCCAGCCCCCTTGATAAATCCTCTTTCCTAACAGGGACTATCACCATGCTTGGGTTGCAGCCCGGTGGTGGGACCGGACGTGTTCCTCTAGTGCAGAACCGGAGCGGGGCGGCTCTGGACCACTGCATCAAAAAAGTGGAGCTCAGTTGGTGATAGTCCCTGTTAGGAAAGGGATTTATCAAGTGGGTTAGGTTCAAGACTCCGCCTCAACATCCCGCCGCGCTGAGAATAGGTTCGGTCATGGGTGGGGTGTTTGGGTTGCAGCCCGGTGGTGGGACCGGACGTGTTCCTCTGGTGCAGAACTGGAGCGTGGCGGCTTTGGACCACTGCATCAAAAAAGTGCAGCTCAGTTGGTGATAGTCCCTGTTAGGAAAGGGATTTATCAAGGGGGCTGGGTTCGAGACTCCGCCTCAACATCCTGCCGCGCTGAGAATAGGTGCGGTCATGGGTGGGGTGCTTGGGCTACAGCCCTGATGGTGGGACCGGACGTGTTCCTCTGGTGCAGAACCAGAGCGGGGCGGCACTGGACCACTGCATCAAATAGCCCCCCCTGGTGGAAAGCCTTTCTGACCGCATGGATCAAGTTGGCACGACTCTCTCCGACCTCCAAGTCGTAGTCCGGGAGATTCACTCGCTCCTCTCCGCTCGACCAGCCATGCCCTGACCACCACCGACCCCGACACCCTCCTCTATCAACTCTTCCAGCAGCGCTCTCGGCCCGTTAGGGTTTCCTGCACCCTTCGGTGACCCTTTGGCTTCCCACCTACAACGACTCAACATTCTGGTGTTCGATGGGACTGATCTCATGGGCTGGTAGACAAGCATGGAGCAATATTCTGACCTCCAGGGCACTCTGGAAGCCCAAAAAGGGCCTCTTGCGACGATGGAGGGTTCGGCCCTCTATTGGGTTCGTTGGCTTCTCCAGTCCACACCTACTCTCTCCTAGACGGCCCTCAAGGACGATCTGCTTCGTCGTTACAAAACACACCATTCCGGCAACCCCTTCGAGCGCCTAAGAAACGCTCGTCAAATGGACATTGTTGATGCCTACATCGAGATCGTGCCACACATGTCCCCGGCTTGTCGGCAGACCACTACTTAAGCACCTTCCTTGTCGGCCAACGTTCGTACATCCGAGCCCGCCTACGGGGGCATGATCCGACCACGCTTACTTGCGTTATGGAACAAGCTCGTTACATCAAAGAGAATTTTGCCACCTTGTCCTCCAACCCGGCACTCCACTCTGTTGGGGCATCCTCTTCTACCTGCATCGGCTCATTCAAGCCATCGACACCTTCGCCTCGTCTTCCGGTCGAACACTCTGCTGCCTCGGGCCGGCCTCCACTGCGACCTCATGCAGCACCTCCCCAGGAAAAGACACAGGTGCATAGGATCTTTCAGGACGAGTATTTGGACCTCCGCAGCAAGGGCCTTTGCTTTCGTTGCAAAGGTCCTTACTCCCCTACTCATATATGCCCGAACAAAAACTTCAAAATGATCCTTGGGGCGAAGATGACAACACCGGCATAGCCGACTTTGAGGCTTTGGAGTTAGATGAGGATGACCTCGGCCCAACTCAATTTGAGGCATGATTGGGTCGTGTACCATGAAGTTGGAGGCCTTCTTTCGCAATCGTTCAGTAGTTCTCATGATTTACAGCGAGGCAAGCCACAATTTCATCTCTCAAGCCCTCGTGTCGGAGTTGCAGCTTCCCGCGACGCCCGCCCGGGATTTCATGTGTGCCTCGACAACGGCCGCCGAGCTCAAACGGCGGGCTGCTGCGTCACTGCGTGGGGTTGCTCCTCACGATGGGATCCTATTCGGGTACGACGGATTTCTCTGTGTTCGAACTTAGCGGCAATGACACCATTCTTGGCGTGGCCTGGCTATGCACGTTAGGCAGCATTCAGCACAACTGGGATCGCCTCACCATGGTCTTCGAGGCTTTGGGCACCACACACTTCTTGCAGGGAGACTCGTCCTTGGCCCGTTCACCTGCTGCCCTACGCTCCATCTTGCGGACGATGGACCCAGACTTCAGCATGGCACATGGAGGCGATGGCTTCCCAGGAGCCGCACGTTCCACACGCCGACATCCAGTGACTCTTGGACAAGCATGGACCCCTCTTTTCTACGCCGCACAGGGTTCTCCCGAAATGGTCCGTCGATCACTCCATTGTCCTACAGGCCTGGGTATATGCGGTCTTTGTTCGCCTAAATCGTTATGGCCATGATCAGAAGACCACTATGAAGGCTCATGGTCATCGAGATGCTTACGACGAGCATCATCCAGCCGAGTGCGAGCCCCTTCTCCAGTCTGGTTCTCGTGGTGTGAAAGAAGGATGGCAGCTGGAGATTTTGTGTGAACTACCGAGAGTTGAACAAGCTCACCATTCCTGAGAAGTACTTGATTCCCCTCATCCAGGAGTTGTTGGATGAACTACAAGGAGCGACTTACTTCTCCAAGTTCGATCTTCGTTCGGGCTATCACCAGATTCGGATCAGAGCAGAGGATGTGCCCAAGACGGCGTTCTGCACCCATGACGGCCACTATGAGTTTCTAGTCATGCCCTTCAGTTTGACTGATTCCCCAGCTACATTCCAATCTGTGATGAATGATGTCTTCCGTCCACATCTATGTAAGTTTGTCTTGGTATTTTTTGATGACATATTGGTCTACAACTCTTCTTGGCAGCTCCACCTGGATCATCTGACCACTATGCTTCAACTGCTCACGGAGCACCAGTTCGTGGCCCGCCACAAAAAGTGCATATTCGGGCAGACATACATCGAATATTTGGGACACATCATCTCGGCTGCCGGTTTGGCTATGGATCCGGCCAAGGTGGACGTTGTCCTACAGTGGGTAAATCTGACAAGCATCAGAGCGGTGCGCGGATTCTTGGGCCTTACATGAAACTACCGTTGATTCATCCGCAACTAAAGGGAGTTGGAGCGTTCGCTAACCGACCTCCTCAACAAGGAGCTTCGTTCTATTAGAGCCAGGTGACCCAGAAGGCCTTTCATGGCCTACGACACGCGCTAGCATCAACCCTACTCTTGGGCAAGCCAGACTTTTCTGAGCCATTTGTTGTTGAGTGTAACGCTTCCGGAAAGGGGATGGGGGCAGTCCACATGCAGGGGTGTCGGTCTATTGCCTATTTCAGTAAGGTCCTCTCCAATCAGCAAGATGCGACGTCCGCTTACGACAACGAGCTCTGTACACTTGTTCTCTCCGTTTAGCATTGGCTCCCCAATCTTCTTGGACAGTCCATCGTGGTGCGCACAGATCACCGCAGCCAGTGCCACTTGTGGAGGAAGGAAGTCACGATGCTCGCACAACAGCTTTGGATTGTCAAACTCCTTGGACACCAATTCTCCATCGAGTACAAGACGAGGAGTACGAATACCGTCGTTAACGACTTGTCCCGACGAGAGTATGTGGTAACCTTGGCAGCGATCTCCCAGGCTTGTTGGCGGGATGTTGATGCCCTAAAGGCAAAGGTGAGTGGGGACCCCCACTACGCCTCCATGATACAGGATTTGAAGAGTGATCCGAGTTCACACCCTCCCTTCTGCATGGTTGGATACTAACTTTTCTACTGGGATCGTCTCGTGCTCGCAGATTCGTCATCATGGATCCTCCATCTACTCCGCGAGTTTCATGCTACTTCAATAGTGGACCATTATGGTGTTTGCCCTACATATCGTTGACTTGCGTCCACCTTGTACTGGCGTGGTATGATGTGGTTAGTGCAGCAATTTGCGGCCAATTGTCTAACGTGTCAGAAGGCCAAGTACCAGACTCTCTCACCAACCGGACTCCTCCAGCCCCTACTCGTCCCTGATATAGTCTGGGAAGATATAGACATGGATTTCCCCACTCGCCTGCCCCGCTCTCAGGGCTATTATTGTCTTCTCGTGGTGGTAGACTGTCTATCCAAGTACGGGCATTTCATACTGATTAGTTATCCCTACACCGCCAGCTCAGTTGTTCAGATATTCATTGGGGATGTCGCCCGCCTCCATGGTTTTCCCTGCTCCATTATGAGCGATCGCGACCCAGTTTTCAGGATCTCCTTTTGGCAGGAGTTGTTCCATCTACAGTGGACCAGGCAGCAGTTCAGCATGACGTACCACCCACAGATAGACGGACAGACAGAGGTCCTTGACCGTTGCGTGGAAACGTATTTGTGCAGTTTTGCGACTGAGCAGCCTCGACAGTGGACTCAATGGATCGCATGGGCAGATGCTGTAAATAGATACTTCGCGAAACTTAAAATTTAACTAGAATGAAACTTGGCACAAAATTCAAACTACTCGCAAACTCACGCACCACCGCTTAACTGAAAAGTGAATTGTTCATCTCACAAAACAAGCGGTGGATTTATATAAATGAAGTAGTCACAACATAACTAGTAAGGGATACTCAATAAAGAAAGTAACGACAAGAAATGACCGGAACGAAGGGCACGCTACGCTTGAAAATGACAATACTTGTTGAAACTATAGTAATAAACTACTAGTAATGAGATTAAGAGGAGGAGAAACGAGAGGTCTCACCGGGCTGCCCTAACAGCATAGCCAAGATCCTCTTCACGGCGGAGTCACGGCGGAACGAACAGCAGCAACATGGCAGCTGCGAGTATCAACAATGCTGGAAGGAAAATGGTGGTTGGACGGTGACTTGGTAAGGGTGGAGAGTTTGGTGGTTGTGCGGGAAGAGGTCGGTGGGATTGTCGTCAGGAACGTGCCTGGAGGTAGTGAACTGGGAGGGAAAACGATGAAGAAATCAGTGGAATTTGTGGCTGAAAATAGTGATCGGGAAAATAATTGCGCGTAGAAGCGTCAGACGGCGGTTGTGAACTGGAAGGGAAGATTGGGGGCAGTGGCAACGAGATTGGGTGGAAAGGGTAAGTGACAGGGTTGACCTGGAGCTGAGGGGCGGGGATAGTTAGCAGGGCAAATGGCTGGCGTGAGAAAAGCGACCGGATGGGAGCAGGAAGCGGCAACAGCGATTTGGAACAGGTATGGAAGTTGTGGCATGGAGTAGGGTACGACAGCAGCGACTAGGAGTAGGGAATAGTGGCAGCGACCAGAAGCAGAGAACGGCGGCAACGACCGGGAGCAGGGAACGGTGGTAGCGCCTGGAACCGGAAACGACAGCAGAACCTGGAGCGGGAATCGGCAACCACGGTATGGAGCGTTTGCATGAAGAAGAGTGCGTGAAAGGTCCTAGCAGCTGGAAATACTGTCGAGAAGGGAGATGAACTCGTTCTCAATTTCCATCCTGCACTCTTAAGGCAGCAAAGGACTATTTAAAGGCTTTTCCTCCCCTCTAAAATTAAAGTGATTTTTAATTTATTTATTCCTAATTTCAGCAAGTCCAAAATAAAGAAGTGCAACGTCCCGCTCCGCTCATTCCCTGCCGGACCATTTCATCCAGGGTCACGTGAGGTGGTAAATTTCACATGTCGGACTACTGCAAAAGTTTGCAACAGATGATATAATAATAATAATAATACCTGATTGCAATGGCGGAAAATGAAATAACAAAAATAAAATTAGAATGCTTTAGGCAGGGTCGCATCAGTTCCCCCGGGGTTGAGAGAACTCGACCCCGGTGAGACTGTGGTAATGGATGCAACTGAGAAATCTGGACGTCGACGTTGTAACTCCCTGGCATTGATCCAGCTGCTATCCAAGATGTCCCTAGCCCACCAGGAGACCAAGTATCGTCGGTAGGCACCTATACAAGTATGGAACTCTCGAACACCAAGCACCTCATAAATCTCCTCTATTGTAGGTGTGAAAGTCAGCCGAAAACCTGTCGTCCCTCTCATCTCCAAGGTAGGTGGAAATATAGGAACGGTGGGTGGGGCCATGGAAATAGTAGAGATCTGTTACAATGAAAATCGGGGATGTGTCGAATTCAAAAGGCAGATCTAAAATGTAGGCATTGTTGCCCAACCATTTCCTCACCTGAAAAGAATCGAAACGACACTGTTGGAGCTTGTGATATGTCCCAATGGGAAATCTATCCATCTTAAAATGAACCAACACTCAATCTCCTCCTGAAAAATACACTTTGCGTCGATGTATATTTGCGTTGACCTTGTATTCCTCCAATGTTACATGTAGGTTATTACTAAAAGTTTCATACAATGACTTTAAGTTGTCGATCTAAGTAGTAGCCTATGAAGCACCGACACTTTAAAATTTCAGGCGTGTCGATGTCAAACTCTCCGACACTCATCCGACTCTCTGACACTCTCTGACACACGTGTCGAAAGTCCGACACGTTGGCTCACGCAGGACTTGCATGTTTCGCTCAATCGAACATGTGTTTCCCTAAGTTAGCTACTCATGGTGAGGCAGGAGACAATTTGTCTTAGAAATACAATTTTGTGAAAAATATTTTTATAAGTTCATATACAAGAGTTAAAACACATTTGTTAATGATCGGTGGAAAAAGAAATGAAAAGTGTGTAAAAGTCTCAAGTAGTGATCTATGAAAAAACTAGGAGGGGTGAATGCTAGAATAGTGAATCTTGCACCTAAAGAAGTTGTCTTTGCCCCTTCTAGAATTTCAAGTAGTTAAAGTGGATCTACTAGTGAGGTGAATATTTTCTCTAAAAAAGGAAAATTGACAGTGGGAAAAAAAAATTTTGAGAATTCATTATTTTTACTGATGATATATAATGATAATGTGTTAATGTTTTATCATTTTTTGACTTTTTGTTAAGTTTTACATTTGAATATTTGATGAATAATATTTAAACATGACGTACTTTATTTGAATATTGTTAAATGTTCATTTTTTTTATTTTTTGTTGAGTTTTAGAATTTTCATAATTATAAAAAAATATTTAATATGCGTATCTTAGCGCGTTGGAATACTGTATTTTTTTAGAATTGACGAGTCACGTGTCGTATCGTGTCGCATGTCGTGTCGCGTGACGTGTCGCGTGCCGGTGACGGTGCAACATAGGTAGTAGCAACAAAGGAAATGCGCTCATGAGAGGGTAAGGAATGGCGATCGAGAAAATGAGGAATAGGGAATCCATAGACAATCTCAAAAGGGGACTTTTGGTAAAGTGATTCAATGTACTGTTGTATGCAAACTAGGCTTGAGCTAGTACCAAATCCCACTGATTAGGATGCTCACTTGCGAAACATCTCAATAAATTTCTCAAGCTTTGGTTGAGTACTTCAGTTTTCCCATCAGTCTGGCGATGGTATGTGCTGCTGAATTTTAGTTTTGTGTCAAATTTACCACATAGTCTTCCAAAGATAACCCGTAAAACGAGTGCCCCTAATAGGAGTAAAAAGTCTAAGGATCGTTTTGACTCTCCTAATACAGTTAACAATAGGCGTGTAAATTAGGCCTACAGGGCCCAGGCCGGGCCCAGGTCCACCCGGACCCGAGATTTTTTGTTGTCAGGCCCAGGACAGGCCTTGAGTTAACCGGGTCCAGGCCAGGCCCGGGCCTCCTCTAGAAATGGAGGCCTATCAAGGCCCGAAAATTGGGCCTTGACCGGGTTCGGGTCGAGCTCAAGCTAGATCTTTTCAAATGTCATAAAAAGTATTTATAACAAAATAACATATTAAATTAACATTTAAAAAATAATAAAAAATTTTAATTAAAATAAGATCAAACAGTCAAATAAATATGACTGTTTGGCCTAATAAATTAAGGCCAATTTTATAATTATTAATTACTACAATTTTTTAACAGAGATATATTACGTATATGTTATAATATATTTTATATATTATAATTATATTATAAATTAAATATATATTATATAATTAAATAATTATTTAATAGTAATGATTCTTGCCTAGGCATAGCAGCAACCTAGGCGGGAAACATTTAATTAGCCGTCCGGCACCATGCCTGGCGGCTAATTAAAGCAAAACATGTGCAACAGCACGTGTTGCTTTTATATCAGGCCATAAATGGGCCTTGGGTCGGGCCTTGTCCAGGCCAGGCTTCAGGACGCCCAGTGTTCGGGCTTGTTTCTGGGCCTGGCCCAGGACGGGCAGCCGGGCATACAGCTAATATGGGGGCCTTATAAGGCCCTCTAGGCCTGGCATGGGCCCGGTCCAGGCCAAATCGGGCTCAAGCCTAATTGGGCCTAGGCCCGGGAAGACCCGAGCCGGGCAACCGGGCTCGGGCTACATTTGCACCCCTAGCTAACCCCAAGAAAATTTGAAATCAAATGATGGTGACGAAGAGGCTCAACGTGCATGCTGATTACAAAAGCAAAGTGATATGAGCTGAACGTCTGATTGTCGAATATAAAATCAATATAAGGTGGTGTCATCCAAAACATTCAAGATGAATGACTCTCCAGAGAGTCAGATGCTTCTTCTCGGAGTGGGGGTCCAGGCCGAAGTGTAGCACTAAGTAGGAGTGGTGTAGTGGTAACTAAGGAAGGTGAAGCAAATGATGACGAGGTCCTCCCAGATTCCTTAGGAACTAGACCATTCTTCTGAGAAGAAGAACAATCTTGCACTCATGGTGATCAAAGGAATGGGAGTTCCTCACACCATCATGCATGACACGTCAGTCAAACTGTCATGGTCGTCCTAGTAAAATGTGACAGACATCGATGGGAGCGACATCACATAACATGGAATCCCGATACATGTCCCGGATGGAGAACTCCACAAGACAATGAGGATTAACGGCATAATCAAAGGACTACTAACCCCAGATAAGTGGTAGGGCTGCTCCAAGAGGTCTGTCTCGAGTCCTAGCATCTCTATCATACATTGAAAAACAAAGTTCTCCATACTACCGCTATCAATAATAATAGAACAAAAATGTCTCTGAATGCGCACAGTAGTGCGAAAAACTTCATTTTTATGAAACCAAATTATAGCAAAGGATACAAATTAAGTGCTCTGTCTGCTCTCCATCGACCTCGATAACACTATCAGGCTCAGGCTAGGGCTCGGGCTGGGAGTCACTAAGGAAACTCCATACTGAGGTTCATGCTCATTGGCGGAATCAATAATTGCGATGAAGTGGCATCGCGGGCAGTCAGAAAATTTGTGTCCAGCCTCCATACACTTGAAACATTGGAATACTCTAGTGTTAAGCTCGGATCCCATGGGCTCCTTACCTCGGGAGGGGCCAGGGTGAGGAGTTGGGGACGCAGTAGTGACATGAGGCGAGGGGAATCAGAAATACTAGAGGTGGTGTAGTGGTAATGCTTGAAGTAGGTCTATCAGTAAACCTCTAGCCCGATGTCCACTTCTAGAGGGCTTCCACTTAGCGTGCCTGACTAGAGACCTTTCCCAAGTCCCGAAAATAATGAAGCACTAACTGGTCTTGTATCGCATAACGCAGCCCATTAAGATAACGGGTCACAACCATGTATTCCTCCTACCTCAAGTCTAAACGGGACTGGAGTACAAGAAATTTGCTTGTACTCGTTGATGGTCTGTTTTTACTATCGTAGGTTGTGATACCCACAATATAAGGTCTGCATGAAATCAGTGGGGGCATACCTCTTCTTGAGTTGAGCTTTGAACTCAACCCAAGTAGTGATATGTGGTTGTCTCATAGTGTAGCGCATCCGCTCGACCTTCCCCCGCCATGTGAGTGTGGGTCCCTTCAACTTTAAGGTAGCATATTTCACCTGTTGGTGGGCGGGTTGGCGCTTCTAGCCGAGGAACCACTCTAATCAGTCACACCAAGTCTAGGCATACCTTAGGCTCAAGTGTGCCCTCAAAATCCCCAACATCTAATTTTATATTTGCATCTCACCTAGGCGGATTCATATTCTCCTGATTCACTGATTGGGGTACTTATAGTGGAGGAGTCGGTTGTTGTGCAGAAAGACTCAAAGTGAAATTGGGCTTCTAGGTTATTCACAGAAGTGTGCATCCCTAACATGATTTGGTTTGTATCTATCATGGAGCTAGTGAGTGCGGTGACAGCGGTCAAGAGTTCTCCTAAAGTCAGCCCATGTCATCTAAACCCCCCTTTAGGTGTTTGACTCTCGAATCCATGGATTAAATTTGAAAACTCCTAAAACTTAAAATTTTGGAAGTGTATGGGTCTGTTTGGGACAGAGATTGAAAATCTCTTTTCCAGCCTCAGAGGTTATTGTGCTCTTAAATGAAAAAGAGCCGCTCCCAGAGCTCTTTTCCGGAAGCCCCTCCCCCCCTGCGTTCAGCGCCTAAAAAATTGATTCCCGGTTTTTTCCCTCGGCCGTTCTTCTCCGGATCGCGAGCTTCGGCTCTGCTATTTCCCCGTAGAGTTGCTCAAGGGTTTCTCTCGATCGTCTCCGCTGCAACCGGAAGAACCTCTGTCGTCGGCAGCAAACCACCTCCTTGGCCGCCGGTGCTGGTGCCTGAAGCTTCTCCTTCCTTGACGACCGCTCAGATTCTCCCATTTCTTCTCCAGATCTCTCTCTATCTCCCCCCTCTCACTCTCTCTCTAGTTCTCTGGTTCGTTCGTTCTCTGCGATTCAGCCGTAAATGGAGGAGCCATTGCAAACTGTAACTCCTTGTAGAACGATGTCTCTGCTTACTCCCCGATCTCTCTCACATACTGGCCGGAAAACGAATTGCAGCTAGCAGCTCCTCTCGCTGGGAAAACCCCTAGTTTCGTTGTCTCCGCAGATGAATCGCCGCCTCCCTCCGATTCAGTCAAGAGTTCTCCCAATCTATTGATTTGTTGCCATTTTGATTTTCCCCTTTCAATCACTATCCTCATTGCCTGATGAATTCTGCAATTTGGTCCTTTTTCATACAATTCGTTGTTGTTAGAACTTCATTCATTTTTATGTTCTAAATTAGTTTTTTTTCTTAGCGGCGATTAGTGCTTGATTTTCCAAATATCTATTTTGTTTGTTTCTCCAATTCTCTCTATTCTTATGTTGTGATGAAAAGAAATTATTTGTGTTTCGGTTCCCAATTTATGTTTATATTTGTGATGAAAAGAAATTATTTGTGCTTCGGTTCCCAAAACGCACTTTAGCACTCTGCAGCTTTGCAAAACTGCTCTCAGAGATCTATTTTAAAACAGCTCTATCCGGACAGCAGCTTTTCAATCCGCCAGAGCTGTCCCAAACAGACCCTATGTCGCTCGGCTATCCCACAATAGGAGTTAGATATCCCAACAGTCATACCAAATTGAAGCAAACCGGCACTTCGCGAAACTTAAAATTTAACTAGCGCAAAACTTGACACAAGATTCAAACAACTTGCAAACTCACAAACCACCACTTAACTAAAAAATAAATTGTTCATCTCACAAAACAAGTGGTGGATTTATATAAATTCAGTAGAGCCACAACATAAGAAGCAAGGGAAACTCAATAAAGAAAATAACGACAAGAAATGATCGGAACGGGGGGCGCTATACTTGCAAATGACAATACTTGTTGAAACTGTAGTAATAAACTACTAGCAAGGAGATTGAGAGGAGGAGAAAGGAGAGGTCTCACCGGACTGCCCTAACAACGTTGCAGGGATCATCTTCATGGAGCAGTAACGGTGGAACGAACAGCGGTAGCAAGGTAGCAACGAGTATCGACAGTGCTGGAAGGAAAATGGTGGTTGGATAGTGGCTCGGTAAGGGTGGAGAGTTTGGTGGTTATGCAGGAAGAGGTCGGCGGGATCGTGGTCAGGAACATGGCTGGAGGTAGTGAACTGGGACAGAAAACGACAGAGAAATCAGTGGAATTTGCGGCTGAAAATAGTGGTTGGGAAAATAGTCGCAGGTAGAAGTGTTGTGCGGTGGTTGTGAACTGGGAGGGATGATTGGAGGGCAGTGGCGATAGGATTGGGTGGATGGGGTGAGTGACGGGGTTGACCTAAAGTTGAGGGGCGGGGACATTTTGCAGAGCGAATGGCTGGCATGAGAGACGTGACTGGATGGGAGCAGGAGGCAGCAACATCAGTATGGAACAGGGATGGCGGCAGCGGCCTGGAGCAGGGAAAGACGGACGCGACCAGGAGCGGTGAATGACAACAGCGATCAGGAGAAGGAAACGGTAGTAGGGTCTGGAACCGGTGACGGCAGCAGCGGCTGGAGCGGGAATTGACAACCGCGGATGGGAGCGTTCGCGTGAAGAAGAGAGTGTGAAAGGTCCTGATGGTTGGAAATACCGAGAAGGGAGATAAACTCGATCTCAATTTCCAGCCTACACTCTTAGGGCAACAAAGGAGTATTTAAAGGCTTTTCCTTCCCCTTTCAAAATAAACGGATTTTTACTTTATTTATTCATAATTTCAGCAAGTCCAAAATAAAGAAGTGCAACGTCCCGCTCCGCTCATTCCCAGTCAGACCATTTCATTCTGGGTCACGTGAGGTGGTCAATTTCACATGTCGGGCTACTGCAAAAGCCGCAAAATGCGATATAATAATAGAAATACATGATTGTAACGACATAAAATGAAATAACAAAAATAAAATTAGAATGCCCTAGGCAGGGTCACAACAGCAGAGTTATGGTACATGTCCAATCAGTCTGTCACGGGCGTCACCCCCGTTTCAGGAGATCAATGGCCGCTCACCCCCACCCATACCGTGTGGATTACCTTGTGAATGCCAAGTGCAAGCCATAGTCGCCGACCTCCGGGACCGAGACGAAGGCCTACGCCAACTGAAGCACCATCTGGTACGGGCCCAGCAGCGTATGACCCAGCAAACCAATCGTCGCCGTCGCGAGGTGATACTCTCATCGGGCAAGAAGGTATTCGTCAAATTACAGTCACACAGGCAGAGCTCCTTGACCGGTCGATTACACCTCAAGCTCTCGATCCGATATTTTGGACCCTTCCTGATCTTGGAGAAAATCGAATAGGTGGCCTACTGTCTGCAGCTCCAATGCGACTGCCAAATTCACATTGTTTTTCATGTCTCACAGCTAAAGAGGGTCCTAGGGGATCACCCCCTCCAGGCTACATTACCGGGCGGTTTAGCTGTTTATTCGGTTTCTCGGTACGAGCCTGCAGTAGTTTACGATGCGAGGACATTCAAGGGTGAACAGTGTGACGGGTTCTCATCCAGTGAAAGGACCAACTGGCCAACGAGGAGACATCAAACATAGGAGGAGATCAAGGCCCAGTTTCCGGAGTTCGACCTTGAGTACAAGATTGTTGTGGAGCCCGGTGGTGTTGATACGAGTGTGGAAGACTCTCATCATTGGCAAGCATTTTGCAAGGGTTTACATGAAGCACACACGGGAACCGAGCGCGGTTTGCGAATGCGCCGAGTTGGATCTGGGAACTTTTGTATTTTGTTATATTGTCATGTGTTTCTCTTATTATGTAATTGGGCCTTCCTATATATAAGGGTAGGACACCTTTCTTGGATTTTATGCTTGTATTATCTTGGAACTAAGAAATTGGAGGAGAACATACAACCCAGTATATTCCCTCTTAACCCTAATCGTTCGCAGCTATCAGAAACATAGCATGCTAGTAGTCAATTAATTTAGAAGACTATAGAACTACTTAACTTGACCATCTCAACTTTGTGGACAAATAGAAAATGCAACAACTTCAATAAACACAACAATTACGTGTTTCTAAGTAAACTATTAACTTCAAAAATTCTACAAAGGCCAACTTCTTTTGCATAGAAGTACAAAAGATCAAGGAAAGTGCAAACATATATTTAAAAACAAACAAAGAATGAAATAGGCCAAAAATAATGCACTAGAAATCTGAAAACCATTAGCATGACAATTTTGTATGGGGCGCAACTATATTAGCACACATAAGCATGAAAATACTTACATATAGCATGAAACTACTTATATATAGGAATAGGGTAATCAGAAGTAGCAGAGATACAGTACCTCTGAGCGTGTGGGAATCCCATAGGATTTGAAGGACCAACATATTTTACTCTATCACCTAAACAAAGCAGATTTCAAAATTAACTAGGAAAATTGAATAGAAGGGGCAATCAAGAGTTATGATTTATCATTTGCTCGGTGGACGTTGGAGGATGAGGGGAGAGGTGGGAGCAGTCAATGAACAAAAACATAAGAGATATATCATGCCTTCTTTGAATGCATACGGTTTTGATGTAGCAGTTGAAGACTCCTGCTTTGGAAGAGAATGCAAATTGCAAGAAGACGAACCAACAATATCAGCCTCTGCAGTTGATGTTGGCCTCTTGAATTGTGAGGCGTCAAGTGCAGTTCTCTGTTTGGTAAGAAGACTCGTCAATTTGTCAAGCTTTGCTCCTTCTTTGGGTGGAGTTTCTGACTCTTTCGCAGATGGCCCCTACAATAATTAGCAAGGGTGTGATATCAAAAAATTCTTTTTTCAACAGAAACCAAACGTGAATATTAATCAACTAAAAGGAGGAGAAAGAAACTTACACCAAGTAACAAAAGAGAATTGACAATAAGCAACCTGGCACCAAAGTGCTTACTGAGTGCCTTGGCAAGGGTTTCTTGATAGATTTCAGATCCTATAGAGGTGAAAAAAAACTCAATAACATGTCATAGACGAAAAATTAAAAAAAAATTATAAACAATGAATAGTATCAAAACTAACATAGAATACAATAATTGGCCTTACCGGTTGGGCCAGACAAAAGTACTCGCTGGCTCAGAGAGGATATTTCCGCAGCATACTTGGTGCAAGATCGGCACTCCAGGTGAACATAGGCGCAGGACAAAAGCACATTCTTCGTACTCTCACTGTATGAAAGATGAAAGTGGTAGAGATTAATGGTCTGCAAAATTTAAAGATTTTTAAAACCAGGTTAAAAGAATAATGGTGGAGTGGGGAAAGAACACCAAAAGATCCCACTAAAGAGCAGATACGAAGCTCAAATATGCATCATCTATATCTATAGTTTATAATTTGTTAAAAAAAATAGGAGTGGTCAGAGTATCGAATAAGACCATCAAAAGAACCCAAGTCATTCAATTTTAATCTGCATGATCTAAAGAAATGTGTGATTATTTGTAAGACGTGGCTAGCATAAAATAAATAAAGGTATACGTTTTGTAGATACCACAGGCCACACACAGGGTCCTCCTAGGCACAGTGTGCGGCGGCAATAGTACTCGGCCGTAGCTCGAGTAACAGTCAACTCCTATCGCCATGGCATAATGTGCACGAGGGCACCCGTGCATGGCTGCAAGTGAACATATGAATCAAATCCACATGGTACACCTCTTTAAGAAGAGGAATTCTGGAAAATCTGCAATATATCCATACTTTTAACAGACACATGCTTTTTACTTACCTGGTCAGAATAACAAACAGCCTATTGCACAGAGACCAAATGCTTAGAAGATTTTTTTTTAAGATCAGCATCCAATGTTTTGGAGTACAACATAACTCAAGGTGCAACCTTTACCCCAAAAGTATAATTGCCACCGCAAAATAGTTCACTATTAGTAAAATTAGAATCCAATATAAGATGTGCTGAAATTGCTAGTATGTATCAAGCATTGATCAAAAATATGGTGTAGTGCATGAAGCTATCTACAATGCAAGATTCATCCAATCTTACCTCTGTACTATATGTTAGAAACTAAACTCCGCTTTTGGCTAAGGATCTGTTTGGGAGGACTTATTTTAACCGGTCAAGCGGTTACGAACGCATGAATCAAGCCATAATTATGATCAGGTTCATACGGTTGTAACTGCTTGACCGGTGAAAATAAGTCCCCCCAAACGGAGCCTAAGTTTTTAGGATCATTCTGAAAGTGCTTAATTGATGAAGACCGCGACACACATCGGCATACACGATAATCTAACCAACCACCAATACCACCTCAACTCCATCCATCTTCAATTTTCTGGCAATCCATTCAATTGCATCCATCTTCAGTTGTAAGGCGATCGCCGCAAAAATTTCCGGTCACCTCCTTCAAACCACCATCAACTCCACAAAATTCCTTGCATTTTTTTGTTTTCCAGTGATTGTCAGAAACCACCTCCGGCGACCATCTCCGGTTAACCACCAATCCGCCACCGTATAACCACCATAACTACCTCATCCACTACCCCACAACTCCACAACCTCCTCAAAACCCTCCAACACCACCCTGTAAATTCCCTTCACTTTCAGTTTTTTGGAGATCGCCGGAAACCGCCTCCGCCAGCCACCTCCAGCCAACCACTTACCCCATCAACAACAACATAACTGCCATAACCACCCTCCACTACCTCATTTCCTACACTCTCCTAAAATCAAAGTCTTATTTCTAAATTTACTCTCCACCTCCTATTATCTACTCCCCCCATTACCTCCTAAACACCCACATGCGGAACCACTTTCCAGCCTACAACTGAGACCCACCTCTCCCTAACAGCAGACGGCCCTCATTTCCCAACATCTCGCCTCATTCACGTGGGTCCACATTCCCTTAGCCCCCCAACCGAGTCCCCCCCAGCTTCCTTCCAACCATCCAGAACATCATTTGGAGTGGCCAAATGGAGATAACTCTCTAAAGAGAACATCCAGTCCTCTCTCCTTGCTGCTAGCAACTCATGGAACCCTCCCAGCTCCAATTCCAGAACCCTTGAATTAATTCCAGCTCTCAGGAAAGACCATCCGGTCCACACTCCTTGATGCCAGCATCTCCTGGAACACTCCCAGCTCCAATTCCAGCTCACAGAAAAGACCATCCAGTCCACTCTCCTTGCAGCCAGTATCTCTTGGACCCCTCCCCGCCTCAATTTCAGACTTCCAGAAACATTTTCCCGCCTCCCAGGCCACGAGTAATTCATTTCAGCAGCTGACAACTGTTATCCAGTCCCAGTCTTCTCCTATTCCTCCTGGACTCCAGTCACTCCCTCAGCCACCCTCCAGCACACCCCAACCCTGCATTCAGCCCCAATACATCCCATCAGGGGCTGATCCCATTCCTCCTGCTCTGCCATAGTCCAGCTAGTATTTTGGGTTCTTCCCGGAAATCCAGATCCAGACTCATTTCCTCATTTTGGCCACCGGACACTTGTCGGAGATCCATCAAGCCCTATATTTTCTAGTTGTGTATGTTTCTAGCTTTAAGTCATTTTTTGTTTGTTGAATTGTGCGTCATGTAACACCTCATCCGTCACATGGCATATAACAGAAGGTCGAGCTGGAACCCGACGACATATACCACAGACAGTCGGAAGGGTTACATAAGAATATTCAAACATTCCAATTAAGACCACTCGTCCTACACAGAGAATTCTATCGGAAGCTTTTAAATAGTTGAAAGAACTCAAATCTTAATTTCATAATCATGAATGTCCACATCCACACAACAGGAATGAAACACAAATACAATGAAAAGGTACATGGCCTTATGGCCGTACAATAGTTCACTTAATAAATAGTGTCTTACATACATCGGCTCGCAGGTCGGCCACACATGACAAAATAAAAACAGCTATACTTCACGGCCTTCGAGGGCCAGCACGGCAACATGGGCTCCAGCCCGCTATTTTGCACTCGGCTCCGCAGCACCTGCAAGCAACATTCCACCGCACGGTGGCAAACAGGCAACGGTCAGCTAAAGCCGACCAAATTATAACGACCCCGTCCCTTTCTCGGGACAGCGGTGCTCCTTCCCTGCATATCATTAGCCCAGCTAAACAATTATATAAAAACATACTTCACCACAGGTGTAGGCTCGCACGGCCAAACACCCCGTGCACTCAGGGCACATTAACGGTGAATCCTGACACTTCAGCGTCTTCACCACCACCCTCAGGATGGCAACAACATGAGCATTTTAGCCATCCTGACCTTGTCTAGTCTAAGGCTCTCGACTATGCCAACGGCCAGTCCCCTTTTCGGGTCTCTCGCACCGAACCACATAGCCCAGGTCCAATTCCACTTGCCTGTTGCTCAACCGCGTAGTTCACATTAAGACGTACGCACGAGCCAAGCTTCTCTCGGATCCTAACATTTTTCAAACAATCACATAACTCAATTATGTTCAAGGCCGGTTCCCAGACCGCCAAGTTAGCAGAACAACGATTCCGCTCAGTTTTTCGGGTGCGCCTTGGAGCTAACCTCCAAGGATCCCTGCTGCAATCTACCGCGTAGAAACCCGAAAACCCAAAGCACGGAGTCTTCTCCGGCAAATCATAACAAATGCAACATCACCGATCCAGACCAACATGTCCGAGGAGGCTTCACACACAATGTCTATGCCCGTACTTCGATTCCGGACTCTATATGCAACACAAGGGGGACTATTCACATCAACCCCAAGGAACGCCACGCACTCACCGCACACTCGCGGGAGCGGGATTCCCTATGCTGAAAGGAAGAGCTTCACATGCTCAAGTGGAGAATCGTTACCCTTGTAGTCCGCTTTGGCGTCATGGGAAAATTACACGGATGTAAATCTTCGCAACGAACTTTCCTCCACGGATCCGCTCTCAGATCTCAAAACGGTGCTCTGATGCTCCGCCGGCGGCCGAAATCCTCCTTTCTCCTCTCTCTAACTCCTTGGAAAGAGAAAGCTTGGAGAGAAATGAAGGATTAACTCCCCTATTCCCGGCCTTAACAGAGCAGGAAACCATCTGGGCCGTTGGATCTTATTTAAAGAAAACGAACGGCTAAGATCCGCTCAAAAATCCCCAAACCTGGGTCGAACACGGCTTGGCACACGGTCGTGTCCCAGGATGTGTGCCTCGATCCAGGCACGATTGTCGAACACAGAGACTCACACGGGCTACGACACGCCCGTGTCTCACTCGACACGCCCGTGTCGGATCCTCGACACGCCCGTGACTAGGGGGCGTGTCACATATAACCGCCACGGCAACGGACACGACCCAACTGAACACGGGTAGGGACACGGGTATGAACACGCACGTGTCACTCGACAATCGTCGAGCAAAAATCGTCGATCGTCGAACGCAGAGGGTCACTCGACAATCGTCGAGTGCCTTTCGTCGATCGTCGAACGCAGGGGGACACGCCCTCCCGACACGCCCGTGTCTCCTGGCGTGTTCCTCCCGAACACTTTTCGGCGAACTCAATCGGCTTGCACACGGGCATGGGTCATGACACGCCCGTGTCAAATGACACGCCCGTGTCAAATGACACGCCCGTGTCAAATGACACGCCCGTGTCATTCAGCCGTGTTTCTAGTCGTGTCCTTCTTGGGATGAAAACAGCCAAAACACCGGCCAGACACGGCCTTGGACACGCCGTGTCCTAGGCCGTGTACCCCTATACCGGCACCAAAAATCCCTTTTTTACGCGACCAACTCAAATACAATTTTCGGGGCGTTATAAATCTCCCCACTTAAGGAATTTCGTCCCGAAATTAAGTAAGGGTACACAAAACTACAAGTTACCTGAATGGAACAACTCGGGGTATTCTTCCAACATAGTTTGCTCTCGCTCCAAGAAAGCTCCTCACGTCCGCAATTATCCCAACGGACTTTAACCATTCAGACATCCTTGTTGCGGAGTCGCTTGACTTCAACGTCTTCTATACGTACAGGCTTGACCTTTATCGTCAACTCGTAATCAACTGGCACTTGATCAACCGCAACTATCTGCGAAGGCTCTTACACCGCCCTACGCAACACCGATATGTGGAACACATCGTGTAGCCCACTCAATTCCACCGACAGCTTCAATCTATACGCTGCTTCGCCAACACGCTCCAGGATCTCAAATGGTCCAAGATATCTCGGACTCAGCTTCTTCAAGCGTCGAACCCGCGAGACACCCTTGAACGGTTTGATTTTCAAGTACACCCGGTCACCAACACTGAAGTGCACGTTCCTATGTTTGGCGTTATAGTACTTTGACTGTCTGTCCTGAGCGATCTTCAACCGTTCCTGAATTGTCTGTATCACTGAAGTAGCATCTTACACCGCCTGACGTTTGTAAAGCTTCGACTCGCCCGTCTCCAACCAAGACAACGGCGTGCGACACTTTCTCCCGTACAAGGCCTCGAAAGGCGTCATTCCAATACTTGCCTGAAAGCTGTTGTTGTACGCAAACTCCATCATGTACAGGTGATCTTCCCACTGCTTTCCAAAATCTAGGACGCACATGCGAAGCATGTCCTCCAACGTCCGGTTGACCCTCTCGGCCTGGCCATCCGTCTGCGGGTGAAAGGTTTTACTGAACTTTAGCTTAGTACCCAACAGACTATGCACCAACCTCCAATCATTCGACGTGAAGCGTCCATCTCGATCACTAACAATACTGCGGGGCACACCATGCAACCGTACAATATTCTCCACATAGAGTTTGACCAACCTTTCCACCGGATCTTCCTTCCTGATCGGGATGAAGTGCGACACCTTTGTCAACCTATCTACGACCACCCAGATGACGTCGTTTCCCCTCTGCGATTGCGGCAAACCATGCACAAAATCCATAGATATTTCGTCAAATTTCCATTCCGGGATAGGCAAGCACTTTAGGAAACCTCCGGGCTTCTGGCACTCCGCCTTAACCAAGGCACAAGTTTGACACTTGGCCACATAGAGTGCTACATCTTTCTTCAATCCTGGCCACCAAAACAATTTCTTCATGTCTCTATACATCTTCGTGCTTCCCGGGTGGATCGAGTACTTGGTATGATGAGCCTCGTACATCAACTCCTCCCGAAGATTATCCGCACTAGGAATGCATAGGCGACCGTCCTTCCTTAGCAACTCATCCTCAACAGCAAACTGGGAATTTGACTCATCCAATGATTCATTCAAGATCTGTTTCATGTTGTTATCCTGAATCAAAGCCCGCCGAACTCTATCAGATAGGTCACACTGCACCTCGGTCCAAAACAGTTTCACCTCAGTACTAGACTGCTTGTCGACGCAAGATATCTCCCGAGCCTCCAACTCTCGGACCAATCTCTCATCATGTACCGATAACCAGTTGGCCTGTGCGGGAATCTTACGACTCAACGCATCCGCCACTACATTACCATTCTCTGGCACATAATGTATCTTGAAGGTGTAGTCCCCTAGGAACTCCATCCACCTCTGCTGCCTCATGTTCAGATCTTTTTGATCTAACAGGTACTTCAAGCTCTTATGATCGATGTATATATCGACTTTTACACCGTACAGATAGTGCCTCCACATCTTTAAAGCAAATATCACGGCCGCTAACTCCAAGTCATGGACCGGATAATCTCTCTCGTGAGCTTTCAATTGTCGTGAACCATAGGCTATCACTCTCCCATGCTGTAGCAGAACACAGCCCAAACCACTGCCCGAAGCATCACTATAGATTTTGAACCCCTCGGTTCCACTTGGGGAACATAAAATAGGCGTTGTGGTCAACCGCCTCTTCAACTCTTCAAAAGTCTGTTCGCACTCCGAAAACCACACAAACTTCTGATTCTTCCTAGTCAAAGTCGTGAGTGGTAGCGCTATCCGCGAGAAGTTCTCTACGAAGCGCATGTAGTAGCCAGCAAGCCCCAGAAAGCTCCGGACCTCCGCCACTGTAGTCAAAGCAAGTCACTCCCGTATCGCCTATCTTCGCCGGATCCACAGTTATCCCTTCTCCATTAACAACATGATCAAGGAATGCTATCGAGGATAACCAGAATTCACACTTGGAGAACTTAGCATACAACTGGTTTCTCCTCAACGTCTCCAACACCAAGTGCAGGTGATTGTAGTGATCCTCTTCACACTGCGAGTACACCAGGATATCGTCGATAAATACTATCACAAAACGGTCCAGGTACTCTCTGAACGTCCTGTTCATCAGATCCATAAACACGGATGGCGCATTGGTCAAACCAAACGGCATGACCGTGAACTCGTAATGCCCAAATCGCGTACTGAATGTTGTCTTTGGGATGTCGCTCTCCCTTATCCTCAACTGGTAGTAACCGGACTTCAGATCTAACTTCGAATATACTGTTGACCCAACCAACTGATCAAATAGATCGTCTATTCTCGGGATCGGATACTTATTCTTTTTCGTAAGCTTGTTCAATTCCCGGATGTCGATACAAAGCCGCAAGCTCTCATCTTTCTTCTTAACAAAGAGAACTGGTGCACTCCAAGGCGACGAACTTGGATGCACATAACCTTGCTCTAGCAACTCTTGCAGTTGCACCTTCAACTCCGTCATCTCTTTTGGCGTTATCAGATAGGGGGAGCGTGACACCGGTTTGGCACCCGGTACCAGCTCTATGGTAAAGTCTATCTCCCGCTGAGGAGGAGCTCCTGGGAGATCTTCTGGAAACAAATCGGGATACTCAGACACAACTGGGATGTTGTCCAAACTAGGCTTAGGCGTCGAAGTCTGCACTAATGTGACAAACAGCTCTGCCCCAGACCGAACTGCCCTAATCACCTGAAGGGCCGACATCAAAATCTTCCCTGACCCCTTCATGCCCGCAAACGTAGTCTCCCGTTCAGTATTTAATCTCAACTTAACCTCCTTTCGGTTGCAATCAATGTAAGCTCGTTGCTCCGAAAGCCAGTCCATACCAAAGATTACATCGAACTCTACTAACGGTAGAATCAACGCTCGCAAATCAAACTCCTGATTCCCAATCCGAACCTTGACTACACAGACCTTATCCGCGCGCATTGAGCACCCATTGGGCAACAACACATCCAACTTGTCTTTTGTCATCGAGGGAGGGACCCCGATGCGCGTCACAAATCGTTCGGACAAGAAGGAAAGTGAAGCTCCCGTATCAAACAAGGCTCTCGCCGGACAATCGAGAATCAATACAAATCCTAGCAACAACAGAAGTAAGCCAACACATAAAAGAGGTAACAACTACAAAAGTTAATCTGCTATAAATTAACTCATACCTGTCATCACGTCAGCTTGCTTCATGGCCTCTTGCAGACCAAGATTATAAACTCTAGGCTGGACTGGAGCATGATGGGACGCGGTTGACTCCACCGCCTTCCCTTTCTCCTCATAAGTCGTTCCAGACTTCCTCTTTGAACGTCCGCTCCAACACTCACGAGCAAAATGCCCCGTCTTCCCACAGTTGTAGCAAGCTCCTGTGACTCGACTTGTGCATGCCCCCGACGCACCAGCCGAAGGGCCTGAGTTCGAAGTCCTCTGCTTCTTGTTCCATCTGCGGAATCCTGACTTCGTACTAGGCACTTTGAACTCTGCCTTCTTTTCTCCCGAGTCCTTCTTCTCTTGCACCCTCTTCGCAACCTTTTCCAAAGACCGGGCCGAGTTGACCAAGGCTAGGAAGCACCGCGCCTTAGTCCCAGCAAGGAGTAACTGTAGGTCACCACGAAGACCCTCATAAAATTGGTTGGTCTTCCTCTCCTTTTCCGTAAACATAGCCCCAGCATACCGACCCAACCGTGTAAATTCGTGGAGGTACTCGTCCATGCTTCTGGATCCCTGAGTCAACCCAAGAAATTGGTTCTCCATCTCAAGCTTCTGAGCAGAGGGTACAAATCTGGCTAGGAACAATCTTGAAAATTCCTCCATAGGCACATCAGCAAGTTGTCTACCCACTAAGAGATGAAATTTTAATTCATCCCACCACAGCCTTGCTTCACCCACCAAAAGAAAAGTCGTTATGGTGGTCTTCTGCCACTCCTCAGTTAACGTGGCTGTCAAAACGCTCTTTATCGAAGAGAGTCAGTCCTCAGCTTGAGCTAGCGTTCCAACCCCATCGAACCTCGGAGGATTAAAGCCCATTACATGCTTTAGCTGCTTCTCCGTAGCTCTCCTCGGCTCTACCAGATCAACTGCTGCGCGCTCCACCACTCTCGGCTCTGCCTCCCTAACCGGTTCTTGCTCATTCGCAGGAGGTGCGTGATGCATTTGCCCTGCAGGTTGGGCATTAATCATCGCAAATACGGCTTCAGCCACCATCCTGATGGTTTCCGCTGAAGGAGGTGTAGTAGGCATATCTCTCGGTGCACTAATTTCCGCTGATTGTGGACGCTCTGATTGACCAGCACCGCTCCTAGCTGCCTATAGAAGCAAAGACACACGATTAGACGACAACCAAATTGCTAAAAGCAATCATTGGAACACTCAGATTCCACAAAATAAGTGTATTTTTAATTTCTAAGGGGACATTCATGGGTTTTTTTGATGTTATAACGATGACGCACACATGTGCTCACCACCCCTTAAAAGAATTCGCCCACGAATTCATTTAAACCTGACCGTAACCAGAGCTCTGATACCAAATTATAACACCATCATCCGTCACATGGCATATAACAGAAGGTCCAGCTGGAACCCGACGCCATATACCACAGACAGTCAGGAGGGTTACATAAGAATATTCAAACGTTCCAATTAAGACCACTCGTCTTACACAGAGCATTCTAGCGGAAGCTTTTAAATAGTTGAAAGAACCCAAATCTCAATTTCATAATCATGAATGTCCACATCCACACAACAAGAATGAAACCCAAATACAATGAAAAGGTACATGGCCTTATGGCCTTACAATAGTTCACTTAATAAATAGAGTCTTACATACATCGGCTCGCAGGCCGGCCACACATGACAAAATAAAAAAAGTTATACTTCACGACCTTTGAGGGCCAGCACGGCAATATGGGCTCCAGCCCGCTATGTTGCACTCGGCTCCGCAGCACCTGCAAGAAACATTCCACCGCACGGTGGCAAACAGGCAACGGTCAGCTAAAGCCGACCAAATTATAACGACCTCGTCCCTTTCTCGGGACGGCGGTGCTCCTTCCCTGCATATCATTAGCCCAGCTAAACAATTATATAAAAACATACTTCGGCACAGGTGTAGGCTCGCACGGCCAAACACCCCGTGCACTCAGGACACATTAACGGTGAATCCTGACACTTCAGCGTCTTCACCACCACCCCCAGGATGGCAACAACATGAGCATTTTAGCCTTTCTGACCTTGTCTAGTCTAAGGCTCCTGACTATGCCAACGGTCAGTCCCCTTTTCGGGTCTCTCGCACTGAACCACATAGCCCGGGTCCAATTCCACTTGCCCGTTGCTCAACCGCGTAGTTTACATTAAGACGTACGCACGAGCCAAGCTTCTCTCGGATCCTAACATTTTTCAAACAATCACATAACCCAGTTATGTTCAAGGCCGGTTCCCAGACCGCCAAGTTAGCAGAACAACGATTCTGCTCAGTTTTTTGGGTGCGTCTTGGAGCTAACCTCCAAGGATCTCTGCTGCAATCTACCGCGTAGAAACCCGAAAACCCAAAGCACGGAGTCTTCTCCGGCAAATCATAACAAATGCAACATCACCGATCCAGACCAACATGTCTGGGTAGGCTTCACACACAATGTCTATGGCCGTACTTTGATTCCGGACTCTATATGCAACACAAGGGGGACTATTCACATCAACCCCAAGGAACACCACGCACTCACCGCACACTCGCGGGAGCGGGATTCCCTATGCAGAAAGGAAGAGCTTCACATGCTCAAGTGGAGAATCGTTACCCTTGTAGTCCGCTTTGGCGTCATGGAAAAACTACACGGATGGAAATCTTTGCAACGAACTTTCCTCCACGGATCCGCTCTCAGATCTCAAAACGGTGCTCTGATGCTCCGCCGGCGGCCGAAATCCTCCTTCTTCTTCCTCTTATCTCTAACTCCTTGGAAAGAGAAAGCTTGGAGAGAAATGAAGTATTAACTCCCCTATTCTCGGCCTTAACAGAGCAAGAAACCATCTGTGTCGTTGGATCTTATTTAAAGAAAACGAACAGCTCAGATCCGCTCAAAAATCCCCAAACCTGGGTCGAACACGGCTTGGCACACGGTCGTGTCCCAGGCCGTGTGCCTCGATCCAGGCACGATTGTCGAACACAGAGACTCACACGGGCTACGACACGCCCGTGTCTCACTCGACACGCCCGTGTCGGATCCTCGACACGCCCGTGACTAGGGGGCGTGTCACATATAACCGTCACGGCAACGGACACGACCCAACGGAACACGAATAGGTACACGGGTATGAACACGCTCGTGTCACTCGACAATCGTCGAGCAAAAATCGTCGATCGTCGAACGCAGAGGGTCACTCGACAATCGTCGAGTGCCTTTCGTTGATCGTCGAATGCCGGGGGACACGCCCTCCCGAAACGCCCGTGTCTCCTGGTGTGTTCCTCCCTAACACTTTTCGTCGAACTCAATCGGCTTGCACACGGGCACGGGTGAAGACACGCCCGTGTCAAATGACACGCCTGTGTCATTCAGCCGTGTTTCTAGCCGTGTCCTTCTCGGGATGAAAACGGTCAAAACACCAACCAGACACGGCCTTGGACACGCCCGTGTCCTAGGCCGTGTACCCCTATACCGGCACCAAAAATCCATTTTTACGCGACCAACTCAAATACAATTTTTGGGTCGTTACACGTCAAATCCCTACTTAAGTTAAACTTTGAAGGGTTGTACGTTTTCATTTGCTTAGTCATTTGATTTCAAGCTCTCTTGCATTTATATGGCATCATGTGTTCTCTTGTTTGCTGATTTTTAACTATTGTGATATTTTTTTATAAAACAAATTATTATCGCAAGTTAAACGTCGTCGAAATCATATTGTCGCATGTAACGATCACCTATTATCCCCGTCATAGTACCGCCCTGTGTCATTAACAATGTGAATTTTTTTAATATAAACATAAGTCTAGGGTTTGATCTTTCATTATTTACTTGCATTTTTCTAACAATCCCCCGCAAGCTGGAGCATACAAATCGTAAGCACCAAGCTTGGAAACAAACTGCTGATACAATGGCCGAGGTAGAGCCTTGGTAAAGATGTCTGCAACTTGCATTTTTCCTTGCATTTTTCCTTTCAATGGCGGCTGTTAGGAAGAGGAAAAAATTTGTCCAATGATTGTTCCTCAAGTTTCTTCAATGATTCAGTATTTTTTTGTCATGTTTGAAGTAGGTGGGACCTAGCATCAAAGCTTTGAGATGATTTCAACACTAATATACAATAATTTGATTTTGTTGTATGGTGTTGTTTCTGTAGAAAAAGAGAGCAATGAACCTTATGGGCTGTATTTTTGTATAAACTTTAAGTATGAGTACAAATATATAGGTAGAGAGGAAGAGAGAAATCACAAAAATACAATGTGGGACTAAACCTAAGACAAACTTGGGCTCATAAATGGGCCACAATTACAATGGGCTTTTACATAATTTTCTACTATCTTCTAACACTCCCCCGCAAGCTGGAGCATACAAATCGTAAGCACCAAGCTTGGATAGAAACTGTTGATACAATGGCCGAGGTAGAGCCTTGGTAAAGATGTCAGCAACTTGCTCGGAGGTGGAACATGTTCCAATCCAAGTTTCTTAAGGTGGACCTTCTCCCGGACAAAGTGACAATCAACCTCAATGTGTTTTGTTCACTCATGGAACACAAGATTCTTCGCAATATGTATAGCATCCTGACTGTAGCAGAATAGAGTAGCAGGAGAGGAGAGTTTGACACCCAAATCACAAAGAAGGCTCTCTAACCAAGTAAGTTCAGACACGACAGCAGTCATAGCACGATACTCGATTTCAGCAGAAGAGCGAGCAACAACTGATTGCTTCTTGCTGCGTCATGTGATGAGATTTCCTCCAAAGTAGATACAGAAACCAGTGGTGGATCGTCGATCGTCAAGCGAGCACGCATAATCAGCATCAGTGTACGCAACAAGGGATAAAGAGGGGGATGACTTGTATACCAACCCTTGTCCCGGGGCAGCTTTCAAGTACCTGAGGATGCGTTCGACAGCATGTAGATGAGATATTCTTGGTGAATGCATAAAGCGATTAACCACTCCAACAACAAAAGAGATATCGGGTCTTGAAATTGTTCGGTATATCAGTTTTTCTACAAGGCGAAGATAATACTCAGGATTTGTAAGTAGAGAATCTGATTTGGTTATATGAGCACTTAGCTTGTGGTTGATATTCATAAGTGTTTTTGCGGGTTTGCATCCAGAATAACCAGCATCCTAAAGAAGGTCAAGCCAATATTTCTATTAAGATAGGACCAGGCAATCAGGTCTTCAAGCAACCTCAAGTCCAAGGGAGTACCGAAGGTTTCCCAGATCTTTTGTTTGCAAGACAGAGTTTAAGTGTTGTTTGATCTGTTGTATCCCGGTAGAGTCATCGTCAGTTATCAAAATATCATCCACATAGACTAAGAGGATTACAGCCTCAGTTGATCGATGACGGGAAAAAAGAGAGAAGTCAGTCGAGCTTCGCTGAAGGCCAACATCACGAACAGCCTTGCTAAATTTTTCAAACCAAGCTCGAGGGGACTATTTGAGACCATAGATAGCTTTACGCAGTCGGCATACCGTAGACTCCCCCGTGGTCAGACATTTTTATGGTCCATGAAAACCGTATCTTGAAGATCACCATTAAGAAAGGCATTTTTAATGTCCAGTTGATGTAGTGGCCAGCAGCGGTGAACAGCAAGGGAGATAAGAACCTGAACAGAATTTAGTTTGGCTACAGGGGAGAAAGTCTCCTCATAGTCCAAACTCTGCTGATGAGTAAACCCATGAGCTAAAAGACGGGCTTTGAGGCGATCGATAGTCCCATCCGGAGCATGTTTAATGGCAAAGATCCATTTACATCTAACGCAGGACTGGGCAGACGGAAGAGGAACCAAATCCCAAGTATGATTAACCCAAAGGGCTGGCATCTCAGCTTCCATCGGCGCACGCCACACAGGATGTTGGAGAGTCTCCTGCACAGTGTTAGGCAGAGAAATAGAGGAAAGAGCAAGAACAAATTTGAGCAGAGGAGGAGAGAGCTGATGTAGGGAAATATAGTTGGCCAGAGGATGAGTCGTACAGGCAGCGGTAGGATCAGCTGGCCGCGAGATAGTACTGGTAGACGGTAGCAGTGGCTGGGCTCCGGGGTTCAGACTACGGCGAGTGTAGACACGAATGAGAGGTGGTTTGGGTGTTGGTGGTTTGGGTGCTGGTGGTTTGGGTGCTGGTGGTTCCACGGGGGGTGTTGGAAGAAGAGGAGGTAGAGAAGTCGTGATTGAGATAGCAGGACGTGGCACAGGGTGCACACAAGGAGGTACTGAAGTGGATGACAGAAAGGGTTGGTCTTCCAAAAAAGTAACATCAGCGGACACAACCACTTTTCGGTCGACAAGAGAGTAACACACATACCCTTTTTGAGTGCGAGAGTACCCTACGAACATACATTTAGTTGCACGGAGGGCAAATTTATCCATAGGTGGACCAAGGTTATGGACATAGCAAGCACACACAAACACCCGAGGTGGGCGAGGAAACAGAGATTGAGAAGGAAAGAGGAGGCTAAACGGAGTGACGAAGTTGAGAACGGAGGAAGGCAGACGATTGATGAGATGACACGCAGCCGAAACTGCAAAGTTCCAGTATTTGATGGGTACCTGCATCTGGAGCATTAAGGAGCGGGCAAAGTCAAGAAGATGTCGATTTTTGCGCTTAGCAACATCATTTTGTTGAGCAGTGTAAGCATAAGATGTTTGATGTATAATGTCAAATTCATCACAAAGTGAGGCGAACGTTTGACTAGTATATTCCCGCGCATTGTAAGTGCGGATAATTTTAAGCGGAGAAGAGAATTTGGTACGAACTTCAGTAACGAACGTACGGAATATAGAAGTGAGTTCGGTATGATCCCGTAGTAAATATAATCATGTCACTCGAGAGTAATCGTCAATAAAGGTAACAAAGTAGCGGTACTCAAATACACTAGAGACTTTGTAAGGGCCCCAAATATTAGAATGGACAGTGGATAAAGGAGTACCACTCCGATTACAGACATGACTAAAAGAAACTCGATGTTGTTTCCCAAAGATACATTATTCACAAGTAAACTCATTCAAGGAGACATCCGGAAGAGTTTGCTTTAGAATCTGGAGGGGAGCATGTCCAACACGACGATGCCACTAAACTGAGGAGACGACAGAAAGGGTAGATGGAAGGACATCAAGAAGATAGAGCCCATGAGGCAGTCGTCCGCTACCAATAATATTTTGTGTTTGTCGATCCTGCACAACAAAAGAGGATGGTGAGAATGTAACATGACAATCAAGATCCTGTGTAAGTCGGCTAATAGAAAGCATGTTGAACGGGGAGACCGGAACATGAAGAACCGAGGTTAAGGAGAGGTTGGGTGTGAGATGGATATCAGCAGCTCCGGAGACAGGGGTGGAGTCACCATTAGCGACAGTAATGAACTTGGGATGAGGAGCGGCCAAGTATTGCGGTGGCTTCTAGCAAGTAATGTGGTGGGTGGCACCAGAGTCCACAATCCAGTGGGAACTCCGAGATAGACAGGTTATACCTTCATTGTTGATGGAAGCCACGGAGCCCGAGGTGCGAGCAATCACCCCTTGGAGTTGTTGAAGCTGGGTGCGGATAGCATCAATGTCAGACTGAGCATTTGAGGAAGTCGAAGTAGAAGTCGAGGGCGGAGATTCGGCCTTCGTAGAAGCAACAAAGTGGGGTGGCAAACCATGCTTACGATAGCAGGTAGCCTCCAGATGATTTTCCTGACCGTAAAAAGTGCATTTAAGGGGGGTTTCCAGTACGTGCTCGTCCCCGAGACGAATGGCGACCCCCACGGGTCGAGGTACCACGAGTGGAGGGATGTGGTGAAGGTAACTGGAGAAGAGCTGGAGAGGGAGGCAGAGGAGCCTCAGGTGGCGGAGTGACCTTTAAAAGCATGGAGCAGACATCGGAGAGAGGGGGTAGTGGCAGAGGAGAGTATTTAAGCTAGAATATTGTGCAGACGCGGAGGAACCCTTGCCATCATCATGGTAATCCCGACAATTTCTTTTTGTGCCCGTTGGGCAATCACATCAGTAGTAGGAGGCTGATGTTGTATTCATGTCTCAATAAGTGTCTTGGCCTTGACAACGAAGGAAGTCATATCGTCAGGTATCTCGGGATCAAGGGATTGAAGATCAGTGATGATGTCAAATAGATGTTGGAGGCTGTTTTGGCCAGAATAGGAGTGGAGTTCCTCCCACATGGACTTAACCATGTCATGATACATGGTCATCCTGTATGGCTCAATATCCATGGAGTTGAGAAGTCAGGATTGCACACGGTCGTCATCACGAAGCCACTCGTCACTAGGAAGGGTAGGAGTAGCCCGGGTCAAGTGATGAAGCCGTCATTTTGTCTGGAGCACCCGACGAACTGAATGAACTCATTCCACAAAGTTCTTTTTGCCAGAGAGAGAAATAGTGGTAATCCTGAGTTCATCCCGAGGTTCAGTAGCAGAGGAAGCAGCCCGAGGTGGCAGAGATGAAGCACCAGCGGACTCGCCGGAGGTAGTGGTAGAATCCATGAAGCCGCAGGAAGAAGCTAGCCGCAGTAAACAGAAGACAGCAGCAGAGAGAAACCGCAGCGGACAGAACTAGCCGCGCACGAAGAGGTAGCCGAGCTAGAAGAGGTAACTGCACCTGAAGAAAGCGCAGCGGAAAAGAAGAGAATCTGCACGGTCTCGGTGTCACTACACCAGCAGCAAGAGGCCGCGACCAAGATGCGGAGCCTGCAGCAGGTAGAGAGGCCGCAGCGGCTAAGAGAGGCAACCTGCAACCTGAAGAAAGCGGTCGGAGGAGAAGAAGAGAAGCCGCACGGTCTCGGGATCAACACACCAGCGGCAAGAGACCGCGACCAAGATGTGGAGCCCGCAGCGGGTAGAGAAGCCGCAACGGCTAAGAGAAGGCCGTGCGGGAAGTCCGCAAAGACCAGGGAAAAGCAGCAGCAAGTAGGAAAGCAGCAGCGACTTAAGCAAGGGAGGGAAGCTGCAGCGACTTAAGCAAGGGAGACTGCACAGTCTCGGTGAGAACACCAGTGGCACAGAAAGGTGTCGCGACCAAGATGCGGTGCTAGCAGCGGTTCGGAAAGCCGCAACGAGAAGAAGAGGTCGCAGCGACAAGGGAAGAAGTCGCGCGATAAGAAAAGGAGAAAGGAGAGACTGCTGGTAGAGGAAGAGACCGCAGCGAGAGGGCGGAAGCCGGGAGAGAAGATAGAAGAAAACCGCTCGGTTAGGGGAAGGGGGGCCACCAGACCGAGAGGTTTATAAAACAAAGGGGGGTTAAGAAGAGGTGGAAGCCACGAGAGAGAGCAAGAGGAGCGGCAAGAGAACAACTGACCGCGTAGGAAGCCGCGGTTAGAAACAGGGAAGGCCGCAAGACAGAGCAGATAAGTCGTAGACCAAACCGCCCGATTAATAGGAGAACTAGGCGGACAGAAACAGACAGACCGGGTTGTATCCCTCTGATATCATGTACAAAAAGAGAGCAATGAACCTTATGGGTTGTATTTATTGTATAAACTTTAAGTATGAGTACAAATATATAGGTAGAGAGGAAGAAAGAAATCTCAAGAATACAATGTGGGACTAAACCTAAAACAAACTTGGGCTCATAAATAGGCAACAATTACAATGGGCTTTTACATAATTTTCTACTATCTTATAACAGTTTTGATTGCAAATGATGTGCTAATACTTGTGCACATGCTAGAGGCAAAGAATCCACATATTAGAGGCATGTTAAGAATATATTCTCATATAGGAAAATCATGTAACCATGTGCACTCAATATAGATAATGGACCCCTCCACCTACAACCAATGGATTTTAGGATGGATACGCAAGTCCAAATAAAAGAGTTTGATTTATGTTTCATGTAAGTTCATATTTATAAGATTTCAGAAGAAAAAAGCTTACCTCGTTATGTATGCTCTCATGTAAGAAATATAATCAACATGCTTTAGATGCTTTGCTATTATGAGAAGCTCTAAGCAAGAAAAAAGTTTTGTTTTCATCTACATGTTATGCAAGCAAACTATAATTTTTTATGGTAGAGAAAGCATAAGAGCAGTTGAATCTTTTGTAAATGCATTTATAATGGAAATATACTGAACACGCCATGATGAAGTGGATGATATAAAGTGTTTTATGCAAGATTGTTTTCCTTCACACCGAGTTATAGTTGTCTGAACCTATTTGATGTTGTCTAACTTTCTTAATGCCAACAACAGCCGTGAATTTGCTCGTCAACCACTTCATATGTGGTTCTCCTATCAAGTCGAGATTCACTCCATGTTCCCTCTTAATCCCCTTTCCTCTGGTGCGATTTTCAAGCAATTGGCTAACAAGATAAAGGATTGTGCGATAAAGGCTGACAAAATAGTGACTGAAAATATAGGTTGATTAAATGATTGCTCTCCTTTTAATCTCCAAACTCAATTTTTCCATAACTCCCCTTAAATTTATGCGGGTGTATTAAAATATTTAAGCCATGGTCAACCATATTGATGGGAACGTGAAACGAGTGAGGGTACACTTACTAGACCAACACGGGTATAAATATGCAGTAGGCGGGGATAGGATTGTCGGATAGACGATCTGAGCCAGTAGTCGTGTTCAGAGCGACGATGACATCTTTAATGTATTTTATTTATTTTTTATATTTTTATTTCATTTTAGTGGTTTTATGTTTCAAATGATCTTGGCCGTCCACAGTAGGGTTTAAGTCTATAAATAAGAGTCTAAGAGTTGATTTGTAGGGATCGCAGAATTTGGAGCGAATTTCGAGCTCTCGTGGTCATCCAACGATGTTGATTATGTGGACCCATTGTGTTGCAGCCAATGTAACTACTTTTCCAAACCACCTTACTCATTATTACTACCCCAACAATCAATAATCACCCATTAACCGCCCAAAAAATGTCATAATCAACGCTAATTGCTATTTTGTCTAATTTTAGTAGTAACTACCTCCTAACCGACACTTCGTGGCACCATCTGTTAGCAACCAATTCCAACAGTCCTCCTAAATCACATCCCAAGAATTACCCACCAGTGACTTTCCTGCAACCAGTAGCACACAATCTATTGCCCCACCTAGACATACCTCGTTGAAAGTGATCAGCCTCCAGTTCCCCCTCTATAGCAAGTCGACTGCACCGAATCCTCATACCGATCCTACAGCTGTCAGAACTTCATTTAGCCCTTCTTAAGAATCTCAATCATACATTCCCTCCCAACACTCTGAAATATGAACTGTCCCAGTAAAGGATTGTGGTCCAGACTCATGAATCAGCAATTAATCCATGGAATCCTATTGCTTATATAATTTCTTCTTTGAAGACAACATTGTTTATTGTCGCGGATTTGATGAACAAACATATCATTTGGGATAATAAATTGTATTGGTTTTCTCATGAATTGAGCTACTTGCAAGATTTATTCGCAAGACATTTAAATAAAACGCATTCTCTTTAGTTTAATTGGATCTTACTTTTATTTCTAATGTCTAATTTCTAGTGTTAATGTTTGTAAACTCTATCATTCAAAATTTATTGTAATTATTGGTTGGATAATTGAGTCTTAGAAAAGAAAGGTGTGGATGTATCATACATTGATATAATCAAAGATACGTATGCAAATTCAGTGACAGGGGTGAGAACATCTGGAGGATTAACACGGGAATTCTCTATCATTGTTGGCTTACATCAAAGTTCAACTTAAGCCCTTATATTTTTACCCTTATCTTAAATGAGCTCACCGGGCATATCCAACAAGTAATACCTTTGAGCTTATTGTTTGTGGATGATATCATTTTGTTCAATGAGACGCGTGGGAGTGTAAACGCAAAACTGGAATCTAGGCGAGACATTTTAGAAAAGAAGGGATTTAGGTTAAGCCGGGAAAAGACGGAGTATATTGCGCTTAAATTTAGCAGTGCAAGAAGGGCAGATGACTTCATTATTAAGTTGGGTAATCAAGCAAATTCCCGTGGTGAGTGCTTTAAATATCCTGGATCGATGGTTCAAAAAGATGAAGGTGTTGATAAAGATGTAATACATAGAATCCAAACAGATTGGTTGAAGTGGAGAGGTGTGTCGGAAATCTTATGTGATCATAAAGTGATAGGATGCTAGAGAGAAAGAGAAATCTAGGGAAGAAGGTAGAGAGAAACTAGGGTTTGAGAGGGAAGGAAGGAGAGAATACCTAAAATTAGTCTTGCTTGGCCACCAAGAGAGAATCCCGGGTATAAATATACCCGGGCCCGAGAGGGGCCGGTCGGCCCCTCCCCAAATGAGGCTGAACCGGGTGGTTCATCCACAAAACGCCAGAATTAGAGAGTGGGGGTTGAACCGGTTGGTTCAGCCCCGTTGTCGTCGGTCTTCTCCTTCCGTCTTCGGACATACTGACGCCCAGCGAACCGTATCATGTTTGGGGGCGTAAAATTCCTCACCCCATCAAGAACCAGCTTGTCCCCAAGGTAGTAGTCCGGGTAGAGCTCCTTGAACTCCAACAAATCAACTCAAGTATTATGTGCGGCGAGTAAGTGTTTCCATCAGACAAGGATCTCGGGGCGGTACTCGGTGTCCCTCTGTTTTCATTTGATCATCAGGATGTCCTGGAGTATCGGACGCAGTTCACCCATTGTTATCGCCTCAGGCAAGAAGGGGCTAGGCTGAACGGTGTTGTCGAGCTTTTGTTTAAGTAAGGACACATGAAAGGTGGGGTTAATGCGTGACCCCTCCGGAAGCGCCAAGGTGTAAGTCACTGGCCCCACATGTCGAATAATGTGAAAGGTCCCATAGTAGCGTGGGGGAAATTTCTGGTTTGTCCTGCGGGTAACTGACAACTGTCGGTACGGTTGGTGCTTGAGGAAGACGTCATCACCGACTGTGAATTCTCGTTCCTTGCAATGTTTGTTTGCTTGAACTTTCATGCGATCTTGTGCGGTTCAGAGTTTCTCATGCAGAGTGGCTAAAGTGCGGTCCCGGTCGCGGAGCGCCCGATCAACGGCCGGTAAGGTCGTGTTGCCCGATTCATAGCTGCTCAGGGAGGGAGGTGGCCGACCGTAAATGACCTCAAACAGCGTCAACTTGCTGGCGGAATGGTAGGAAGTGTTATAGCAATATTCGTCCCAGTGCAGCCAGTTAGTCCATGTCCGAGGCTCGTCCATCACAAAACAACGAAGGTATGTTTCCACCCCCTGATTGAGAACCTTCGTCTGGCCATCAGTTTGGGGATGATTAGTTGTGTTGAGGCGCAAGCAAGTCCCCTGTAGTCGAAAGAGCTCCCGCCAAAAATTACTCACAAACGTCGGGTCTCGGACAGAAATGATGGCACGCGAAATGCCGTGAAGGCGGACCATTTCCCGAGCAAAGAGATCGGCAACGGACTCCCCTATGTACGGGTGGCTCAATGCTAGAAAGTGCACATACGTGGAGAGTTTATCAACCACGACCAAAATGATTGACTTGCCCTGAGACTTTGGTAGTCCGTCGATGAAATCCACAGCTATTGTATCCCAAATATGATGCGGAATCTCCAAAAGTGTAAGAAGGCTGGCAAGGGTGGTTGTCTCATACTTCTGTCGTTGGCACATCTCGCACTGCTGCACAAACGCAGGATGTCGCCCCGTAAGCCCTTCCAAAAAACATTTGCTCGCGCCTGTTGAAGAGTACGGAGTATCGCCGCATGGCCCCCTGTTGGTGATGAGTGGAACTCATGCATCATGACTGTCTTCCAAGCTTAGTTGGTCGGAATGACCACCCGGCTGTGAAAATAAAGCATCCCATTTTGCAGGTGATAGCCCGAAGCAGTGATGTACCACTGCTGAAAATCTTTCACGATGGCACGTAATGTGGGGTCCCTCGTGACCTCCCCCTGTAAGTTGTCTAAAGAGTCAACCAGGGGGCCGGAAATTTGGTTGCAGGTGCTCTCCGGTAGGCGAGATAGTGCGTCAGCAACCACGTTCTCCTTGCCCTGCCTGTAGAGGAGCTCATAATCGTACCTCAATAGTTTCGTCGCTCACTTCTGCTGGATAGGAGAGGATACCCGCTGGTCCAAGAAGTACGGTCGCCACACGACCACAGCATGGATGATTACAAGTAGCTCTTTCTCATACATGGATAGCCCTAAAGTACGGGAAGCCAACGCCTTGCTGTAAAAGGTCAATGGTCGACCCTCCTGCATCAAAACCACGTTGATGCCCACACCTGACGCATCGGTTTCCAAGACAAACTCCTTGTTGAAATCAGGAAGAGCGAGAACCGGTGTGGTTGTCATGGCCCCCTTGAGGGCCTAGAATGTCGCCTCTGCCTCGTCCTGTCAAAGGAAAGCGTCCTTCTGTAATAACTGGGTCAACGGAGGAGCGATCTTGCCATAGAATTTCACAAAGCGCTTGTAATAGCCCGTAAGCCCCAAGAAGCCTCGCAACACCCGAACGGTGTGGGGACAGGTCCACGACGCATGCTCTCAATCTTCTTGGGGTCTGTCTTGATACCGTGGGCGGAGAACAAATGCCCCTGGTACTCGACCTCCGCCTGTCCAAAAAAACACTTGGATTGCTTGGCGTAGAGTTGGTGTTGTCGGAGGATGGTGAAAACTTGCTCGACAAGAGTCAGGTGTTCCTCCCAACTGGTGTTGTACATGAGGATGTCATCAAAGAATATCAGTACTGAGCGGCGGAGAAGCGGGCGAAAGATCTCATTCATAACGGTCTGGAATGTGGACAGGTCGTTGGTGAGCCCGAAAGGCATCACGAGGAACTCATAGTGCCCGTCATGCGTGTGGAAGGCTGTGTTATGTATGTCCTCCCGCATTCAAATCTGGTGGTAGCTCGGTCGGAGGTCGAGCTTGGTGAAAAGGAGAGCGTCGTGCAGTTCGTCTAGTAGTTCTTCAATCAATGGGATGGGAAACTTATCATTGACCGTCGAGCTATTCAAGCCACAGTAATTCGCACAAAAGCGCCACGATCCATCTTTTTTCTTGACGAGGATGATGGGAGAAGAGAAGGGACTAGCACTGGGACGGATAATTCCGGCGGAAAGCATTTCTCTGACGTTGCGCTCAATCTCGGTCTTCTAAATGTACGGATAGCGGTACAGTCAAATGTTGGCGGGTCCGGACCCCGTCTTGAGTTGAATCTGATGGTCTCTGAACCTCGGTGGGGGAAGTGAACGAGGTGCCTGAAATATATCCGCATACTGTGCCAGGATCGTCTACATCTGAAGTGGTACTACTGGAGGAGCTGTAGGAGTCGGTGTAATTTCCATGAACATAGCCATCGTGCTGCCCTGGTCCCCCAATCGCTCCAAACTTCTAAAGGAGATCTCCTTCAGCGGGGAGGATTTGAGTCCCCCTAAACAATACGGTTTCTCGTCTTGCGAGAACTCCATCGTCATCTGATCCCAAAAAAAGGTCATTCGCCTCAATTGCCACAGCCACCGTACCCCAAATACCATGTCGGAACCTCTGATCGGTAGGAGATAGACGTCGGTGCGGCCCGTGTACCCCTGTATTCGGAGCTCCACCCCCTTCATAACTCCCTCGCACTGTAGTTTGCTCTCATCCGCCACCATGACATGGAAGGCGGCTCCATGATCAACCACATGTCCCACTCGTTGTGCCACCTCGGGATGGATGAAATTGTGGGTACTCCCACTGTCAACCAGAATCGTTACCCGTTCCTGGCTAACCGCTATCCTTCCCTGCAATCTACATAGTGAGTGGAGTGTTGCATCCCTACATTGCCTGCAAGGGCACCCCAAACTCGGTCACACGCAAATCCTTGTCCGCACCAGGTTCGGGAGTGAGCTCGTCCTCCCCATCTTCATGTAACATGAAAACCTGTATCTTTTGACATTTGTGTCCGGGCGTATACTTGTCATCGCAGTTGAAACATAGACCCTTCTCTTTTCTCGTCTGTAGCTCGGCCCATGATAGACGTGTTGTCGTTGGTTTGCTGGTCGCCGGTGGCTCCCTCCTGGTGACCATCGGGGTAACTGGGGCTTTTCTCATGGTGCGTGTTCGTTGTCTGTTGAATCGTTCTTCCTAAATGCATGTCAGGCTAATGGCGTGGTTTAGACTGCGAGGCATATAGGACTGAATCTCGTCACACAGATGTTCCTCGAGTCCCGACAAAAAATAGCTGAGCAGCGTTCATTCTTCCCAGTGCACCCTATTTGCCAACTTTTCGAACTCTGTGTGATATTCCATCACTGTCCCCTTCTGCCTCAATTTCTAAAGGAGGACCTCAAAGTCCTCGTACTCCAACGGCCCAAATCTCGCGGTGAATCCTTCCACGAACTCCGCCCAGGGTACATAATCCTTGCCCCTCAGAAACCATTGCACCCACTGAAAGGCATCATCCTCCAAGTGGAATCACGCGAGCTGTACCCATTGGCCCTCTGGAATCTCCTGGTAACTAAAAAACAGCTCGGCCTTCTGCACCCATTCCAACGCGTCTCCACTAGTGAACTTCGGAAAATTCATGTGTGTCAACTTCGGTGGCATGTAGGACCGCGGAGCGGCCTGACCGTGTCATCCAGCCTCTTGTCCATGCCATGCAGGCCGCCTATATTTTGTAGGCTCGAGAGGAGTGCCTGGATATCCTTGACGATGCGGTCCACCCATCGGTTGGGGTTGGTCGCCCCATGGCAGGCCGGTTTCGTAGTCCCCCCAATGGCCTGTAGCCTTGTGGGTGGGGGAGGACCATGCACAGCCCCCATTGGTTGAGTCGGAAGCCCAGGAGCCCGCGCAGTCCCTCCCATGTCACCGCCGACCCGCCTCCAAGGTGCGTGCCCGCTGCCAAGCCCGTCGACCCTGCCCTGCGTCAACCCAGCGCCATTCTTGTGCTCGTGCCAAGCCCTGCTGCGCCCAAGGACGCGTCCGATCCCGCCCGGCACGGCTGAATCCAGCAGATCCGGAAGCCTCAATCCCCGCCGGACCGAATAGATGCAGCTCGTTCGGTTCTAAGACTGGGGCCTATGAGCCCCCGGATTCCTCGTGCGCTGCCGCTTTTCCCTTCAGATTTTACGATAATAAGGCCTTGAGTTCTTCCATGTTGGCGTCAATTCGCTCTTCCAACCGTTGCGTGGACGCCAGCATCTTTTCTTCGATGGCGATCACCGAATCCGTCAATCTGATGTAGTTTTTTTCTAGGGTTTCCAACTGATTGCTTTCTTCTTGCGAGCGTGTGGTCATCATGGTCGTAGGAGCGATGCTTTGATATCAAATGACAGGATGATAGAGAGAGAGAAATCTAGGGAAGAAGGTAGAGAGAAACTAGAGTTTGAGAGGGAAGGAAGAAAAGAATACCTGGAATTAGTCTTGCTTTGCTACCAAGAGTCCCGGGTATAAATATACTCGAACCCGAGAGGGGCCGGTCGGCCCCTCCCCAAATGGGGCTGAACCGGGTGGTTCAGCCCCAAGCCGCCCAAATTAGGGAGTGGGGGCCCCGCTGTCGCCGTTCTTCTCCTTCCGTCTTCGGACATACTAACATTCAGCGAACCGTGTCATGTTTGGGGGCGTAACATAAAGTACCATTAAAACTTAAAGACAAGTTTTATCGTACTGTAATTAGACCAGTGATGTTTTATGGTTCTGAGTGCTGGGCAGTGAGTTGTGTACATGAGCAAAAAGTGGGAGTTGCGGACATGAGAATGCTTAGGTGGATGTGTGGACACACGAGACTGGATAAAATTAGAAATTAATGTATCAAGGACAAGACAGGAGTGACACCAATTGTAGAGAAGACACGAGAAGCTCGACTACGATGGTTTGGAAAGGTACAAAAGATACTACTAGAGGCACCTGTTAGGTGTTTTGATTGTTAAGTCACTAGGCATGTTAAACGGGGGATGGGTAGACCAATAAAGACGTGGAACGAAACTATACGGAAAGACATAACGTACTTAGGCATTAGTGAGATTATGACTAAAGATAGGGCACAACGGACACAAAGGATCCATTTAGTCGACCCCACTATAATGAGATAAAGGTTTGAGTGTTGTTGTTGTTGTATTGGTCAGAAAATTGTATGGACACAGCACCATTTAGATCTATCCACAACACCACACTAGCATTCATTCGTTCGAGTACCCTAAGGGCACATATACACTCATACTTCACATTTGTCTTGCATCACATATACAGATATATACATCAATTCCAACTGCCCTGCATCTACACTGACCAGATTTATTGTGCATTTGCTGAAAAGATCCCTCATTAACTTGAATATCATCTCTTTTGATTTCAACACCTCTCAAGTTGTCATGCTTATTCTCAATTACAGAACCTTTCACTCAGACATTCCATTATGTTCTATGGCTGCAGAACTTTCTAAGAGGTACTGAATCACTATCTCAAGTTACACAACTTTTTCACTCATATTACGGAAACTATATCCTAAGTTGTCGATTATATTATCCAGTGATTAAACCACACTCTCACGCGGCTAAACCCTTACTAATTCTAAATTTTTACCACCTCATGTTCTAAGACAGCAAAGATCTACACATCAATTAAGTATTATTCGGCCACTATTACCACTACCAAATCGTCATGTTTGTTTCTTACTCAGATAGTTGATCATAGAAAATGGGGTAACGTATGGCAACAAAATAAATTGCAGTATTAAATTTTTACATTGGATATTGGAGATAGATCACATCTCATTTGGCGATGTCATTATCGACATTTTTTGGATCATAGATCGTGATTGTGATCGGCTCGATTTTTCATTTTTCTATGTATTTTTCTATTTTTTTCCCGGGCTCTACCACGAAAGTTAAGGTGGGCTATACCACGAAAGTTAAGGTGTCGGAGTCAATCGCGCAATTTGGACGGTCAGACTTAGTTAGCCTAACTCCATCTCTTTATATACACCCGACTTAGCTAGGGTTGGGCATTGAGAGTTGGATTTATTGGACAGTCGATAGGTCAGTCTTCCTCCTAGGATCTTACGCAGTGTAGATACCACCAGAGGTGTCGACGCGCTCAACTCCACCATTTGTAACCTTCGTCATCTCCAGTGACTTAGCCCCACCTCCAAAACCACGCTGTGTAAGTCCCTCCACAACCGTAAGCCTGCTCCTCTGTTGTCCAATGCCTAGACTCCTCCGGGTCACCTCCCCTTACCTCATCCGACGTCAAAATTCCTCTACGTAGCCTTCCCCTTCCTTGTCCAATGCGAGAACCCCTTCCAGGCCACCAATTTCCAGTCGTTTGCCACCTAAAACCCCTCCAGTAACCCGCCTTCTTTCCCTTAACCGCCAAACTTCCACCCCTGCACCGTCTAGCCCTACAGAGCCCTGACCCGTCTCCCTGTCCCGGCAACCTGTCGATCACCCACTCCCATGCAGCCTCCCATTTCAGCTCCTCTATACATCCACCCACACTCCCCAGCATACTAGACCCCATCCAGCTCCTTCATAAATCCACCCACACTCTGCAGCATACACAATCCCTCCAGCTCATCCATACAACCACCCACACTCCCCAGCATACACGACCCCTCCAACCTCTATACCACTCATTTAACCCTCCCCCAATCACTCCACCTCTAGTCGAGACCATTCTATCCTCCGAAAATCACCACAGCAGTATTTCCCTTCGGGGTAGCCATGGCCGTCATCAGATCCTCCCTTCCACCACCGACACTGAGTACTTGGTGATCTTTAACTTCTGATTTTCATCTCTTCGTATTGTATAGGTAGCTTGTATTGTTAGTAGTATTTTTTTCATTAATTAATTTGATTATTTCACTTTTATTTGGAGTGTATCTCTTATTAGCCTTGTGCTTTAATTTTGTGCGCTCTCAATAATTTGTAATTGTCGCATGTTTGCATAAATTGTAATATTTGTGAACAATTGCGCACTTGCACGAGATTTTAAAATTGATATTGTTTAATTAATGACGCGTCAAAAATACTTGCATGATTAAATCACTCATGATCATAACTTAGAGTTTAGTATTAGCTATCATAAATTCATCAAACTCTATGTGTGCATTCGTTCGCATCTTTATTTAAGGATTTCTTGTGGTTCCATTATATACGTCATGGTTTCTTGCATTGCATCTAGGATTAGGGCATCACGTGTTTGTCACTTATAGATTTGTCTTGCATCAGATATTTAGTCAATCATAGTTATGCATGTCCTTTGTGATGGGTGGCAAACATCTGTGTCCACAAAAATACATGTGCATATATGCTTATTCAGATACTGAGAGAGTTACATGAGTATGTTCCATCACCTTCTCCTCCATGGACATTGTTTTATCAAATGAGTAACTTAATTATAAACACATCCTCATACTCTCCTTCGGACTACTGCCTAAAACAATTTAATTCAATAAGAAAGATGAGATCAAAAAAATAAAACCCAAAATATTTTATTTAGAAAACTCTTTCATGAAAAATCCATTATCACAGCCTTCAATATCTTTCTTTCTTTTTCCTAAATTTTTTTATGCCAAAACAGATTTTCCATTATTACTTCAAGTAAATAGACTATTTTGTTTTTGTTTACTATTATCTGCCATATAAGAAGGTGTTGAGAGGAGAGAAATTATGTTATTATTTCGGGAATATGAAACACTCTTCAATATATAGGAGTGCCAAACATACGAGCAGAAAAATAGAAATAAAGTCAAAACCTAACGCTCCCCCTCAAGTTGGGCTTGTGATATTTGTCACACCCAACTTGGACATAATGTTACCAAGACACCTCTGAGACAACTCATTTGTAAGCAGACCAGCCAGCTGTTGATCAGAGGGGACAAATGGAGTGCTAGCAACTCCCCTCACTAAGTTTTTCTTAATGAAATGTCGCTCGACTTCAACATGTTTAGTGCGGTCATGTTGAACGGGATTATGAGCGATGTTAATGTCGGCCTTGTTATCACAATATAGCAGGATGGGACGTTTGCCTTGAATCCCAACTTCAAACAAAAGGGATCAAATCCACATTCATTCACATATTCCCTGGGTCATAGCCTAAATTCTGCTTCGATACTGGATCAGGCAATAACATGCTATTTTTGCTCCTCCAAGTCAACAGATTTTCCCCAACCAAGATACAGTACTCGGAAGTGGATCTACGATCATAAACTGACTCTGGCCAATCAGCATCTGTGAAAACTTCAATGGATAATTCTTTGTTCGGAGAGAAGAAGATGTCACGTCCGGGAGAGATTTTGAGATATCTGAGAATCTGATGGACAGCATCTAAGCGGTCCGATTTTGGAGAGTGCATGTACTGGTTAAGAGATATTTGGGAGAATATGAGATAGGTAGATGAGTCTCCCTACCAGTCGTTTAAAGCCATTGATATCTGTGACGGGTTCTCCACCATCCCTCCCCAATCTATGATTTGCTTTAATGGGGCTGTCAGCGGGTCTACACTCACTCATCCTCGTAATCTCCAGCAGGTCAAGGATGTACTTCCTCTGTGATATAAAGATATTGTGCTTGGATCTGTCTCCAGTATCCCGAGAGCTTCGTTTGGAAGGTTCCAACGAACAATGGTGACATTTGGGTGTACTCAGAGTAATGTTGATCATACCATGGTCTTGACCTGGAATCCACTTACATCCAACCACGGTCTTTCCTGAGGAAGATAACAAGGTTCCATGTGCAATTCTTCTCGAGGGCTATCATCTCTTCTTGTATAGCATTTTTTCACTTTTGATGCGCCAAAGTTTCCTGCCACAAATAAGGGATGAAAATGGAAGACAGAGAAGTGACAAAGGCTCTATATCGGGAAGACAGTGAGTCATAAATCACATAATGAGATAAGTGATGTCGAGTGAAAGCACGGTTACCTTGAGGACCGATAGACGGATCAGGCGTGGATTCTAGTATGGAGTGCAAAAACTGATTGTTTGTGCCCCTTCGTTGACGAGTCTAAAAATGCAAAGGAGTAGGACAATGAGGCGGAGCCGTGACAGAACCATGGGTGGGATAGTAGGCTGATATGGAAGAGATATATGAAGGGGAATAGCGGGGGAGCTCACTTCCATGGTAACAGTCTCCTCCTGAAGAGAGATCCCATAATAGGACTTGAATTCATGGAAAATGACATCCATGGTGGTCTTGCGGGTCAAGGGATGAAAACACTTATATCTTTTTTGGGTGTTCGAGTATCCAATGAAGGCACACCGAAGCGCCCGGGAATCAAGCTTAGAGGTGTGGTGGATATGGACAAAACATACACATCTGAAGATACGAGGAGTGAGCTCAGTAGGAAGGATATTGAGAGCTTCTAACGGAGTTTTGTGGTTTAGGATGCGAGTTGGCAAGTAATTAATAAGATGCATAGCCGTGAGGACATCATCCCCCCAGTAGTATTTGGGAAAAATGGAGGTCTACATAACAGGAAATAATAATTTCATAACAGAGATAGAGGGATGTCCAAGGCGACAGTGCCAGAAATCCAAAGTAGAAGACGAAACCACGTGAAGAGCACGCGGAGGAGTACAAACTGAGCTGGATGGGTCAAACAGATACAATCCATCGCACAGTTTATCGGAGTCAATCACCTTCTCCGTCGTCAGGTACTGAAAGATACAATAAGATGGGATAAAATCACTGAGCAGTGCATAGAGTTAGTCAATTATCTAATACAAAGAAGATTTCGAGTAAATTTAGGTACATGAAGAACAGATGAGAAAATGAGGGAAGAGCGGGGAATGGTTCCTTTGTCAACAAAGAGGAAAAGGAACCATCAGCAACACTCACTTTGTTTCAACCAAACAAAGGAGAGTAGTATGCAAAACCTGAAGCAGTGTCAGTCATATGATCGGTGGCTCTGTTGTCGATGATCTACTGGGTGGAGGGGCGGCTGGTAGCAGAATGAGTACTTGGAGGCCCCTAATGGGCATATGAGGAGGATGAAGCAGAAGTCTCTGAAGGATGGTCGTGCATCAGTGTATCAGACGACGAAAAGCAAGAATTTCGTCTGAAGAGAGCTGAAGGGGCTGCTAAAAAAGACGTATCATCAGAAGCATTCGAGAGATGAGCAGAACGGGATTGGGGATGACTGCCCATAGCCACGACCATCGTGAATAGCAGGACCCCCTCTGGGCGGAGGAAAGTCGTGGAACTTGAAATAGGTGTCTCTGGTATGACAGGTCTTCCCGCAATAATCACAGATCAAATGATCCTTCGCCCCAGACTTAGGCGGGAAGTCACGAGGAGGACGCCCACCAGGGCGAAAGTGAGCGGCAAGAGCAGAGCCTTCTGAGGTAGGGTCGGAATGTAAAGTCTGACGATGATCGAATTCTTGTTGAACAACACTATACACCTCCGACAGAGACGGGCCCAAGAATCTGGCACTAACTTGAACAAAGTCACGATGCAGGCTATGGAGAAATTCAAAGATCTGATTACGTTCTTCATGAGCCCGAACAAGAACTTCGTCTTCAGGGGAGACGAGAGAGAGGATCGACGTGATCATACTCTTGATAGAGCTGAGTAAACTACAGGTAATATGAAGAAGGAGAGTTATTGCCATGCCACAACAAGAAAATCTGGTGGCGAAATTGAAAGATCTAAGCAGTATTGTTATATGTAACCTCAACATGTTTCCAAATATCAGCGGTAGTGTCCAGGAAAAGATAATTCTGAGCAATGCATTCCTGCATGGAGTTGAGCAACCAGGACATCACCGGGGAGTTTTCTAACTCCCATTGAGAACTCAGAAGAGGCCGATGCAGGAGCAGGCATAGTGCCATTTACAAATACAAACATACGACGTCTCTTTAGGGCAAGAGTGATAAAAGGAGCCCATGGCAGATAGTAGATGTCATCAAGTTTTGTGGTGGTGATCTGAGGAGTCCCATGATCATTGATTGAGCGGTCGGAGCTCAATGCGGATATCGGGGAGGAGCTAGCCGACAAAGGGGGAGATTCCACAACCCCGTCCATATCAGTTTCAAGGATGTAAACCACGGTAAAGCACACACGAGAACAAATATGCACAAAACTAAACGCTGCTCAAAGAAAGAGACAAGGCGAAGCAAGCCCGGCGGAGTTTCAAAGCCAAGAACACCAATAGAGGGACCAAGGAAGGGTTCATCCCCCCAAGAAGGAGAAGGATTGGACGTCAGGAGAAGAGAACGGGCCTGCAAAGGCATTTGAAGAAGCAGCAATGGCGTCCATGCCTAGGTAGAGTGAAAAAAAGAAACGGAAGAGAGGGAGGCGGAAACGGGAGCCTGCTGGCCGGCGACGAGGGGGAAACAGAAGAGAGGGAGGCACTAGAGACAGGCGAAGGGATCAGTGGGCGGCGCGAGCGAGGGCGCAGGCGAGTGAGGGAGGCGCTAGCAACGGGATAGGATCGGAGGGTGGCGCGAGTGATAGACGGGACCGATTAGGGCACCGCTGCCTCTGATACCATGTTGAGAGGAGAGAAATTATGTTATTTAGGGAATATGAAACACTCCTCAAAATAGAAACACTCATCAATATATAGGAGTGACAAATATACAAGGACAAAATAGAAATAAAGCCAAAACCTAACGAAAGAAAATCAAAATGTAAACATTATTCAAGTGTCCAAATTCTTCTCTCCCTTAAGATGGCTGGCCACCTCTTCTTTCTCTTCATAATCCTCCCTTCCGCATTCGCACTCTCTCAGTCTCCCCTCCCCTTGTTTGATTCATCTTTTCCTTTCAACCACTAAGAAGTCTCTAATACAAGCATCCCTTCTCTTATCAATAAAATAAACTTAAGGGCATGTAGCCCTCACCCTCGTTAGGTCAAATGAAAGCTCTTGCACAAACAAGAGTTTCCCAAGTTTGCATCACCATCAAATAGTCACAACAGTTCCATTGCATCTCCTCGTTATGTTTGTTGCCTCTAGTGACAATTTTTGCACCCTCCATTATTAGCACACTTATTATTAATTTTTGAAGTCCACAACACTACTAGAAAAAAAATTATGGGCATGTTTGTATTAACATGTTCGACAAAAGATAGGGCATAATGGAGACAAAGGATCCATATAGCCGACCCCAATATAGTGGGATAAAGGATTGAATGTTGTTGTAGTTCGTATTAACATTCGTAACCACAACAGTTTATTTCCTACTTCTTAACCATCTTAGCACGTAACAATTGAAACAATTTTCTACCTATCTTTTCTTTTGGTAAGGGAGACGAGCTACTCAACAAGACTAGCGCGCTCTTTCACGCCGATTACCATCATCCTCCACAAAACCCCTGACCTCAATGGGGAGATCCTCAACAGAACAAGTCCCCCTTCCTACAATACCTTTAAATATGAATTTTCTCATGGATTATTACAATGCGCAACCCAAAACTATCTTCAAACCTCAAAATATGCAACACCTATATCATTTACCATCATCAACAGTAAGAAAATCTGCTTCTCCAGAGCATGAAACGCAAAAGGACAACAATCAATAAAAGCATTTAAGCAAGTCCATAAATGAAGAGAAACCAAGCCCCATTAATTACCTTAAATGGTAGGGAAAAGAATCAAATGTGACATCAATATCGTTGGCATTCAGAATTCCCTTTCTCAAACCATCCTTGAAGACTTGGCATCTGTTTGATGGCAAATTTGCCAGGGAATCTTCTTCCTTGGAAAGAAGCTCACTTCTATCTTCCTGTTTTTTGTATGCAACCCCTGACACATTCAGCTCAGAAGAAGATAAACCTGGATATATCCAAAAGAACAAGTGGAAAAATGAATAAAAATTGCATAGGAAGGGAACAAAATGAAATAGAACGGGTAATGTTGACTGGTCATGCCATTTGGTTGTGGGCATCGTGGGGCTGCATCTTTGCTAAGATTTGGGATGGACGCTAGTGTTGATGCTCCATCAGCAGCAGCCGAATCTCCGAGTCTGATATCCGTAGGAATCCCTTTCATGGACTCGCATTGTGCTTCTTCACTACAGCACAATGAATGAAGGACAGAGCGACATACATGGGGAAGTTGTTGGAAAATCTAACACTGTCAAAGAAATTACTTTCCACAAAACACAGAATTATAAGCAAATAATATGGATTATGTTGCATCTAGTTTATAAATATGAGTTAAAAATAGGAAAGGATACATAAGCATGCTTCGAAGAAGAACTGAAGACCACCTCATCCCCTCCACTTAATATGACACTGGAATTTTGTGCAACTATCTTACCATTTACTTGCACAACTCCTTTATCCCCCAACATCTCAAGGGAGACAACTGATGCACCATCTTGCTGTCACAAAAAATGAATGGTGTCCATGATTCAGAACCGTTGATGAAACTAATGAAAACCAAATAAGAAAACTAAGGGCGCGTTTGGGAGGGCAGAGCACGCGCGGCACAAATCTGTGAACGCCGAACCACAAACGTGGTCCAGGACCCGCTGCCAAAGTCCACGGCTTGTCCATGGAGCGCGCAAGCGGTTGGCGGAATGCACGACTACGCCGACATCAAACAACCGTGGAGCTGCAGCACCGTTCTGCCAGATCCCCGCCGTGCGATTGCACCACCAAACGCACCCTAAGCAATCAATAACAACCACCCCAAAAGTGGCAAGATGATCACCTCATCATGCTTCAATTTGCACAGAACTGTACTTATAGATGGATCCTTCAGTCTCAAATTGCAGTGTCTACTTTGACCGACAGTGAAGTTCGAATCATATATGGGTAGATGGGGGCTCTGTAAAGCGCATTAAGAAAACGAGTCAGATATCTGTAAAAAAACTGTAACATAAGGTATAGAAGGCGCAGCATGCTATTTGGTTGCTTTTGTGTGGAGGTGGATTATAGGAGAAACTATTGGGTTTGGCTTTCAGACATATCTATAGGTCGGGAAACGACCTTACTTTTTTGGTAAAATACAGTCATTTTTCATTGTAAATATGACCATTTTGTCCCGTGAATACAACAATTTTTTTACATATCAGATCACTTTTATCAAAGATTCGACCATTTTTTATTCATTACCTGGATGTAGAGATAGGTTCAAGGCTCGGACAATTATTAATTGTGTTACAGTCGTTTAATGGCATACCAGTAAAAAAAGTGTGATACTAAGTCATTTAATGTTGCTGCTTTAAAATTTGTTGTTGCTTTAAAATCTGAAGCATAAACCAGGCACTGAAATAGGAACACCCAAAACAAGACAATCCTTTGTGCTATGCAAAATAAACTAATGGCAAAATTAGAAAACTTAAAATCAGTTGCAATAATGCCCATCTACTATGTGGATCTCAAAAGCATAGCAACAAAAATTAAAAACAAGACAATCCTTTGTGCATGTTTCACTCTCCACTTCCGGGACTAATCTGATTCGGGTATGTGGGAGGAGCCTTTTTCATTTCTCCTCACAATAAATATTGTCATAAATAAAGTGCCAGCACATCTTCAACTTCTGAATATTTTGTCACATGAACTTTAATCATATATGAAATTAAATACAAACATTTTACATACAAGCACTTTTTTGTTTTCATACAAAATCTTCTTGTTCGTACGTGAACACTTGGGGTTCATATGCCGACTCATTTTGTTCGTATGTGAACTCATTTTCCCCCACAATAATGATCGTAAAGGAATCTAAATCAGGTCATTCCCAAGCCTAAAGCAGCATCCGGACTCCGGGCCAAAAAATTATCCCTACTGAGGGGGTGGCGATGAGTGGATGGCCTTACCACCAGTAAAACTTAAGCACCAAAAGGATGACCTCAATGACACATGCTTAGAGTTATTTGTCAACAAGCACTTTGCGCTTGATTTGTCTTTCCAGGACACGAAAAAAATAGAAAATTAATATGCTAAGTAAAATGTTCGGTGCATACCCATCTTGAATATAGAAACACCATTAAGGAGCAAAATGAGATAAATATTAAGAAAACACAAAAAAGATCAATCACAATAGATAAAATTCACATGGTTCAGCGAAAATAGACGTAAAACCACAGGATAAGAGAGAGGAATAGATACAATAAAATAAAAGCCATGAAGATGTTGTTCAAAAAAGGGTATTTGTCAGCCTACCCATACCCTAAGTACACTATAACTCTGTAAAAGAGGAACCCAGAAAATCAAAGGTAGTTTATGATCCGACGCGGAGATGCGAACACACAGCGGGGGACGAGTTTTGGGCCTCTTTGAGGCCAACTGGCTACCTACCATAGATGGCATACCCGGATCGATGATCCGACTCCGCGGATTCATCCGGATCCGCGTTCCGATTCGATTTCATATATTACTTTGTTATTTTTGCATTTATTTTGATGTAAACGGGTAACCCCACATCTGGCCAATCATAGCCGTCGATGGTGGGATGCCCTAGTTTTCTCTTTATTATAAATAGAGTGTTAGAGCGCTGTTGGAGGCTATGGCAGATTTTGGAGAATTGTATTCCCGGAATCTCGCGATCACTCCACGGTGCTGAGTCCGTGGAATCCTAGGTGATCACTCTTAGGCCCTCTTTCTCTCCCCAAAGTTAACTCTAACCCCTAGCCACCTTCCTCCACCTCCAAATCCCACTCCCACAGCCCCTGCTGGTGATTCCAGTGATTGCCATTCCACCCAACAGCTTTTCGTGTTTCTGCGATCTTAGTATCATTGATTTCTTGTTCTTGCCACTTGATCATCGATGTTTTACTGTTTCTGTATCTTGAATATGGCAGTTTACTGTTCATGCATCCTGAATATCACTGTTTTGCTGTTCATGAGGCTTGAATATTGATGCTTTACTGTTACCACACCTGTGGCAGCTTTCTGTTACTGCTCCTGTAGCCTCCCTGATGTTGTTCCCTGCATACAACCGCCTCCACAAGCCCTCCCAGCAACCTGCAAGCCTTTTTGCTCCCCTCCAGGAAGCTACCTGCCCTCAGATATCAGCCCACCAGTCCCGATCTCGTCACGATCTGTCAAATCCAACTGTTGTCCCGTCATTTCGACCATCGGTTCCTCTCCGGATCGTCTCTATTGTGTCGCACATCTCTAGATCTACTCTCCTACAACAGCCCCCATGCCTTGTGAGTTGTTATTTGTTGTATGGAACTTTAATTTTCAAAATTAATATATGGTATTGTGATTTCATCCTCATTTGGATCTATAGCATCATTGTTGTTTGTTCTAGATTATTTTGTGATTTGCAGGACCTATTCGCCGTGTGCTTTTGATTTGGCCCTCCACGCGGAGGAAAGCCTAAACCTGCTTGCCTAAAGAATTATTTTGCTTTTGCTATAATCATTTGCGTGTGATTTAATTATTTATTATCTGATTCTTTTATTTCTTTGTTGGGCTTTACATAGCATGTAGGGTTAGGTCAACGTTCATATGCCGTCTATACATTCGTCCTGCGGCAATTGGTATCAGAGTCAAGTTGCAAGCACTCTTTGCTATGCAGTTGTAGAGTCTATAGGTTCCTTCATGGCTAGGTATCACAAATATTCCTCTCCACTATTTGAGGATCTCGAGTCCATTTACACCCGCTCTCATTGATCCTTTGACACGACTCGATTATCTTAGGAATGATTAATATGAGGATCGACATCTTGGGAGGGATTTCGAGGGGGAGTTTCGTGCTGATACCCCTTCTTTTGACGGTTCATCGAGTCTCGGGTCTTTCAGTTATTGTCTCGTGGATATTAAGTATTATTTTGACCGTTTTGAGTTATTCGGAGAGAGGCGCGTCAAGTTTGCAAAAATTAAGCTTTTGGAGCAAGCGAGATCGTATTTGTCAAGTATTAAGAGGACCCGCGAGCGAGATCGCCTTCATTGCATCACTAGTTGGGTGGACATGAACTGTATATTGTGTCAAAGGTATCTTGTCTTCGTCGTATCGAAGTCCCTTGCTCGAGCAATTATTTTCCCTTCAGCAAGGATCTATGTCTGTCACTGAGTACATGGATCGTTTTGATGAGTTAGTTGTGAGTAGTGATATCTGAGAGGAGCCAACTATGACCACTTCCTGATTTCAGTCTGGACTTAGATTTGATATATGTATTGTTGTGCTTATCACAACTTGAAGTCCCTTGAGCAGACATATCAGCTCACCCTTCATCATGAACAGTCCTTGAGATCTGCAAGAACTGATCGATTGGATTAACACCTTGATCCCCGCAGTACGAGTCCCTCCCATGTCGAGGTCACTACTTTTCCTACCATTGTTCCGTCAGACATGATAGAAATAACACTTGATATGGATTTCTCTCAACTCAGTGAGGTACTTAGTCCGGCAAGTGGTATGTCATTTGTTTTTGACTCATCTCTTGTGACCCTGGCTGAGAGTGAGTCTGAGCGACCTATTGATTCAATAGTGATGTACCCTAAGTTTGTTAGCACTCATACTATGGATGTTGAAGCCAAAAATGACCTCTGTGGAGTTCGGGGTCCCAAAAGAGGGGTGACCGCGCACCTACTACCCTCAAGCGAACGATCTAGGCATAAGATTAGGAACACAAGGGACAGACCCAAGGTCTCAGCGTGGAGGACCCACCGCGTACCCGGAAGACTAACAAACTCTTCCCCTCTCAATCCAAAGGCTGAGCTAAGACACCTTCGGAGGGCGCTCTTGGCCGACCGGAACATCTAAGGAAGGTCTCAAGACCAACTCTCTCCTATCTAGATGTGTCTCCTTGGATCTACACAAAATGCTCCTCACCTGCCCTACTGATGGCGCAAACTCGCCGAGTAATTCCACGACACGCTGCCCAAACTGGGCCACTAACAGCATAATTCCGCTATTCTAAAAGGCTGTCAACAGGCCATCAGGGGCTTCCCGACAACTATACCTCGGGGCCCCCACGGGGTGAGCGGTTCACGAGCACACCACTCGCCCAAGACGGAAGGAGTAAACCATAAATAAACAGAGCATCACAGATATTAAAAAATATTACAGGAATATGAATTCCATACTTCGGCAGGCAGGCCGGCAATATAAGCAAAAATAGGCCTTCGTGGGCCGGCACAAGCTTGGGCTTAAGCCCGCTACTCCCCGCTTGGAATTGTAACACTTGTACGCCAACGTCTCGACAAGCGCCTGCCAGCTGAACAAACGTCGGCTAACATAAGCTGGCTAAACATATTGCACACACCCCTTTTGGGGGGCTACGGCGCGCATTCCCTGCAAACAGATAATATCCAACTTCCTCAGAGTCTTCTCCGGGAACCCCAGAACATCATCAATCCGGCTCACACGTCCGGATGGGCTTCACACAGCATGCCTAAACCCGTACTCACACTTCTGGGTGCTAATGCAGTTAATTTCAGGGACGTACACGTCAATCCGTCGGAGAGCTCCCTTCCCCCACCCGTTGGTGGAGAGGGGCTTCCATGCAAATATGTTAATTGAGGGCTTCACCTGCCCAAGTAAAAATATCGTTACCCTTGACGCGTGCTTGGCGGCGGTGCGGGAGAGGAGCCCCTGGCTTGCCTTGCTGTAGGCGGCGCCGGGAGAGGAGCTCCCGGCCGGCCTTGCTGTAGGCGGCGCCGGGAGAAGAGCTCCCGGTCGGCCTTGCTGTAGGCGGCGCCGGGAGAGGAGCTCCCGGCCGGCCTTGCTGTAGGCGGCGCCGGGAGAGGAGCTCCCGGCCGGCCTTGCTGTAGGCGGCGCCGGGAGAGGAGCTCCCGGCCGGCCCTGCTGTACCCTAGGCGGCGGCAGCGAAGAGAGAACTGAGAGAGAGAGAGAGAGAGGCGAGCTCGGGCTGCCCCTAGTGGCCGGCGACGAGAGAGGGGGAGTAGAGCTCGGGCAACACTCGCTAGAGGCGCCCTGGACAGAATAAATAGGAGGAGTCGGGCTGCGCTCCTCCTTGCGGCGGCGGCCTTGACTGAAAGAGGTGGAGGCTCGGGCTGATCTCCAGGCGGCGGCCTGGACTGGAAGAAATGGAGGGGCTCGGGGGTGCTGCTCCAGGAGGCCGGAGAAAGAGAGAGAGGCGGGGGTTGTGCTCCTTGCTGAGGCGGCGGCCGACGAGAGAGAGAGAGAGAGAGAGAGAGAGAGGGAGGGGGCGGGGTCCTGCTCCTCCAGCAGACGAGAGAGAGAGAGGGAGGGGGCGGGGTCCTGCTCCTCCAGCCGACGAGAGAGAGAGAGGGAGGGGCGGTGTCCTGCTCCTCCAGCCGACGAGAGAGAGAGAGGGAGGGGGCGGGGTCCTGCTCCTCCAGCCGACGAGAGAGAGAGAGAGGGAGGGGGCGGGGTCCTTCTTCTCCAGCCGATGAGAGAGATAGAGAGGGAGGGGGCGGGGTCCTTCTTCTCCAGCCGACGAGAGAGAGAGAGAGGGAGGGGGCGGGGTCCTTCTTCTCCAGCCGAACCCTATACGGGGTTGTACAATGGACTCATTTACTAACACTGCGCCTATAGTTTCATTCTTGAGAGTAGGTTTATGTCATTCTCCCTTTGTCATTGTCCTGAGCCACATCTGATCAAGGGTCAAGATGTTGATGTTGATCTCGTAGTGGTTATTTCACTTATTTATGGGAACACTACCTCTTACGATGATACTCATCTGGAGGATCATGACCCTAGTGACGAGTTCTATAACGAGCCTCCCATTGAGCCTCCTGATGAGGCGACATATCCTGGTGAGGATGAGATTCAGGTGAGCCACTTGTTTATATGTTTTGAGTTATTGGCGTCTCTTTCATTATCATATCTGATCTTGCCTCATAGAATGGATCTTGAGTGGAGCATTACGTATATATGGCCTTCCTTAAGTACACTTGAGCATACTCCTAATATTTTGAGCACCTACCTTGCGACACATTGCATTCTTGATGAGTTTTGGGACACGCCACCCGCTGACCCGCCAGATGAGTTCTTTTCAGGGACACTAACTACACTCTAAAGTCACGTCTTTTAATCAATGTACATGATTTTCACGCAGGTGGTCGTTGCATTCGCGATAACTTTTCATACATACCTCCTGGTGAGCCCCTAATGTGTTGCATTTCCTGAAAGACATTTGGCTCTTTACAAACTCGTATTTGAGTGTTGATGTCTCGCACGGTCACTTGGACATTCTTCGCACACTAGATGAGTTTTTTTACACTCTGCTGAGAGAGCCTCCCGATAGGCCACCTCATTTTGTAGATTTTCAGTTCATTGTCAGAATGCCTCAAAGAGAGTGTGTTGTGTCTGTCGTGTTTCATTTGCATCACTTGCATGAGTCTCTTAAATCATTTGTTCATCATTTGCATGTGTCTGTCGAGTCGTTTGTTCATCGTTTGCATGTGCTTCATGAGTTGGTCCGACGGAAAATCAACAATTGTAATAAATCCTATAAAACGCATGTGGATGTTCGTTGGCAAGAGCAGGTATTTCATGAAATAGAACAAGTGATTATAAGAATTCGCGTTGTGAGGCTCCTTGAGAGACCTGCTAAAAGTTTGAGCGTTAAGCGAATGAATCCCTACACAATCAATGAGACGGAACTGAGCAAATATCTATGATCTTGATATCCCGACAAGCATAAGTATTTGTCTTATATTTAATGTTGAGGACTTAACGCCATACTACAAGCCTCATGAGCATGTGGACTCATTTCGTGGAGATCCTCTTGAGCCTACACCCCTAAATCCTTTGGAGCCTACACCTCCACATCCTACGTCCTGCACCCAATCCCCTTTTGTGCCCCACAAGTTTTTGAGTCAGTCGCATATGGCTTCACCGTCTGCACCAATGATCGCACCGGGACTTCCAACACATCAGTGAATTATTAAGAGCATTACAAATATCGTGGCGCTTGCATGCATAACCTGTGCCAGTCAGTCAGACACAGGAATATCATTGGTGAGGATACTTTCCAATCGACGACACTTGGACGACCTCTGGTGGACCTCATCGACTCTCACAGTCTCACCTAGCATACATCGAGAGAATTATAATCTATATTCATCAGGAGATGAATTCTTTCATGTCGGGGAGAATAATGCAGAGAGGAAATGCGAACACGCAGCAGAGGACGAGTTTTGGGCTCGTTCGGGACGATTGGATACCATATATGGCGTACCCGGATCGATGATCCTGGCTCCGTGGATGCATATGGATCCGTGTTTCAATTCGATTTCATATATTACTTTGTTATTTTCCATTTATTTTGATGTAAATAGGTAACCCCACCTCCGGCCAATCGTAGTCGTCAATGGTGGGATGCCTTAGTTTCCTCTTTATTATAAATAAAGCGTTAGGTTGGAGGCTATGGCAGATTCTGGATAATTGAATTCCCGGAATCCCGCGATCACTCCATGTTGTCGACTCCGTGGAACCCTAGGTGGCGATTTCGAGGCCTTCTTCCGCTCCCTAAACCCTAACCCCTAGACACCTTCCGCCACCTCCAAATCCCCCTCCTGCAGCCCCTGCTGGTGATTCCAGCGATTGTCATTCCACCCAACAGCTTTTCCTATTTTTGTGATCTTAATATCGCTTCATGTTCATGCCACTTGAACATCGTTGTTTTACTGTTTTTGTGCCTTGAATATGGTTGTTTTACTGTTCATGCAGCCTGAATAACCCGGTTTTACTGTTCATGAGGCTTGAATATTGTTCTTTTACTGTTATTGCACTTGTCGCAGCTTTCTGTTACCGCTCCTTCAGCCTCCCTGCTGTTGTTCCCTGCATACAACCGTCTCCTCAAGCCCTCCCAGCAGCCCGCCAGCCCTTCTGTTCCCCTCCTCCACAGTCCTAACACCAAGCCAATCCCATTGCAACCCCTGGGAACCCCCCAGGAAGCCACCAGCCCCAGATCTCTGCCCACCAGTCCCGATCTCGACCCAATCTGTTAAATCCAATTGTTGTCCCATCATTTCGACCACCAGTTCCTCTCTGGATCGTCCCTATTGTGTCGCAAATCTCTGGATCTACTCTCCTACAGCAGCTCCCATGTCTTGTGAGTTGTTATTTGTTGTATGGAACTTTAATTTTCAAAATAATATATGGTATTGTGATTTCATCCTCGTTTGGATTTATAGTATCATTGTTGTTTGTTTTAGATTATTTTGAAATTTGCAAGACTTATTTGAAGTGTGTTCTTGTTTTGGCCCTTCATGCAGAGGAAAGCTTAAACCTGCTTACCTAAAGAATTATCTTGTTTTGCTACAATCATGTGCGTGTGATTTAATTCTTTATTGTCTGATTTTTTTATTTCTTTGTTGGGCTTTAAATGGCATGTAAGATTAGGTCATCGTTCATCCTCTGCCAATAGATTTGTCCAACGTCAGTTTGTACCTTAGTTCTATTGTAGTCTTGTTATTAATATGATCAAAACTCATGTTAAGTCGCTCACCAACCAAGCCATTATTGCTCATATCAATCTATACTAGAACCATATTTTGTCGTCGGCCAAAACCTACACCAATACTAAGTCAGTAAATGGAGATCTAAATCAAACCCATGCAAACCAAAGGACCCATTATTGGTCTTATTAATCTATACAAGAACCACATTTTGTCGTCGGCCAAAACCTCCACCGATACTGAGTCAGTCAATGGAGATAAAGAAAACAAGTCTAAGAAAAAAAAAGGCCCCGCACTAGTCATATTCCAACTATCGAGCTTCTTCCATCAACACTAAAAACAATTCGATGGTGATGTCCATGCCATTAGCGGCCTACTGAGCAAGAAAAAAGACCTCAAAACATCGTCATTGTCCACAATCCACAGCACTCTATTTTCTGCATGTGACTGCGTACAGTGAACACAAGACATCACATCATCTATTGTATTTAATACCACTCTAAGGCTCATCTGGGGGGACTTATTTTCACCGGTCAAGCGGTTACGACCGCATGAACCGCACCTTAATTAATTAACCGCTTGACCGGTGAAAATAAGTCCCCCCAAACCGAGCCTAAATATTATGCCCTCAATAATTCCTAAAAGATGATTGCAAAATAAGACATTTCTCAAGAAACTTGGCTTTGTGCGCTTTTTTTATTCACTGCGACGCATGTTGTACCAAATATCCAAAAACAATTCTTTTAAAAAGCACATTTCAACAATCTCTATAACTAAACATTATAGCAATTACATGGATCACCTTTTACTACTTCCAAAACATGTCCTTCAAGCTCTCAAAAGCCTTGAAAGTCTAACTGCATCTCATAATCAGGATAAATCTAGATAACCTCTGGCAATAACACTCGTGAGAAATATCTTCAAAACAAATCTATTGCACACTAAGATCAATCAATTAAATGTGCAATTACAACATACAAATTGCAACTCTAAAGTAATTGTCTCTTTGAATGTCATGTTTTTGGAACGACCAACACTAGAGCAAACTCTACATTACGAGAATGATCATCCTGATCATACCCGAAAGACTTCTCAATATTTTGTGCCCAAATTTATCGTAAATTTTTTCATGTAACCAAGAAGCCAACATTTTATGCTTCTCAAGTTTTTAAGATGCTTCATCTCGAACCACAACCTCTCGGCAGTTATTTTCTCCAATAATTCTATATCACCAGTAATTATATCGCCATATAAATAATTCTCACATTTGTCGTTTAATCTCAAATCTCAACTGGACAACAAGAACGTAAATATTCGTTTTCCAAACTTAAACCTCTTTGTCATCAAACTTTTCAATCGCAATTTTTCAACATTTTATAACACTCAGGTATTATATAAAATTGTTAAGACAAATAAACGTACGAATGTGGAAACTCCTCCCATGAGAAAAATATGATAAATATTGAGTAACATAGAAAAGATCAAGCATACCCAAAAAAACACTAACATTTAATTCACCAATCTCAACAGAATAAAATAAGACCAAATTTATTATCCTCCTACAAGCAATGATTCATTAATGATGATGCATTCCCTTAATGGTGAAGAACTACAGTATAGGATGAGGACAAATGTGTGGTCATTCTGCCACCTCTGCCAGCAGTAAATCTCAATAGCGTCCAGCAAGTAGATGGTCACCCATAGGAGGTCAACGTTGATCGATATGCCTTCAGCCAATCATGATTGGATGTCTACCACCAGAAATAAGAGCCAGCAGTTTCCTCCCAACTTGAACTCGGGTGGGAGCAACTTTCTTCTCCCTGACATGCAAATTTATACCTTCACCATATATGTGAATAAAGTTCTTACGGATACTAGGGTCGGGCACATGATTCAAATTGCAAAGATGGAAACAACGATAGAAATGGAAGATCTTTAGGTTCTCACCTCAAAGAGATGCACTGCCTGAGAACAGCAGGTCTCTGCACAGGAGAACATGAGTGATTGCGCACAATACAGAAGCTTCCCTAACCGACCAAAACATAAGGGAAGAAATATTGCTTGCCTAATCATTCATCTCCCAAATGTTTAATAAACTAAAGAAGCGGAGTGCAAAAAGGCCCAAACAAACAATGAAATCACATCAAGACAAGAAATAAAAAGGGATCACTTGACCCCCAATAAGAACAAAGAGCACAGTCATATTTCATGATTTCAAAAATCGAAATCATTTCATCAAGGGCCCGAGAAGGCAATCGACTTCCAATAAAAGAAGTGAATAATTCTTATTGCCGCTCTACAAGGATCTGCTTTGGCTTTCAAATGTACATCACCATAGTCCATAAGTAACATCAAGGCATATAAATAACCAGCGTTGATGTACTATGGGAAGAGCTATCTACTAACCAGCATCATGTCATTAAACCAAATGCCCTTCTTATATTTATTAGTTACTATGAATGTCTTCATATTAATTGGCATCTATAGATAAATAATTAAAATTCAAAAATTGTATCTCATATTCAAGAATCACAAATTGTACATCTGTATTGTTCCATATCCCCCCCCCCCCCCCGTTATAGATATATGTACTTCGGATCTAGTATTTAAAAGACATGAAACATTAAAAACTAGGATGATAAAATGAAGACGTGATTTTTGATTGATGAGTGATAAGAGAGTATCAATAAAGACTTGAGGGAATTTAATAAAACAACATTATATCATATGTGTTCTATGACTCCAACTATTTGGAAAACAAAATTACATCCAAATTGACCATTGTAAAAACAAATTACAATGATGTGTGATCAAACAAGAAGGGAAAAAAGTGGAGAATTTTTTATTCAAGTATGCATCGCATATTGAAGATAAGGAGAATATAGATTCGGATGATTTAGGAGTGTACATTGAGAATACAGCATGCACCGCTAAGGAGACCGAAATAACTAACATGAAAGGGGTAGTGCTGGACAATTCCACAAGATAGAGTCAGCGCCTTTATAGAGCTCAGCTCACCAAAGTTAATGGAGATAAAGGATCTATTAACCGGTCATAAATAGTTGAGAAAAGGCTAAGAATGATAGTGCATACATTAATTACTGTTATAGAAGCTCATTTGACAAAGGCCCATTATGTATTTTTTATTGTTATTTCTCTCTTCTCTTTAGTCCCACATCATGTATAGGACCTTCTTCTCTCTTTCTTCATCCTATAAATATGTACTCATTATTTGTATTTGATACAAGTGAACATATATACAAGGTTCAGTTTTCCTTCTCTACATGGTATCAGAGGGAGGTTCGGCCTCTCGCGGACTCCCGTTTTCTGTCCGCCTCTGTTGATCTCCTGCGGCCTGCTTGTCTACCCGCTTTCTCTTCAGCGGCCTGCTCTTCCTTCTCAATCTATTCAGCGGGCTACTCTTCTTCATCCGCTTTCTCTTCCTCCCGTGGTTCCACCCCCCCCCCCCTCCTCAGGCTTCTTATAGTCATTTCTCTCCCTGTACCGTGGGGCCCACTTCTCCCTACAGTTCTTTGCAGTCCGTTGCCTCTCTGCAGTCCGCTGCGACCTCCTGTTCTTCTCCCTGCGAGCTCTCTTCCAGCCCGTTGCGACCTCCTGCAGTCTGCTTTCTTCTCTACCCTACTCGCAAGCTTCTACCCGTCCAGACCGCGCTCTCTTCTCGCGGCCTCTTCTGTTTCTCCTGCAGCAGGCTGTTCATATCCGTTGCGGGCTCCCTGCTCGCGGACTGATCCACGGTCGCTGCGTTCTTCATCTGGCGGACTGCTCCAGCTCGTCGCGGCCTGTTTCAGCTCGCCGCGATCTGCCTTCTCTATCCGCTTGAGTCTTTTTACTCGCGGTCTCTTCTACTTGTACGCTCGCCTTCCTCTTGTGGCCTCCTTTTGCTCTGACCACTGCTGTGCTCAGCCTGACCGTGCGGACTGTTGTCTTCCCGCATTTAGGTCGCGGTCTTCTCCTTCCCTCCCTACAGTGTGTGGTTTCCAGCTCTTCTCGTTGTGCTCTCCTCTTTCCTATCAGCGCGGCTTGTCTCTGTCCGTTGCGGTCTTCTCTTCCTGTCCGCTGCCCTATCTTTCTGTCGGGCTCCACCTTTGGTCGCGGCCTCCTCCTGCCGTTGGTGTCTTCACATCATGACCAGGCGGTCTCCGTTCAAGTCGTGCGGTCTCCTCTGTTGACAGTTTGTTCTCCTAGCTGCAGCTCGTCATCATGGCCTCTTCTGCTGACTCTACCGGAACGGCGCTTCCACCTGCAGACCGTCCGGCCTCTATTCCGGAAGTACGAGATGAGCTTCGTATTACTACTATATCTCTGACAGGTAAGAAGAATTTTGTGGAATGGGCGCACTCTGTTCGCCGGATCCTGCAATCGAAGGGGTTTCTTCATCACTTGACCCAGGCCGTTACTGGTACTCCTACTGACGACTGGTTACGCAACGATGGTCGTGTGCAGACATGGATCCTTAATTCTCTTGATGGCGAGTCATATCGGCTGGCCATGTACCACGAGACGGCCAAGGGCATGTGGGATGAGCTCCATACCATCTACTCCGGCAAGGATAGTCTCCACCATTTGTATGACATTATCACTGCACTTCAGGCCCTTGATAGTGATGGCGTGACCGATCTGACCTCCTTTGTTGCCCAGGCTCGGTCTCTGGTCGAAGCTTGGATCCAACATCAGCCTCCTACTGTGGACCTTGCTGCCCAACATGGCCAGAAGGAAGCTGTTGGTATCGCCATGATGATGGCTCGGGTCCCACATCACCTTCACAGTGTACGGGCTCAAGTCCTCTGTTCTACTGTTACCCCATCCTTCTCGGATGTGTGCTCGATGCTTCTCAAGGTCTCCCCGCCTCCGGATTTGTCTGGACCTCCTTCTCCGGCCCTTGTCGAACAGGTCCCTGCACCTTTACTGCCTCTCCCTTCTTCAGCTCGTGGGGGTTGTTCTGATTCTCGGGGACGTGGTCAGGGTGGCCAGCCTCGGCCTAAGTGCTCTTTCTGCGGCAAAGACGGGCATCTTGAAGCCACGTGCTATCGCAAGCATGGTCATCCTCCTCGTCCGCAGGCCTCTGTTGCTGCCACTGACTCCTTTCCCACTCGTACTGACCTCGACGAGGTTCGCCTTCAGCTCCAGCATCTTCATGGACTGTTCAGCCGCCCGCCGGCCTCGGTTGCCTTCGCTGCCTCCATCTCCAATGAAGGTATCGCATGCCTCTCCACTGGCCAGCGATGGATCCTCGATTCTGGTGTCACTCATCACATCACCTCTGTTCTCCCGCCTCGGTACTTGTCTTCTCCTCACCCGAAGTACATTACTGTGGCCAATGGGGCAGCTCTGGTTGTGATGATATTCCTCTCACCTCCTCCCTCCTCCTGCGCTCGGCTCTTCATGTTCCGGGCTCTGCTTTCAATTTACTTTCTGTTGGTCGCCTTACTACTGATTTACATTGCTCTGTGACCTTTGCTTTTGCTTCTTTTCTGATACAGGATCAGCAGACGCGGACTATCATTGGTAGGGGTCGACTGCAGAACGGGCTCTACCTTCTTGATGACTCTCCTACTCTCCTAGCATCTGTCTCCTCTTTGGATTGGCATCGGCGTCTTGGTCATGCTCCTCTTCCCATCCTCCAGAAGGCTCTCTCGGATATATATCTTCCTGCTTTTCAGTGTGAAACCTGTATTTTTGGCAAGCAGCCACGTTCATCTTTTTCTGCTCATTGTACTCGAAGCTTTGCTCCTTTTGTTTTAGTACACTCTGATATATGGGGTCCGTACAAGATTACTAGCATTTCTAGCTACCGTTATTTTCTTACATTTATCGATAATTATTCTCGCATGACATGGTTGTATCTACTTCGTGATTGTTCTGATCTTCCCCGCGTATTTTGGGCCTTCATTCTTGAGATTCACACTCAATTCTCTGCGCTCATTCAAACTATTCGCACTGAAAATGCGCGCGAGTACACTGGCCATGACTTCGCGACACTCTGCTCCGAGTTTGGGGTTATTCACCAAACGTCTTGTGCATATACCCCACAACAGAATGGTGTCGCCGAACGCAAGAATCGTCATCTCCTTGATGTGGCTCGCTCTCGTATGCTTCAAATGCGGGTTCCCAAACCATACTGTAACTTTGCGCTCTTCCACGGCATGTTTCCTTATCAACCGACTACCGTCCTCCGTCCTCCAGAATGCTACTCCTTCAGCCTCCTATTTTCCTCCACTCCGGCCTTCCCTCTTACTCCCCGCATTTTTGAGTGTACATGCTACGTTCACCACCTCGGACCATCTACCGACAAGTTGGATCTCCGTGCGGCCAAATATGTCTTTGTGGGCTACTCGCGCACTCAAAAGGGCTATGTGTGTTATTCGCCCACAACCCGCAAGGTAACCGTTTTTGCGGATGTCACTTTCCGGGAAGATCTTTTCTTCTCTGCACTGGATCTCGATCCTCTTCCGGAGCCCGTTGTGCGCCCTGTCATCTCTGTTCCCCGGTCTACACCTTCTCCCCTTCCTGCGCAGCCTCCGGTCCTTCCCTAGCCACCTGTCATCCGGGTATTTTCTCGTCGCTCTCCTCGTCTCGTAGCCCCACTGCAGTCGGCTTCGACCTCTGAAGCTCCGCAGCCTGCTGCTCCGGCTCCAGCCTCCACCGCTCATCCTACGACGAATTACGTCTCTCTTCATCGCCTTTCACCGCCGCTTCTTCACTTTGCCACATCATTATCCTATGTTTTTGTCTCAAACTCTGTGCAGGAGGAGCTTCAGCATCAGGTTGGCGGGCTGCCATGGACGAGGAAATGATGGCCCTTTGGGCCAACCAGACCTGGGTCCTTGTTCCTTTACCTCTCGGTCAGCAACCTGTTGGGTGTAAATGGGTTTTCGTCATCAAACATGCTCCTGATGGTACTGTTGACCGTCTGAAGGCCCGCCTGGTGGCATGTGGCTTCACTCAGCAGCAGGGCCTTAATTATGAGGAAACCTTCTTTCTGGTGGTCAAGCTCAACGCCGTTCGTGTTCTACTTTTCGTGGTTGTGCATCGCCACTGGCCCGTTCATCAGCTGGATGTCAAGAATACGTTCTTGAATGGTGATCTTCAGGAAACCGTCTACATGCGCCAACCGCCCGGGTTTGAGACCACGAGGGAGTCTCGGGTGTGTCTTCTGAAGAAATCCACATATGGTCTCAAACAATCACCTCGGGCGTGGTTTGACAAGTTCAGCAAGGTTGTTTGGGACATGGGCTTCACTCGCGGTTCCGCAGACTTCTCCTTATTCACTCGACACCGGGCAACAGGAATGATCCTTCTGCTGGTGTATGTTGATGACATCCTGCTCACTGGGGATGATTCAAAGGGGATTCACGCGATCAAACAGCATCTTAGCACTGTGTTTCAGACTAAAGACCTTGGGCATCTTCGCTACTTCCTCGGTCTTGAGGTCGCACGACGTCCGGATGGGCTTGTCCTCTCCCAACGGAAGTATTGTCTTGATCTCCTCAAAGACGCTGGTCAGTCTGGCTGCAAACCAGCTACTACTCTAATGGAGGCAAATCACAAGCTGTGTGCTCATGCCTCTGATGATGATCTGCCCCTCCAGAACCCGGAATACTATCGACGCCTTGTGGGAAAATTGATCTATCTAACGGTCACGAGGCCTGATATATCATTCGTTATTGGGATTGTCAGTCGGTTCATGCATGCTCCCCGGGTTTCACATCTCCAGGCGGTTGAATGGATTCTCCGATACCTTAAGGCAGCTCCGGGTCAAGGGCTGCTTTACAAACCCTCCAACTCTACTCCAGTATCAGTTGCATATTCTGATGCCGATTATGCTGGCTCCCTGGACGATCGACGGTCAACCAGTGGGTTCTGTACATATTTTGGCGATCATCTCATTACATGAAAAAGTAAGAAACAAGCCGTGTTTGCTCGATCATCCGCGGAAGCTGAATACCGATTGATGGCATCAGTTGTCTCAGAACTCACATGGCTCGAAAGCCTCCTTACTGACCTGGGGGTAAAACTTCCTTCATCTGTTGTTCTATTTTGTGACAGTCAAGCGGCCATACACATTGCAAAGAATCTGGTATTTCACGAGCGCACGGAACATATCGAGGTAGATTGTCATCTTATTCGGGAGAAAGTTCAAATGAAGAAACTTGAATTAAAGCATGTTTCGGGCACTGATCAAGTTGTTGATATTCTCACAAAGGCTTTATCAAGTACCTTATTTTACCAGTGTTTGTCCAAGCTGGGTGCATATGACTTGTACGCTCCAGCTTGCGGGGGAGTGTTAGAGAAACTCATTTGACAAAGTCCCATTATGTATTTTTTATTGTTATTTCTCTCTTTTCTTTAGTCTCACATCATGTATAGGACCTTCTTCTCTCTTTCTTCATCCTATAAATATGTACTCATTCTTTGTATTTGATACAAGTGAACATATATACAAGGTTCAGTTTTCCTTCTCTACAATTACAAATGCTTTCATGAATATAAAAAAAGGGCATCCCGGTGCGCAAAGCATCCCCGCACAACAAGGGTCTAGGGAAGGATCCCACCCCAAGGGTGAATTGCTTTCGTGAATATAACCAAATAAAATGCATGCACTTGTAAGAGGGACTCATGCACTTCAGTCACATTGTCTTGAACTTAAACCATACAAAGATATTATATAAAATGACCATTTGGACCCTATTGTTTTATCATTTTGAGTTACACACAAGGGATAGCATAAACAACAAAGCATATGCATTACTTGAGTTATAATGTACAAAAAGAACCTCTATGAGAAAGCACTTTGTAGATAGAAAATGATAGTTAAATTTTCCCACATGAGGTGGTATCTTTGCATGTGACTTCTAAGGAACAAGTATACTTGAGAAGTACGGCTCATAAGTTATGGAGCTGACATCACTATCTTTTCTTCACCCCTTCTAACTTAAAATCAGGTCTTCATTCTATACAACAACAACACTCAAGCCTTTATCCCACTATATTGGAGCTTCTTCGTTATATAAATCAATAAATTGCATGTCTATAGTATTCAATCACATGCAATTCAGTATCAAATTAGCAGTTAAATTATTTTCAAATAACAGTTTTTTAATATTTATACACACCATCAAAAGTGTATAAATAGAAAAGGATAATGAAATTTATCACTACGTAGTTAAAAAGAGCAGACAACTTCTCATTGGGAAAATAACCATGGAAAATGAACAAACAAAGGAAGCTTTTCTGTGTGAACAGGATCAAGAAACTATCTTGCTGGTTCTTAAGCAAGAAATGGTGTCACGCAACAAATGTACAGAACGTATAATTTCTTCTGGTTTGAATCGGGAAAGAAACTAATGATAACAATGCAATCAAACAGAAAAACAAATCAGAGAATGTCTGCGAGAATCAAAAAAAAAAACCTTGGAGCACTGCGAGAGAAGCTTCCCCCATGGTACTTTGGACCGTTTCTGTGATTTTTCCACCTGCCGCTTCGGCAAATTCAAAAGCTTCAATCAGCTGTTCTGCCGGAGCTTCTCCTCTGCCTGACAAACAACAATCTCAGAACCGACCGGAAAACGGCGTCGTGCATATAACCAAACCAACCTTGGTGAGGCGCGGCATCCTGCGCCGGCGGCGCAGTGCTCTCCTTCTCCGTCGCCGGCGGCTCAATCTCCGCCACAGCTGGATCCGCGTGCCTCAAGTCCGAGCGGATCTCCTCGTCCGTGGCCTTGTCCTCCGCCACCGCCGCAGTAATCTCCGCCTAAAATACAAAATATTCCAACCGATTCGAATCAAGAAGACGCCCCCAAACAATATGCTCGAAATCCAACACGACGGTAGGTAAAAGAAACCTAAATTTCCAACCTTGCAGCGCTTAGCGGGACCGGTGGAGCTCGAAGACGACGACCTCTTGGAGGAAGACGAGCTCCGCCGCGTCTCCACCATCTCCACCGTTTTCCTTCTTCGATCCGAGCTTTCCAACTTTAGAGAGAGAGACAGAGAGGGGGAGAGGATACGAAGAGAGCAGAGAGAGAGAGAGAAGTAAAGCAGCTGAACAGGGGAAAGGGAGAAAGAATGGTGAAAAGAAATCCGGCTTTAAAAGCCGGCAGCGCTTCCATTATTTATTATTTATGACATAAATTTAAAGACGATAACTAAGAAATCAAGTTGCAATTTTTTCATTTTATAAATACTAGTTAGGTTATGTTTGAGAACTCATTTTCCCTCCTTTCCGTTCTAACTTCTAAAGGAAACAAAGGTTCGCTGTTTGGCATCATTCGGTTTCAAAAGATCGGCTAAAACCGTCTGTTTCACCTCTGAAGTTTCGTACGGACAATTTCAGAGTGGAGTTCGATCCAACGCGCGAAGACGATTCATCTCGTCAATCCTGTAACAAGATGAATCTGGACGATAAAAGACAAAAAAATAAACAGTAAAAGTAATAAAAAATTGAAAAAAAAGCGAGAATTCTCGCGTGCGTGAAATTGATCGAACTCCACCCTGAAGTTGTCCGTACGAACTCCAGGGAATTCGGATTCACATATGGGAGTCCAAGTGCTCTGTGTGACAGTACTCCATTCACGATATTTTCCCGGCACAATGACGCTCACTCATTGCTCGTTTTTTCTCGTGCATGAGGAATTTGTGAACGGCAGAAAAAACACATTTTTTATTGTAAACAAAAGATTTTGTTACACTAGAGATATTTTTAAAAAAAAATTATAGAAAATCTACATAAATTGAAGAAATTAAATTTTTTATAATAAAGATTAGTAAAATAGAAATTTTGAATGTTTCCTCAAAAGTATTTTCTCATTTTACTATAGTATAGATATATAAATGGTAGGTATGAAGAGGTTTTATAATTTGGGGCATGTGTAATATATTTTTGAGTGTGGAGGATGATTTTCAGGCCCTCTAATGGAGATTTTGTTTACGTAAGTGTTATTTAAAATCAGCCTCTTTCTTAGGCTCTGTTTGGGACAGCTCTGGCGGATTGAAAAGCTGCTGTCCGGATAGAGCTGTTTTAAAATAGATCTCTGGGGAGCAGTTTTGAAAAGCTGCAGAGTGTTTGGGTGTTTTGTGCAGAAGTGCGCTCGGAATCGCCGGAGGAAGGACGTCGGTGGCTCGGAATCGCCGGAGGAAGGCCGTCCGGGGCTCGGAATCGCCGGAGGAAGGCCGTCCGGCCTCTAAGCATGTTCCAACTGAAGAAACCATTAGATTTCCAAAACCTGTGAGAGAGAAAGCTATTTTGCAGGAGCAGAAGCTGGGGGGAGATTTCTGAAAAGCTGCAAAACAGCTCCAGATTTTTGAAAAGCTCTTCACAAGGAGCTGTCTCAAACACATATAAAGCAGCTCTGGCGGCTGGAATAGAGATTTTTCAGCCGCCAGAGCTGCGCCAAATAGACCCTTAATTTACCTATTTGAAAGAGCTTCTTTTTATTTAGCTCTCCAAATTGCATAAAGCGGGCCGCTATAATTAGGGGTGCAGCTCGGATTTGTTTGAATCGTTTTAACTCAAAATCAAGAACCGATAAGTGTAGATTTTGCTCCTATTTTTATGAATCCGAACCAAGGAGTCTATGCATTGTTTAGAACCATACCAAAACCGAAATTTTTGATTCAATTTCGATTCAATTCTCGGCTCTACTCATGCATAATTGTAATACAAATGCTTGTAACATTTATCAGAAATGTTATTTCATGAATGATTGTGTACACGGATCAAATTTTCTTTATACTCTTTATGTTCCGCAATAAATATATAGAATATTGCTACGAACTTAATTTTTTGCATTCAAATTAGATTCTCATTTTTTACATAATATTTAAGTGACTAAGGCTCCGTTTGGCGGGACTTGTTTTTACCGGTCAAGCGGTTACGACCGCATGAATCAGATCTTAATTATGGTCTGATTCATGCGGTTGTAACCACTTGACCGGTGAGAATAAGGCTTCATTTGTTTCGGCGGTGGCGGGTTGATCCGGCGAGTGGAAACGGAGTGTTCGAAACGGAGAGGGGAGGTGGCTGCTCCAAACGGAGCTTTTTGGGGCGTTTCTCAAGGCGGGCGGGTGGAAACGGAGCAAACGCCGCCGGAGGTTCATTTGTTTACCCGCCTTCCGGCGGCGTTTGCCCAAAACGGAGCACCGAAACGCCCAAACAAATAGAGGTAAGTCTTGCCAAACATAGCCTAAGTGGACATTTAGTTCTCGGGTGCCCAACCTCTAAAATCAAGAATCGACCAAGCCGATCAATTTTTTTTGGAATCATACTTGAATCGATGATCATAATTGGTTGGTTCGGTTCGATTTAGGGTTCTGATCAGTTCTCCATTTTTTTCTCGCCCCACGCTACAATGATTTTGTGTTATGCAGATTATTGGCAGCAATCGCTTCGGTCCCAACAGAGCTAAAAATATATTTGATATTCCTATAATTGATATGTCTCTCTCTATTTGTGCGAGAGTGTGCGAAATGAGTGGCTTGCGGCTCCATTTGGCGTGGTGGTTTCGCTCTAATGACTTTGGACAAAAACGTCGCTGTCATAGAATTCATGTTTGACAAGACAACGGTTACGAACGTCGCCAAGAAAAAAAACTAGTTTTAAACATAAAAATGGATGAAGCCTCTGTTTGGGATAGCTCTGGCGGATTGAAAAGTTGCTGTCCGGATATAGCTGTTTTAAAATAGATCTCTAGGGAGCAGTTTTGAAAAGCTGCAGAGTGTTTGGGTGTTCTGTGCAGAAGTGCGTTCGGAATTGCCGGAGGAAGGCCATCCGGGGCTCGGAATCGCCGGAGGAAGGCCGTCCGGCCTCTAAGCGTGTTCCAACTGAAGAAACCATTAGATTTCCAAAACCTGTGAGAGAGAAAGCTATTTTGCAGGAGCAGAAGCTGGGGAGGGGAGATTTCTGAAAAGCTACAAAACAGCTCCAGTTTTTTTGAAAAGCTATTCACAAGAAGCTGTCCCAAACACATATAAAGCAGCTCTGGCGGCTGGAATATAGATTTTCCAGCCGCTAGAGCTGCGCCAAACAGACCACAGTTCATAACCATTCCGTTCACGCTAGCTACCCACGTGCTAAATAGAGCCAATAATAATTTAAAAAGAAACATAATTTTTTTATTAGATTATATTTTAAACAAATAAGTCATCATATGGACCATGATATTGCAATAAAATTAATCCAGTAATAATAATTATTATCATGATCACAGGGACCACATATTGCAATAAAAATTGCAGTTTTTTTCTACTATTTAAAGTAATGCATGAATAGAGAATTTGCCAGGTCAAAACTACATTGATTGATACATTCCTTTCTTGGTAATGGGGTTTAATTAAAGAGCAGTTTTTAGGTACCCGCGTGCACGTACCTTTACGTGCATTACATTTTTAGGCGTTGGATGTGGGATCTGACCGCCAGCATTGAAGAGAGCAAAAATATTTAAAAATAGTCAGAAGTTTTTGTTGATCGGACTACTCGCCATACATCATGGACACCATCCTCCACATGCCCGCGTGTACCTAAAAATTTCTGTTAATTAAATGCCCCCAAAAAGTGTTAGGCCCTCTTGTGATTTTCATCACTTTCACTAGCTTTGTTGGATTGATTATCCCTCAATTAGGCAAAACTCTGTCTTTGGCCCTCTGGCATCTTTCTCGACGGTAATGTTCCTCGAGCGCATGGTCTGGCAGCTACATCGATACATATTGAATATCGACATTTTTCTCAATTCCCGGCTTATTTAAAGTAGACATGCAAGCGATTCAGTTCGGTTTTAGATAAAATTGAAACTGAGCAGAATAGTCATGATTTTTACACATCCAAAACGAAACCAAACCCAAATGGATCGGTTCGATCAGATTTTTTTAAACGTCGTTTGGTTTGTTGATAAACCTAAAACTTGCAATCCAAAAAAAAATGTTAATATTGGTATATCCTAAAACATAATTAATACATGTATAATCAATTCTTCAATCTGAAGAAATCAAGATCTATAAAAGGAAAAATTATGTTGTAGAATTTAAAAAATGTTGGAAAAGAATTTAGGGTATACTCATATGAAACAAGTGGTAAATATACTTGGAAAGAATTTAGGGTATACTAAGTTGATATCGAATTGATGCACTTCTAATACAAGTTATTAAACGGGTCAAACTCCAAACTCATAATTGGTTAGATTTTCTCAGTTTATTGGCTGTATGAATCGAAATCGAATCGAATAAACTCAGCTTTCAGCCCCATTAAACCAAAATCGAACCGAACCGACGATTCAGTTCAAATTCGGTTTGGTTGGCTCGGGTCTGGTCGGTTTTGGCGGTTTCAGTTTTTTTGTGCACACCCCTAATTCAAAGAGGTGGGGCTCGTGTTATAGCATCTTATTTTACACCAGCGTCTCCAATTTTACATATTTCGAATATGTGTGTTTAAATGTCTGATCACATACATTGATCAATGAATATTGCTCCTTGGAAAGTATATTGGAGCATGCGGTGCATAGTTTGAGGGTTTGTTTTTTTATCCGCCATCCCCATCAAAAAACCACCCACGTCCTTCTTCTCAAACAATCGGGCTGACAATGACCGAAAGTAACTCATTCCTATGCAAATTCAGTTGGGACCCGTCGACCTTCATTAAACATTTTGCTCGCTCTCTTCCAACATTGCAATCAAACTTACAATATAATTACAAATTGGGGAACTCCTGCTTTAAGCCATTTCTTCATGCATATCATATGATGTTTGGACGACATTCAAATACAAATAAGTTATGCTCAATTCAATCATCAATGAAGGACCATCATTAGAGGTCTTGCCTCCATTGATAAGCCTATTCCTAACGACGAAGCTCTCCCTAAATGCTCCGTAGAATACATCCTAAATATGTTGGGTACTATATCATAAACATATATGGTGCAAACATAGGCAGAACAATAGCCAGACACATCCGGGCACGTTCTCGAATTTGCTTTCGGTAAAAAAAGGAGGCAAAATGTTTTGTTCCGCCTAGTGCCCTAGCTAGGGTCGGAGCGTCAATGTTACGAGCTTGTAATATATTGTGTAGACACGGATGCCAACCTTAGAACCGTAGAAGATAGGCAGCTCTGCTACTTTCTTGAGATCCCTGCACGGTGTTTAGAGAAGTAGACGACCAAGATTGTCGGAATGCCACTAGTGAGCTCTAGTATATGTCTTCCTATAGGTCTTTCCTGGGTCATTACCTGACTTGTGTGTATTGTGATTGTATTTGATGGTGTGGTAGACTCATATGCATGAGTAACGTGTCATGTTGGATCTAAGGGTACTAATACCCAATTACTTGTATGATTGCATTGTAGGCATATTTATTTTGATGCTCAACATAAAAATATGGTTGTTGCTTGTGACACTTAGACGAGAACTTGATACGGTTGTTTTTGTGTTCATCATGTCAATATTAAGTATTGACTTGCCGGTGATGTGGTTCCTCGAGGTTCGCTAAGATGTCTGGGAAGAGTGAAGTTGTTACACGGTTTGTGGTCAGTTCATAGTTGACCCTCGTGTACTTTGTCATGATGTTTTGCAAACTTGATACTTTGGTCAGTTCATAGGTTCGCTAAGATGTCAAGGTTCCAATGCCGAAGTGCGCTAGCCGATTGCAAAAACCCAAAACCTCGTGAAGTGTTTTCCCCTTTCTCCTAATATTATTTTATCTTCCTTCACATGTTATTATGGCCCACCAGTCAAGGTAGCTTAGTAATCTTTTTATTTAATTTAGATATATTTTGTACAGCCTTAAAGTCAAAGACATTTGATTATATGTTATAGATTTGTGGTCACTTTCAGTTTTAGATTATTTTTGTTTTTACTACTATTTTGCATTATGTTAAATTTTACTTTTATACCTTTTTATAATGCTTAAACTGAGATGAGTGTATGTCGTGGGGCCCAACCAAACTCATATTATACAGTCATTGCAAGGATGATTTTATGATGATTGGTTTAGACACATATTTAGCTTATATGCATATCATTTTTATCCTACATTTATTCATTTCAATTGCATCATATAGCTTTAATCAATCCCACACTGGATCACCTTGTGAGCCAAATATGTGAGTTTTCTTAGTTTTCATACATTGCAAGTTTGAGGGTGTTGAAACTGGAAATATCTCTACTTCAAAATATTCAGATCAATGCAATCTATGGTTACTGGTCCAGCAGTCGGGCTTAACGGTTTGACAGGCTAGGACACAAAAATGGAGGGATAACTAGAAGGACCCCAGGTGGTGCAAGATGGAGGTCTTGCCATATACCCAAAGGCTTAGATCAAACCTCCCCGCCACAATCAAGAATGATCAAGCAGGGTACAAGAAAGACACTAGCCTGGCGACTATCTTAATATGGCGACTATGTGGGATGATCACTATCTCACAGCTCAGAGCTTCAGAAACAAGATTCCCAAAGCTCGGCTTGAAGTCTTCAATCTTGTACCTCTAGAGTCCTATTTATAGGAAAATCAAAGTGTGGGGGTCTTATTTATAACCCAAACCCCACCTGACGACTGGACGACTTCCGGGGAAAGTCGCCCGGCATGAGCGACTACCGGCCCTAGTCACCTACTCAGCGAGTATGCAATGGGAGCTTGCCATACACGCTCAGGTCTTCCACTATCTTGAATGTTGACTCTGACTTATGTCTTGACCTGTTGACTATGTTCCTTTGATGACATGGCTTCAAGTGAGCTCACCCTCGACGAATATGAGTTGTGCACAATCTCTGCTCTTTGCAAGTGACGTAGGAGCTTGGAAAGAAACATACAACACTTATTCGGTGTGCTGCTTCTGGCGAGTATTTGGACTACTTGCGGTCTTTGGTTGGCTCCAGGCCTCTATAAATAGAGGGGTGACTCATCTTTGAGGCACAATTTTTGAACTCACACAAGATGTCGTTGTCTGCCGAGGAAGCATATAACGTAAGCATCACTACACTGTCGGCTTTGATGCCTCCTAAGAAATCAAAAAGGCCCTAAGATGGCGACGATCATGCTGAACTTCCTCCACCAAAGAATAAGTTAAAGAAGAAGTCGCTCGCCTCCAAGAAGGAGAACTCGCCACCTAGTTTTGATGATGTCGCAACTCTGACCGATAATCTCAAGATTCTTGCTGGCACTCAACAGCTATTCGATGAACTAGGTCTGGGCGATAATGCTGAACAACATGTGTCTGGATCTTCTTGCAATCCTTTGCCACCTTCTCCTAATGTCGCGAACCTCGTTTGGTCCCAGACCTAGACGCATTCAGACCTCACTGCCTTGCGAGGTTTAGAACCTTGACACCGTCTACTTCAATATGTCACAACTTTCTTGATTGTCACCTTACAGATGCCTTTTTGCTACTCACAGCTCCACTATTGACTACCGAGGTTTAGAGCGAGCATCTAGTTGTGTCTCCACTTCGATCCATTCCTCAGGTTGCGCTTGAGGCATAGCAAGAGCTGTGACCTGGTCACTCCATTCAGAACAGCATTGGTTCAAAGGAGAAGCGATCAGAACCACAAGTCCCTGAGGCGAGAAATAAAGATATTCCCGCGGAGAAAACATTGCGACCTGGGGGAGAGTAAGGTCTCTCTCTCTCTGTGTGTGTGTGATGGTCTCATCTCATCCCACTGCGAGTACTCCTCTATCGTCACTGCCATTTGCCGACAACTTAATATGTTCCCTCTGATGCTCACCCACAAAAGACTCATGCTCCTTCGAACGCTCCTGAGAGCTCATCACAAGGTCAGAGAGGAAGATACTCGCACTGCTTCTTGCCTAGGACATGATGGCGAGATTTAGGTGGTCGTGGATAGGGCAAGCAGCTGAGGGTCTGGGAGGCTCTTCGTCAAGACAACGAGATTCTGCTCGTCGCAGCCCTTCCTCCCAGCGATCTCAATTTCCTTAGTCGGGTAACTCATCGTTGTTGAATAGTAGATCACTTCCTTTCGTGGCTCAATCTAACATGGACGGCTTTCTCTTTTCTTGACAGATCGTCCTTCAACCCTGGGGGTACATTCATTGATGCCCTTTACCTCCCCTCCCACGAATATCACTAGGCGGCAGCTCACGCCTAAATGGAGCTTGAGACGAAGTTCGATCGGCTTGCCATCTACGATCCTCATCGTCGGATCTCTGAACTAGAGGTTCCGATGACGAAGATGGTGGAGCTCTTAGAGAGGCTCGTTGGCACTAAGTCCCGCTTATACATGATCAACGAGCTGGAGTGACGACAATCCATGACTGAGCATCACCAGCAGCTACACCATGAAGAGCTGCCGGTGCGATTGTTTTTGCTCTATGTATAAACTATGTAGATAGGCATAAGCTAGATATATTTTAATCTCAGGCAAGTGCACCTATCAATCATAGTATAGGAGAAATCTATATCTCGTGTCATATATCATAGGGTCTTTTCAAGTACTCGTACTCACCCTCACTCTAATATCGTACCTATAATTAAAATTAATTGTTACCCTAGATTAACCTAACTAGGACTACTTGGGTAAAGATACATTGGAGGATTAAGGGAAGTGAAAAGCAGCAAATCTAAGAATAATCATATGAGAATAATTACTCATTAATTCAATTCTATGTAATCACGTAATAACAAGATTATCAAATTCGTTGTATTGTAAGGGTTAAAACTTTATCGAACTCTCTCTCGAGCAATTCAACATCTAAACTTAAGTTGAGTAAATTTTCTCTTGAACAATTCACAATACTCAAATTTGCATTAATATAAAGTACCATATCTACTACATAAATTCATGAAATCATATCTCTAAGGTATCATAAATCCAATTATCCGTAGTACCATTATCCAAACCACATATCTCTCGATCATGCAATTGGAAATACAAAGAGAAATAATATCAGAATATGAGCATATAAACACCATCACAAACATCCAATTTCTCAAACTAGAAGTTTGGGATTCAAATAAAACAAGTTCTAATTTCAAATCTAATAACAATCTCATTGTTAGAAAGCATACATACGAATAAAATACCACAAATCTGATATAAAAACTAACATACATGGTTACCGAATTGTTTCATAAAAATAAATCTCATGTGAAATGTAAAAAATAAAGTTAGATCCACTAAGAGAATGGGAAGATTAAAAGAGATACATGAAGATTAAAAGCATACGGATTATCTCCTTCGATCTCCCCTCCACCGAATGCTCTACTTAAGTCCTCCAGAAGTTCTCCAAGTTATTCAATCCAAAAAAGTCCTCGTTCTATTTTTCCTACAGGTTTTTATAGTCTCCTTGCAAACAGGGTCGAACACGGGTTCCAACACGGCCGTGTCACAGGCCGTGTGGACGGTTCGAAGGCAGTTTTACACGAAAAGATGTGTCTGGTCATGGGTCGTGTCATTTGACACGGCTGAGAACACGGACGTGTTGTTCTTCATGGCTCCACATCGTCGGATCTCTGAACTAGAGGTTCCGATGACGAAGATGGTGGAGCTCTTAGAGAGGCTCGTTGGCACTAAGTCCCGCTTCTACATGATCAACGAGCTGGAGTGACGACAATCCATGACTGAGCATCACCAGCAGCTACACCATGAAGAGCTGCCGGTGCGATTGTTTTTGCTCTATGTATAAACTATGTAGATAGGCATAAGCTAGATATATTTTAATCTCAGGCAAGTGCACCTATCAATCATAGTATAGGAGAAATCTATATCTCGTGTCATATATCATAGGGTCTTTTGAAGTACTCGTACTCACCCTCACTCTAATATCGTACCTATAATTAAAATTAATTGTTACCCAAGATTAACCTAACTAGGACTACTTGGGTAAAGATACATTGGAGGATTAAGGGAAGTGAAAAGCAGAAAATCTAAGAATAATCATATGAGAATAATTACTCATTAATTCAATTCTATGTAATCACGTAATAATAAGATTATCAAATTCGTTGTATTGTAAGGGTTAAAATTTTATCGAACTCTCTCTCGAGCAATTCAACATCTAAACTTAAGTTGAGTAAATTTTCTCTCGAACAATTAACAATACTCAAATTTGCATTAATATAAAGTACCATATCTACTACATAAATTCATGAAATCATATCTCTAAGATATCATAAATCCAATTATCCGTATTACCATTATCCAAACCACATATCTCTCGATCATGCAATTGGAAATACAAAGAGAAATAATACCAGAATATGAGCATATAAACATCATCACAAACATCCAATTTCTCAATCTAGAAGTTTGGGATTCAAATAAAACAAGTTCTAATTTCAAATCTAATAACAATCTCATTGTTATAAAGCATACATACGAATAAAATACCACAAATCTGATATAAAAACTAACATACATGGTTACCAAATTGTTTCATAAAAATAAATCTCATGTGAAATGTAAAAAATAAAGTTAGATCCACTAAAAGAATGTGAAGATTAAAAGAGATACATGAAGATTAAAAGCATACGAATTATCTCCTTCGATCTCCCCTCCGTCGAATGCTCTACTTTTGTCCTCCAGAAGTTCTCCAAGTTATTCAATCCAAAAAAAGTTCTCATTCTATTTTTCCAACAGGTTTTTATAGTCTCCTTGCAAACAGGGTCGAACACGGGTTCCAACACGGCCGTGTAGACGGTTCGAAGGCAGTTTTACACGAAAAGATGTGTCTGGTCATGGGTCGTGTCATTTGACACGGCTGAGAACACAGTCGTGTTGTTCTTCGTAGCTCCACACACAGCTTAGTTTAGCAGCAGGCCCGATAAGAACACGGGTAGGGACACGGCCGTGTGCCTACCCGTGTAGTGCTTTGACTTCTCTTTCAATCCTTGTGATCTTTCCTGATAAGGACACGGGTAGTGACGTGCGCGTGTTCCTACCCGTGTGTGCCCAATTCCAGTCATGTCCTCAGTCATGTTGGATCTGTGAACACCTCTATTTGCTCCAAGAATTTTAGTTCCAAGGACTTGCAATACCTGCATTAAGAAGATGAATGAATAAATAAATAGCTTAGTACAGGAAATAAAGGAAACTCCATATCGCGCTCTTTTATTCATGATAATACAAATTCTTAACTATTTTCGCACAATTATGACGATTGGAGGTATACAATAGTGGACATGATTACAAATATGATAGTAAAAAGGACATGTATAATTGTACTCATCAAATACCCCCAGACTTAAGTGTTTGTTTGTCCCTATGCAAACTAATTCAAACACTTAGATTACAAACAATTAATTTTTCTTCCGCAAGCTGGTTGCTATGAATTCAAAGAAAAATTTGATGTTGTAATTGTATAGGAAATAGTATTGCAGACTTCTCTAAATATAACTTTTTCTTACAATTCCTCTCATATATCTCTTAACTATTTTTCACTCTTTCCTAGAAATAAAATTACAGTCATCCATAACAAATGTGAGGAGAAAATATCAACCTCAATAAGATAGGCATTAGTGTTTCAATACTTATAGGTACCAATATTGATAGCCATAAGCTTGCCTTCTCACAACCTCTCCACGACACCAGCTAAGATTAGGTAGGTTGGATCCTTAGGACTTGTATTATGATGTAACCTTTTGGCTTAGGATAAAAGATTATGGGTGGGATAATCAAAGATAAATTTGATGATTCATATCACACCTACATAACGATTAAGCCTCTTGCTTTGTAATTACCTTCACATACATCAGTACTATAAAAGCACCCACAGACTTTACAATTATTATACTTTCCACATTTTTTCTTTCGTTTTCTGATGGATACTCTACATTTTTGTTAGTTTTTTTTCTTATCCAAGGGTCCATAGTAGGGATCATTCCAAGTGGCCGGGTGTACACGCACTCAGACCACATATCCTTATATTTTTTCAAGTGTTCATAATAGGGATCATTCCAAGTGGGTGTACATGCACTCAGGCCATATATCACTATGAACAAACTCATTCCATGAAGGCCTCAATGATAGATGTGCTAATAGGTAAGGATTTTTGGCCTTGGTAAATTTTAGTAGTAGAGTATCAAAAGGCATAGGGAGTAGGTCCAAATTGGGTGTGCAAAAGTATAATGTTTAGGGTTTTGGGCTTGCAAAGCTCAAGATATCCAAAGGGAGGCCTAAGTCATTTCCGCCCTAACTAATTAACTTATGTAAATGTTTTGAGAATCGCTAGGGGCAAGTTCTGGAGACCAATAAAGGGTATTCGTCATTTTGAGTCTCTAATACAAAATTATCAAACTATTACACTCATCGACTCGCTTTATTATAGATAATTATATTTTCTAAAATAGAGTGATTTAATTATAAATAAGTTATATAGAGAAAATTAAACTAAGGAAATTTCTATACATAATTACTAAACAACAAATTTGACCACTAAATGAGTCTACTTTAATTCATTTTAATCAGCTTGCGAGAGCAAATTAACTAGTTATAATCTCAAATGAGTGAATTAATGAGAGCTTAGAAAGAAGCAAAAAAAATTTTATTTGGGGGGGAGGGTTAACAATAATGAGTAATATGCTAGCAAAAATATAACCAATTATAATCATGTCCAGCACTGAAATATTAGAATTGAACTACATCCAGCACTGAAATATTAGAATTGAACTACATCCACCCCCAGACTTAAAATTTGCAATGTCCTCAATGCAATGTAAAGAACTGAGAAAACAAAGACACTAATATGTAAAGAACTGACTATCAATAAAATAAAAGAATCTCCTTCAAATTACATCATAGATGAGTACAGGAAAGCAAAGCATAGAACATCTGAAGTGATATGACTAAATATATATAAAAAAATACCGAGAAATAAAAAATAATAAGCTCGGGGAGCAGAATCTAAAGGATCGTCGGGGAGGTGAGAGGAGTCGGGAGCTACCGAAGCTGGAGGAGAGATCCTCAAGTGATCCCTGATCTGAAGTATGGCATCCTCTATCCGCTTCTGAGAAGCCTCAATACGCTGTAAGCACGGTGAGTGCTCGGTCTCATAAAAGTGCTGGAAGTCACGCGAATACTCCGAGCGCGATCGAGGAAGAGGGGCAGAAGACTCTCCCTGAGTATAAGTAGAGCGGGGTGGAGGCACCAGAGGCTCATCGAGGTCATGATCGACATGGTGGTCATCATCGTCATCAGGAGCAAACTGAGGTCCACACCTCGTAATGGAATAAACAAGTCCACCCTGACCCTAGCGGGCGGTGACAAGGTGGAGAGATCGGAGTGAAGCCATCGTGATAGGAACAGTATTCGCTACCACGGTCATCGGGGGAAGGGATGAAAAGATGTTCATGTTCTTAGCCAGGCGCGTAATGTACGGTGCTACATAAATAGACCCAATACGTGAGTTATCGGCCTAGTGAAGAATGAACTGTGCTAACATAAAACCTAGATGAATGTGGTAGCGCGATGACATGCTATAGAGATACAGCATGTCCTGCCTAGTCACGACACTGGAGCTTTCGCCCCGGCCACTCAAGGTGTGACTCAGCAGATGATGTATGTACTGGAGAGCGGGAGAACACAACTTAGAAGCCTTAGACCTTTTGGCCTCATATGGAGATAAATTGAAATAGAGTCGAGCTCAAATATTGGCGGCGTGATCACGAGAAGGGAAGTCAAAGTGAAGGTCGGAGTAGGCAGTACTATAGAGGAACGAGTCCTCATACACCCCTAAATATTGGGTGAACTGGAGAAGAGAGAGGGTATAAGTAGTACCTGCTACTCGAAATGAAATGACCCCCTCTTGTGTGTTGGTCTGCTCAGTGAAAGTCGTCCTAAGGTTTAAGTAGAAGGAAGGCACGAACTCTAACGTGAGCTCCTTAAATCCCAACTCCTCAATACAAAAAATTGCTTCCACCCCCATTGTAGAAATTAACTCGCGAACTTCCGCGGCTAAATGAATCTCCTCTAACACGCTCCAGTCGATTGTTTGAATGTCTTGAAAATTTTTGGACTGGAGGCGATTATAATGGTTAATATGCATCGGATCCGTAAACTCTTGTGGTGAAGCAGCGTCGCGCCTTTCTGTTGATAATGCTGTGATATTTGGGCGACGACGGCGTCCCCCTTATACACGTCCCGTTGACATGATCTGCAGCCAAGCAGAAGGATTTTTTCAGAAATGAAAAGGAAAAAGAGGAGGAAAATGAGGAAAGGAAAAAATGAGAATATGAGAACAAGAGGAGAGAGAAGAGAGTGGAGAAGAAGAAGAAATTGAAAAATAAGAACAGAATCTAAAAAAGTTTTACCTAGGAGGATATATCGCGAAGAGAAGAGGCGGATCCGCGAAGTTTGGAGGCAGAAGCTTCAAACCCGAGTGCTGGCCGTGGAGGAAATGCAGGACGGTAGGGTTTAGCAGATTTTGGAGAGGATGAAGATGACTACCACCCATGGCTTTTTATAAAAAAACGAACACGAGTTCCAATACGGGCGTGTCTGAACTCGTGTTAGCGAATCTCAACCGCGTGGAACATTGGATTCTAAAAGACGTGCGGTCAAAGTGATGGGAAAGGACTGCGCCAGGCGGACACGGTCAGTAACACAGGTGTATGTGAACCCGTGTCCTTCTCATGAACAACATCGTCGAGCTCCTACATGGGTTTAAGCATGGCTGGGCATCAACCCTTGTCCTTCTCTGGAGTAATATCGTTGAACTGCTATATCTGCACACGGGCACCAACACGGGTGTGTGTGTGTACCCGTGTCCTGCTCTGGATGATCATGTGAGAAAATTGAAAACAACTTTACACTGCCTAGCACACGGGTGTGTGTATGGCCGTGTGGTGCTCGAGAAAAAAGAATCCTCTCAGTTTTAAGTCGAACATGGCTGGGCTAAACCAAGGTTTGTATGCACATGGCCCCGGACACGGGCGTGTGGTAACCAGTGTGTCCCTCAGCTTTGGAATTACCTCCTAGGTGATTTTTAATACCAACATTTAACTAGAATGCTATCCAAAAATTTTATAAATTTTATAAACTTAGAAAAATTACGACATTACACTTAATCCTAGTCTAGCCGAAGGCATGGTTCTTGGTGAGCGAAATCTTGAGGAAGCTCACCATATTAAAGTTTTAATCGGTGCCCGTTAACTTTAAAATCTCCCTTCTCATGGTGGGTTAGTTCGATGGTGGCATAGAGAAAACTTCTTTGACTTGGAAGGGTCCGGACCACTTAGACTTCAACTTCCCTGGAATAAACGAAGACGGGAATTATAAAGGAGGACTTGCTCACCTTTCTGGAATGTCTTGGGTTTGCGAAGGTGATGATCATGGAATAATTTAGTCTTTCCTTATATATCCTGGAGTTTTCATAGGTCATGGTTCTCCACTCATCTAACTCATTAAGTTGAAGTTTTTGTTTCTCCCCTATAGAATTAGTGTTAAAATTCAAAGAGAGTATTGCCCAATACGACTTGTGTTCTAATTCTATAGGCAGGTGACATGACTTACCACAGACTAATCTAAAGGGAGTGGTCCCTATAGGTGTTTTGAAGACGGTCCTATATGCCCGCAAACAATTGTGTAGTTTCTTTGACCATTATTTCTTTTTCCCTTCTATAAATTTTTCTATGATTCTCTTAAGCTCTCTATTTGAAACTTCAACTTGACTACAAGTTTGTGGATGATAAGGAGTGTTTATCCTATGTGCGATCCCATATTTTTGTAATACTTTATCTAACTGTAGATTACAAAAATGTATACCCCTATCGCTAATAAGTGCACGTGGTGTGCCAAATCGTGCGAATAAGGATTTCAAAAATTGAATTACTACTCTACTATCATTAGTAGGAAAAGCTTGTGCCTCTATCCACTTAGATACATAATCTACAACTACCAAAATATATTTATTCCCATAAGAATTTGGAAATGGTCCCATAAAATCAATTCCCCACACATCAAACACTTCACATTGAAGAATAAACTTTTGTGGCATTTCATGCAATTTAGAGATATTACCTGATTTTTGACAAAAATCACATGAAAGCACATACCTTTGGGCATCCCTGAATAGAAGGGACCAATAAAAACCGGAATCAAGAACCTTTTTAGCTGAGCGATTTGCTCCAAAGTGACCACATGTAGGGCCTGAATGACACTGCTCCAAGATTTTCCAGCCCTCCTCCGCTGATACACACCTACGTATAATGGAATCTGCACATATCTGAAAAAGAAAGGGGTCCTCCCAAAAATAATATTTCAAGTCAGAGAATTTTTTTTTTTTTGCTGATATGAAAAATCTTTTGGAAGGAGCTTAACCACAAGATAGTTTGCATAGTCGGCAAACCAAGGATAATAAGCAATTATATCAGTAGATAACGCAAACAGCGATTCCTCCGGAAATGTATCACTAATCTCAAACTCATCTAACATTGTTCGTAGTGGATTTTCTAAACGTGAGAGATGATCTGCCACTAAGTTTTCTTCTCCTCGTTTATCCCTAATTTCCAAATCAAATTCTTGCAATAAAAGAACCCAACGGATTAAACGAGGTTTGGCTTCCGCCTTGACTAATAAATATCTTAGGGCAGAGTGATCTGTGTATACTACCACCATAGACAATATTAAATAAGATCTAAATTTATCGAAGACGAATACCACTGCTAGGAGTTCTTTTTCTGTAGTTGTATAATTCTCCTGAGAGTTATTAAGTGTTTTGCTAGCATAGTATATAGAGTGAAAGTGTTTGTTTGGTGTTGACCTAACACAACCCCTACCGCAAAACTGCTAGCATCACACATGATCTCGAAAGGTTGAGTAAAATCAGGTGCGATCATAATAGAAGGGTTAATTAATCTTTATTTTATGAACTCAAAGGCTTGTAGACAGTCTTGATTAAAAATAAAAGGCGTGTTTTTCTCTAAAAGCCTAGTAAGTGGTTTAGTTATTTTAGAGAAGTCTTTAATAAACCGGCGATAGAATTCGGCATGACCAAAAAAGCTTCTCACTGCCTTAACGGAGGTTGGTGGTGACAACTTTTCTATGGTTTCAATCTTCGCTCTATCTACTTGAATTCCTTGGCATGAGATCTTATGGCCAAGTACTAACCCTTCTTGCACCATGAAATGACACTTCTCCCAACTAAGCACTAGATGTGTTTCCTCACACCTCCTTAGAACTTTTTTTTAAAATTTTTCAAACACAAGTCAAAAGAATCACCGAACACAGAGAAATAATCCATAAACACTTTCATAATATCTTCAATATACTCATCAAATATAGCTAACATGCACCTTTGAAAAGTGGCGGGTGCATTACATAAACCAAATGACATATGCATATAGGTAAAGATACCAAATAGGCAAGTGAATGTTGTCTTCTCCTGGTCTTCTGGTGCTATAGAGATTTGGAAGTATCCAGAGAATTCATCTAGAAAGCAATAATAAGAATGTCTTGATAAACGTTCTAATATTTGATCAATGAAAGGTAGAGGGAAATGGTCTTTCCGAGTAGCATCATTTAACTTCTGAAAATCAATACAGACACGCCAACCGGTTACTGTTCACGTTGGAATCAATTCATTCTTATCATTTGCAACTTTTATTAAACCACCCTTCTTAGTAACGACTTGTACAGGACTAACCCATGAACTATTCGAAATGAGATATATCATTCCAGCATCTAACAACTTAACAATCTCAGCTTTCACTACCTCTTTCATATTTGAATTCAGCCTATGTTGCGATTGAATAAACGGCTTATAGTTTTCTTCCAAAAGGATCTTGTGGGTGCAAAAACTAGGGTTGATACCTTTTATATCAATTATTTGCCATGTTATAGCACCATTATACTTCCCTAACATAGTTATTAACTTTTGTTTTTCAATTTCAGAAAGATTAGAAGAAATAATAACTGGGTAAGTATAATTAGATCCTAAGAATGCATACTCAAGATGATCCGGTAATTTTTTAAGTTCTACTATCGGTGGATCCTTAGTATTACTCTTAAGAACCTCAAGATCTCCTTGTGTAATCAAACTATATTCAATCTTCCTATTCACCGAAATAGAGTTATCTAGATAATATAGATGTTCAATAATATCTTGATTTTTATCTTCTTCTAGATAACTGTTAGTGATGCAAATCTCTAAAGGATCTCTATAATATATTTCAGAAATCATAGAAGTCATAATATTATCAACACCATGGCAAAAGTAGCAATGATCATCATTATCCAACGTTTGCTTTATTGTATTGCCAATTTGAAAAGTGACTTCATCTTCCACTACTCGCAAAACTAATTTACCATCAAAAACGTCAATAAGAGATCTAGATGTGGCTAAAAATGGACGACCTAGTATGAGTGGCACTTCTACGTTTTCGTCCATATCTAGAATAATAAAATCGGCGGGAAATATAAACTTATCTACCTTAGTCAATGCATCCTCTACTATTCCTCTAGGATACTTAACCGAATGATCTGCTAATTGAATACTCATTCTAGTAGGACTAAGTTCTCCTAGACCTTGTTTCGAATATAGTTTATAAGACATTAAGTTTATACTAGCTCCTAAATCCGCTAAAGCTTTATTCACTTGTAAATCACCGATTAAACATGGAATTGAAAATGAACCGGGATCCTTAAGTTTTTGTGGTAATTTATTTTGTAAAATAGCGGAACATTCTTCACTAAGTGTTACTAAAGATAACTCTTCTATTTTCTTTTTATTTGAGATCAAGTCCTTTAGGAATTTAGCATTCTTCGACATTTGAATAATTTCAAAAAAAAGTAGATTAACATGTAGTTGTTTAATCATAGTTAAGAACTTACCATATTGTGCATCCATGCGCTCCTTATTCAGCTTCTCTGGATACGGTATTGCTGGTTGATACTCCTTTGCTTTCGAATTCATCTCGTTCTGTCCTTCGCTGCTAGACTCCTCTTGGGGTGCTTCCTTTGTAAGCCTTTGGTCTTGTAATTCCTTTCCACTCCTCAATTGAATTGCTTTTGCTGCTCCTTCGGGTTTGTTTTAGTATTACCCGGAAGTGTTCCCTGTTGCCTTTCAGACACCATCCTTGCGAGCTGACCAATCTGATTTTCCAAATTCTGAATAGAGCCCTCTTGATTTCAGAAAGCTACATCAGTTATTTGCATGAACTTGGTGAGGACATCTTCTAATGATGGCTTCCTTTGCTCTGGTTGTTGTAGTTGTCCAAACACAGGTTGCTTTCCTTGATTTCCTTGCCCTCCCCAAGAGAAATTAGGGTGATTCCTCCATCCAGGATTGTATGTAGAACTATATGGGTTGTTTGATTGGTTGAAGGGAGGTCTGGTATTATTGCCCAAATAGTCAACATGTTCTTGCACTTGAGGTTCACAACCCGGCATTCCGCTAAATGAGGGGTCCTATTGTTGAGGTACCATGGAGGGTGATGCTAAAGATAGGTTATCCATCTTCTGGTGGAGCTTCTCCACTTGAATAGCTAAGGTAGTGACGACATCCACTTCATAAATTCCTGCAGGTTTGTTAGGATTTTGTCTCATGGTAGTCCATTGATAGTTATTCATTTCCATGTCTTCTATCAACTGTTGAGCCGCTTCAGGTGTCTTATTGTTCAAGGTGCCTCCACTAGCCACATCGATCATTTGTTTAGTGGCTGGATTGAGACCATTATAGAAGGTCTGAATCTAAAGCCAGGAAGGTAGTGCATAATAGGGACACTTCCTTAAGAGTTCCTTGAATCATTCCCATGTGTCTTACAACGATTCAGATTCTATTTGAACATACGTAGAAATGTCATTCCTTAGCTTTGCAGTCTTCGCCGGTCGAAAATACTTCATCAAGAACTTCTCAACCATCATATCCTATGTAGTAATCGACCCTCTAGGTAGTGAGTTTAACCACTGCTTCGCCTTGTGCCTTCGTGAGAACAGAAACAACCTCAATCGAATGACATCATTGCTAACGCCATTGATCTTGAATGTATCACATATCTCTAAGAATCCGGCTAAATGTGTGTTGGGATCTTCATCTTGTAGACCATCATATTGGACATACTGTTGAACCATCTGAATAATACTCGGTTTCAACTCGAAATTGTTGGTGACAATTGGTGGTCTAACAATGCTTGACCCAGTACCCTGGAGATTAGGTCTAGCAAAGTCAGACATGGTTTGCTCGTTCTGGTTTGCCATTTTTTCTGAATTATCTGGATGATGATCTCCTAAGTTTATTATTTCCTCTTCTGAAAGTCCGTTTGAATTATCTGTGTTATCAGTTCTCAAGTCCCTTTGACTAGTGTTGTGAATAATACGTTCCGGGTCAGGATGAAATGGTGTTAACCCAGAATTTCTTCCCCTGGTTATAGACTAACAGACTACAAAATAGAGATTAAGTGATATAGTTATACAGTAATTTAATTTACAATTATTGGTTAGTAATTTGCAATTATATGCAATAACTAATTTACAATTATATGTTATTAAGCAAAAATTGGTAGATTAATAGAGTTTAAGCTTTCAAAATATTGAAAATGGTTCCCCAGCAACGACGCCAAAAACTTGATGCGATTGTTTTTGCTCTATGTATAAACTATGTAGATAGGCATAAGCTAGATATATTTTAATCTCAGGTAAGTGCACATATCAATCATAGTATAGGAGAAATCTACATCTCGTGTCGTATTCCACAGGATCTTTTCAAGTACTCGTACTCACCCTCACTCTATTATCGTACCTATAATTAAAATTAATTGTTACCCTAAATTAACCTAACTAGGACTACTTGTGTAAAGATACATTGAAGGATTAAGGGAAGTGAAAAGCAGAAAATCTAAGAATAATCACATGAGAATAATTACTCATTAATTCAATTCTATGTAATCACGTAAAACAAGATTATCAAATTCGTCATATTGTAAGGGTTAAAACTTTATCGAATTCTCTCTCGAGCAATTCAATATCTAAACTTAAGTTGAGTAAATTTTCTCTCGAACAATTCACAATACTCAAATATGCATTAATATAAAATATCCTATCTACTATATAAATTCATGAAATCCTATCTCTAAGGTACCATAAATCCAATTATTCGTATTACCATTATCCAAACCACATATCTCTCGATCATGCAATTGGAAATACAAAGAGAAATAATACCAAAATATGAGCATATAAACATCATCACAAACATCCAATTTCTCAATCTAGAAGTTTGGGATTCAAATAAAACAAGTTCTAATTTCAAATATAATATCAATCTCATTGTTAGAAAGCATACATACGAATAAAATACCACAAATTTGATATAAAAACTAACATACATGATTACCAAATTTTTTCATAAAAATAAATCTCATGCTAAATGTAAAAAATAAAGTTATATCCACTAAGAGAAGGGGAAGATTAAAAGAGATACATGAAGATTAAAAGCATACGGATTATCTCCTTCGATCTCCCCTCCGCCGAATGCTCTACTTTCATCCTCCAGAAGTTCTCCAAGTTCTTCAATCCAAAAAAGTCCCAATTCTATTTTCCCTACAGGTTTTTATAGTCTTCTTGCAAACAGGGTCGAACACGGGTTCCAACACGGCCGTGTCACATGCCGTGCGGACGGTTCGAAGGCAGTTTTATACGAAAAGATGTGTCTGGTCGTGGGTCGTGTCATTTGACATGGCTGAGAACACGACCGTGTTGTTCTTCGTGACTCCACACACGACTTGGTTCAGCAGCAGACCCGATAAGGACACGGGTAGGGACACGACCGTGTGCCTACCCGTGTAGTGCTCTGACTTCTCTTCCAATCCTCGTGATCTTTCCCGATAAGGACACGGGTAGTGACATGGGCGTGTTCCTACCCATGTATGCCCAATTCCAGTCGTGTCCTCAGTCATGTTGGATCCGTGAACACCCTGTTTGCTCCAAGACTTTTAGTTCCAAGGACTTGCAATACCTGCATTAAGAAGTTGAATGAATAAATAAATAGCTTAGTACATGAAATAAAGAAAACTTCATATTGTGCTCTTCTATTCATGATAATACAAATTCTTAACTATTTTCGCACAATTATGATGATTGGAGGTATACAATAGTGGACATGATTTCAAATATGATAGTAAAAAGGACATGTATAATTGTACTCATCAGCTGCTCGGGATGTGATCGAGTATGGGATCTACGGGGAGGTTGGCAAGGATGGAAGAACAACTTCGTTGCAGCAACGACGCGATTTCTGTGGCGAGCGAGCACTACGTGCACACACGTGATATGGGCTGGATCAGACGACATCCTCTTCTTCCTGAGCAGCAGCCTTCTAGAAACTAGAAATTTTCTTCAAGTTTTTTTTTCTCTCATTCTCTTTTGGCGACATTGTAACAATAAACAATTTGCGAGTATTTATTTATTAGTGACGAACTTAGATCTTGTGCTACATTTGTGACTTGTTTTTCTTTATGATGGTGTTTTGTGTTTGTTTTAATCTTTTATGTGATCTCTGGAGCTATCTTTACTTATTCTGGCGAGCTAGCGCTTTTTCGATGAGTTCTTGCGAGATCAAGACTTTTGGCGACTTTATAGGCATAACAAGTAGGTAGCGAATTTGAGTGATACTTGCGGCGAGGTATCCAATACCCCCAGGCCTCCGCCTATAAATAGAAGGGATGGCTACGTCTTAATTATGCCATTGTGATTTTCTTTCATTGCTCGCGACTTCTCCCGACCTTTTTCCTTTCTCTCCCTCAGTACTCGCCACTCTTCATCGCGTTCTTCATGATGGTTAAAGATGATGTCAATGCTCGCCGCATGACTCATGTGAGAAACTTTGCTGAAGTTGTTTTCAAAAAGACTGTCGTTGTTGAAGCAAAGAAAAATCCCGACCTCAGAATTTGGATCAAGGCCGTCTAACGTTACCGGTTAAGGGGTAAGACTAGACGGTTAGAGTGACTAGGATGAAGAATGAAGGCAAATAGGATCCCAGATGTTGCGGCAGGAAGATCCCACCACGTACCCGGATGCTCGAAAGGAGCAGCCCCTTCTCAACCAAAAATGGTCGAACTAGGTACGAGGAAGACTAGTCGATGACTATGTCGCAAGGTCGTGACCTGTTCTCTAAGGAAAAGGAATCCAAAGTCTCAGCTGGTATCCAAAAAGGAGAGATCGTGAGTATCCTGCAGGATATTTCTAGTGTCTCCACCTCGTACCCCTGGGGCCCTATTTATAGGGAAATCCAAGGAAGGGGGGGATCATATTTATACCCTACCCCCTGGCAACTTGGCGACTTACCAGGGGAACTCGCACGGGATGGGCGAGTATCTCGCCTAGTCGCCCACCTGGTGAGTATGCGCGGGGAGCTCGCCATACTCGCCCAAGCCTTCTGCGGTATTGCGCGCTGACTCTGACTTCTATCTTGACTTGTTGACCTTGATTTTCTGCTGACCTAGTTGCGGTAGGACCCATCCTCGACGAATAAGGGTAGTACACAATCCCTGCTCTTTTCAAGCGGCGTAGGAGCTCAAAAAGAATCATTCAACACTTATTCGACGAGCTGCTATACCGAGTATCTGAGTTGCTCGCTCCTGATGACTTTATGCTGAACTCTATAAATAGGGGGGCTGATTTTTGAGACAGGTCTTCCGAGCTCGCATGCTATGTCGAACGCCAATGAGAAACTTCTTCAAGAGATCCTCGTCGCGCTGTCTGGCTTTATCGGTACCAAAAAGCTCTAAAGGTCGCGAGAAGAGGATGAAGCTACCGAGTTACCCTTCCCCCCCCCTGTAAGAAGAAAAAAAACAAAGAGGTCGAAGAAGACACCTGCCTCCAAGATAACTGACCCGTTTCCGCTTCCTGAGCAAGTCGCCGCTTCGACCAGCAATCCCGCACGTTCCGCTAGCACCCAAAAGCTCCTTAGTGATCTCGGGTTAAACGACATCCCCAACGTAGCCGCTCCTGTCTGTAGCCTTCTCAGTCCGCTGAAAACCACAGATGTCACCAACTCGCCGGCGCCGCCGCGGATTGAAGTTGTCTCTTTTTCAGGTCGTTATTTCGCCAAACCTTTTTTCTAAAGCAGTCGGTCGCCGCTTACTTCTCGCTGACCCACTTCCTTTGCTCGCAAACTCTCCATCGGATGTCACTGACACGGCTCTGAATGTTGTCCCCCTGCACTCTGCACCATTGCTCGCCCTTGTAGCTGGGAAGCCGCTCCAGACTGCGCACACGGTTCAGATTAATCTCGGCTTTAAGAAAGCAACAGAAGCTCTGACTTCTATGGCGAAGAAAAATCCCCCGGCGAGCAAAGACCCTCCGGCGAATAAGTATCCTCTGACGAGCAAGGACTCTAACCTTGGGACGAGCAGGATCTCCTCCACTCCCGCGCTTGATTCTGCGCTGCCAGCGGAGAGTGGCCCTTTGTCGTCGCTGCCTCTTCCAAATGTCACTCCTCTATAGGCGGTGAGTGATCTTTTGTCGTTTCCGCCTCCTCTGACCGCTCAGCAACTAGCTGATATGCAACGCCCTTCATCGCCTCCTCCGCTGAAGACTTCATATCAGCCGACGAGTTCGTCGCAGCCTCCGTTGCCTCCGTCGAAGACTTTGGCCCGGAAACCGGACAAGCTACGACCGAGTTATTTCTCGTCGAGAGTCGGGTACCCTGCGCAAAGAGGTCGTGGGCAGGGGAATCCTGCCGAACGCGCGGGTGGTTCATCTTCAGGCCAGTGAGGTACCTCAGGTCACGACCATTCTCCCTGTCGATCTCGATCTCCTCATCATGGTAACTCGTGTTACCGCTGTTTTGTTTGTTGGGTTAGTCGTCAATTTCTGACATGACGACCTTCTTCTATCTGTTTTTGCAGATCTCCCGGCGACTCCAGGGGCGGCCTTTATCGACGCCATTGGGCTATCTGGAAGCGAGTATCGTCTTGCTGCTGCTCGCGCTTACCTGGAGCTGGAGAGCAATTTCGACCAGCTTGCGATCTGCGAGCCTCATCGTCGAATCTCAACCCTGGAGGTGCGGTGGCGAGGATAGAAGAGCTTCAGACCACCCTGGAGAGCTACGAGGCCCTCTTCCACATGGTCAAGGAGAACAATCACCAGCTGACAATAAACAACAATCGCCTCCAGCTCGTTCACGACGAGCTGGCCGGCATGCGGGCGAGTATTGGTACCGTAGGAAGGCTGACGAGGATGGATGAGCAGCTGCGGCTTGGCGATGACGCGATGTCGATTGCCACCAAACATTATCGACGACCATGCGAGATGGGATGGGCTGGACGACATCCACATCCTCCAAAGCGGCCACCTAGGACTTGGAATTTTTCCTTTCTTTATTTGAACTCGCCTTAGGCCATTATTGTAACAAACAATCATTTATTTGTGATAAGTGAGTTTGTATCTCGCTCTTGATTTCTGTCTGTTTCGTTATTTGTTGTTTACTAGCTTCCCTTCTGCGATGTGTCGAGCTCGTTTTGCAGGTTCTGGCGAAGTTGCGAGATATCTTACTACGCTGTGCGAGATAGGGCTGATGTCGGGAATCTGTCTAATCATTAAGGTCGTGATTTAGTATGATACTCGCTGAAACGGATATACACCCCCCTTTTCCTATGCTTATAAATAGAGGGGGTAGGTAGGTCATAAGTGTGCTGCTGCGATTTTATAACTCCAACTCGCGAGTATCTACTCTTGCTTGCGTGTCTCTGTCTTCCTTCTCTTCTCGCCTTTTTTCTCTCCTCGTCAATCTAGCTTGCTGAAGATGGTTGAGGATGACACTAGTGCTCGCCGACAGGCCCACGCCATGAATTTTGCCGATGCGGCTTTCAAGAAATCTATCACGATAGAGCGAGATCTAGAAGCGTTCAGGTAGCGACTTCTTCCGGATGGTTACTCGGCGAGACTTCCTACACGGAGCGAACGACTTAACACCTACATCGAGGGCGCTATGATCTTGTCGCTTCGACATTTTGATGCCATCTTGCATCTTCCTTTTTAGCCAGAATATCGCGAGATACTGTGGTATTTTGGGATCGTCCCAGCGCAAATCAACCCTAATGGAGCGGCGATCATCATGGGGTTCCTTTGCTACTTGCGGGAAGAGAGGGTTGTATTCGAACTCTCTATCTTTCAGAAGATATTCGGCTTTATATATCGCGACCGCCGAGGGGGTTGTCTACTTCAGCAGCCACATCTGCAACTTGGTTGGGACGGTGAACAAAGTTCACAGGTGGAGCAAACAACTGGTCGTCGTCCAAGGCAATTTCGAGGGCGTTCAGGGGAGGCCGCATCAACCTGCCGATGTCTCCTTCCTCTCGCCGATCTTGGAAGGTGTTCGCGAGCAGTTGTTCGAGTCCTTCTGAGGTCGTCGTTTTGAAGTCATCCATTGGTGGCTCAACGTTAATACGCTCCTCGAGATCCATCCCTGCGAGGGTAAGATTGAGCGAGAATTAAACCTGCTCGTATGCTCGATGTTATTCACTGGAACTCGGTACTAATGTATTGTTTGATACTTGCAGTGGCTTGCGAGCTTCCGGAGAAGTCGCTTCCTCCGGCGAAGGAAGTCGCCTCATCCTTCCCGAAGTCCAACCCTCCGCCCGACGTTGCCGAGAAGAAGAAACTCGCCAAAGGGAAGGCAAAAGTCAAGTCGTCGGGCCCTTCGAGCAACAGGGCCAAGATATCATCTCCTCAGTCCGGCGATCGAGAGTCGCCGCTTGACGATCGGGCGCCTAACTTTCACCCAAACTTCAACCTCAGGCGAGAATCGACGGATGCCTATGGTTGACCGCTGGTGACCTGATCTGAGGACGAGCACTCGGTGATGCTGAGCACCAACCTCCCATCCTGGTCGGTGTATTGGGAGGATAAGGGGGAGGCCTTCGCTGTCCTCCATGCTTTATACGGTCAAGCTGACGATGAGTCCCCGCTGGAGCTCAGCCCAGAAGTACTCGCCGAGTAAACCTCATGCTCGCTTGCGCATACTGTCAAGCAAGGACAATACTCGGCTAGGAAGTTGTTGGAGACGCATGAGGATTTTAAGATCGTCACCAAGAAGGCCATAGATCTCGACATGCAATGGGTTCGCTGGAAGGACTATGAGGTAAGTCGCCTCCCCCTGTACGACATGGATGATCTGGACTTGGATTTATTCCGTTGATTGACTGTTGTTTATTGTAAGCTGCCGAGATTGAGGCCGCGAAGAAGCTTTCTGAATGCCAGGAGAAACTCGCCAACATCCTGGCGGAGCTGAAGGCAGCCCAGGTTCGCGTTGCCGAGATGGAAACTCACTTGGTCGCCGCCGAGGGATGTGCGAGCTCTTCAGCTCCTTGCCCCGATGCGTCACGACAGGAGGATGACCCGCATTAGGCGATTAAGAGGTCTCACCTTCTTTGGGAAGAGACACCATCAGTCTGCCGCGGGATAGCGCAAGCGACAGGGAACATCATGCTTGCTCGGCTGAGGATTAAAGGACAGCTCGTCGAGGGGGATAACCAACTTACCGTCGACGAGCTCATTCCTGAGCTACTCACCGAGGAGTCTAACTCGCCTGATCGCGTCCCTTCCTCGACATCGGGCTCTAGCAGCAGCGATAGTGGCAGTAGTAGCAGTAGCGACGAAAACAGTGATGAGGAGGGGATCGATGAAATCAGCGAGGAGGAGGGCGCCGCCATTGGAGATGATGAATATCTGCCAGATACTGACGACGATGAGTGCTAGTTGCTCGCCGATTTTCTTCGTGCTCGCATATAAAAGATTGTCAACACATTTTTGCAACTTGTAAATTTTTTGATATATATACATGTTTTAAGTTACTGGTCACTTTCTTCTTTATTCGCATGCTCGCTGGTTGATGGCGCTTACTAAGCTCATAGGCTCGGAGAGGTTGTGTGTGTTGTATGGTTACTCGCACGTTGACATCGATCGTAGTCGCGTAGTCATTGCTCGCACGGGTATAGTCGCTTCAATAGTTCGCACCCTGATGCTCACATCTGTGTCTACTCGCATACTCGCCATAACATACTCACACCTACATAGTCGCGTACCTCGCAGGAGTCCAGCTCAACCGAGTCAGAGGTCGTAGTCGACGTTCGCAAGATCCAAACTCAACTGGTGTGACATGAGTCGAATCAGTGAGGTAAGTAGTCGGTCTGTAGGAGAGAGGCTCGTACAGAGGTGACAGACTACGACATCACTCCAACGAGGAACTTGGTTTTAACCCGAGGAGGTCGTTGGCCAATATGCAGGAGAGGAGCTTGTGTAGGAACTCTGACTTATGATGACACTACCACTCAAGGACTTTAATCATTGTTGGAGTCGACAGCTCTCATGAGCCTTGCTCAACTAGAGTGGTGTGAGTCGACTTGGGGAGGCAAGTAGTCGGTCTGTAGGAGAGGAGCTCGTACAGAGTTCACAGACTACGACATCACTCCAACGAGGAACTTGGTTTTCACCCGAGAAGGTCGTTGACCGATGTGCAGGAGAGGAGCTCGTGCAGGAACTCAGACTTACGATGACACTGCCACTGGATGATTTTAGTCATTGTTAGAGTTGACAGCTCTCAGGAGGCTTGCTCAACTAGAGTGGTGTGAGTCGAATTTGGGAGGCAAGTAGTCAGTCTGCAGGAGAAGAGCTCGTACAAAGTTCATGGACTACTACATCACTCCAACGAGGAACTTGGTTTCACTCGAGGAGGTCGTTAGTCGATGTGCAGGAGAGGAGCTCGTGCAGGAACTCGGATTTACGATGACACTGCCACTCGAGGACTTTAATCATTGTTGGAGTCGACATCTCTTAGGAGTCTTGCTCAACTAGAGTGGTGTGAGTCGACTCGGGGAGGCAAGTAGTCGGTCTGTAGGTGAGGAGCTCTACAGAGTTCATGGACTACGACATCACTCCAACGAGGAACTTGGTTTCACTCGAGCAGGTCGTTGGTCGATGTGCAAGAGAGGAGCTCGTGCAGGAACTCAGACTTACAATGACACTGTCACTCGAGGACTTTAATCATTGTTGGAGTTGACAGCTCTCAGGAGCCTTGCTCAACTAGATTTGTGTGAGTCGACTCGGGGAGGCAATTTGTCGGTCTGTAGGAGAGGAGCTCGTATAGAGTTCACGGACTATGACATCACTCCAACGAGGAACTTGGTTTCACTCGAGTAGGTCGTTGGCCGATGTGCAGGAGTGGAGCTCGTGCAGGAACTCGGACTTACGATGATACTTCCACTCGAGGACTTTAATCATTGTTGGAGTCGACAGCTCTCAGGATCCTTGCTCAAATAGAGTGGTGTAAGTCGACTCGGAGAGGCAAGTAGTCGGTCTGTAGGAGAGGAGCCCGTACAGAGTTCACGGACTACGAGATCACTCCAACGAATAACTTGGTTTCCCTCGAGGAGGTCGTTGGTCGATGCGCAGGAGAGGAGCTCGTGCAGAAACTCGAACTTATGATGACACTACTACTCAAGGACTTTAATCATTGTTGTAGTTGAGGTGATTTCGCTCTGTTAATTGAGTGGTGACACAAAGAGTTAATTGCACCAACATTTGAAGATGGAGGTTTATAAAGAGACGATCCTTTCTTTGTCAAATTGGGAGGTTGGCGTCCAAACCTGTTTCTAATAATTCCTCCAGTAGGAGGAGAGATGCAATCGGGGGGACCTAGGCCGACATGCAAGGGGGAGCTGACCTCGGCCGTCAATGCAGAGGCTTGGTCTTACACGAGAGTTTCCCGAAGCATTGTCTCATCAACCACACTGGGCTATTCAGAATAAATAGGTCGAGTCTCGTATCCCGACCCGATGGTGGGGATCATTTTCGGCCATGCCACCTGGCCACGAGCGCAAGTGTATGAGCGAAGGGTAATGTTCTTCCGAGGGTCCTTCAGGACGCACTCGCGGTCAACATCTTTCCTTGGGCCTATCTGTAGGATCAAGTGCATACCCAACTGTTCCAAAAGCCCAGGCTATTGGAAAGGGTGCTACTTAATTTTTTAAATAAGTAGTAGAGCGCTACAGGTCAAGTGAAGGAATGCCGGACCCAACAATCCCCCCCCAGCGTCCAGCACAACCCGTCGGCTCAGAGGTGGAGTTACCACATGGCCCACATAGCTCAGAGGTGGGGTTACCACATGTCCCACACGGATCAGAGGTGGGGTTACCACATGTCCATGGTTGCACGGCTCAGAGGTGGGGTTACCACATGTCCATGGTTGCCTGACCCGCCGGACCCACACAGGTAGAAGGGAAAAAATCAGGATTTAATAGCGCCCCCCGGTCTTGAACCCGTGACCTACTCTGATACCAAATGTAGGATCAAGCGCATACCCAACTGTTCCAAAAGCCCGGACTGTTGGAAAGGGTACTACTTAATTTTTTAAATAAGTAGTAGAGCGTCACGGGTCAAGTGAAGGAACGTCGGACCCAACACTATCCTTACCCCTTGACAGGTTATCCTGCCTTCGGGAATAATTAAAGTGATGTTGCCCAAATGGATGCTTGGTAAGGTCGGCCCTTCCTCGAATCCGGGAGGTTGGCGCCCGGACCTGTTCCTGATAGTTCCTCAAGTCGGAGGAGAGATGTAATCATGGGGACCTAGGCCGACATGCACGGGGGGAGCTGACCTCGGCCATCAATGCAGGGGCTCAGTCTTACAAGAGTGCTTCTCAAGGCATCGTCCCATCATCTGCACTAGGCTATTTACGAGGAACAGGTCGACAGCCGGTTTCACGGATCGATCGCGGAGCTGAACCTAAAATCTTTCAGATGTCTTGAGATGAATCAGCATAAAAAGAATCAATTGGGACGCCACTGCTTATATATATATGCAATCAAGATTACAAGGAAAACACAGTGTTATCTCTATAGATAGAATCTTTTCAGGTCATCCCCGCTCCAAGTACCTCTCAGCTGCTCTCTGACTTGATCTTGAAGATAATATCCTCCAGTGGTCAAGGCTTCTTGGATGATGAAGGGGCCTTCCAAATTAGGATGTAGTTTTCCAACCATTGCTCCTCTTCCCGCAACGTCCATTTTTTTCATGACTAGATCTCCTGCGAGGAAATGTTTTTGGCGGACGTTTTTGTCAAAGTGCTTTGCCATGTGCTGCTTGATTTCCTCCTATTGGATGGAGGCTAAGTCACGAAGTTCTTCAACGTAATCCAACGAGAGTCTTTGAGCGTCTTCGTTCTCCAGGCGCCATTCTCCATTGCCATCTCCCGCTGCTATGACTCTTGGGATCCGAACCTCAAACTCCACCGGGATAAGCGCCTCAGACCTGTGGGACAACTTGAAGGGAGTTTCCCCCATAGCTGAGTTCGGAGTTGTTCTCAGAGCCCACAGGACTGAGGGGAGCTGCTCTACCCAATTGTCCTTCAAGTTGGTGATGTTCTTCTTCAATAAGTTGATGATTAACTTGTTGGCGGCTTCTACTTGTCCATTGCTGCGAGGATGATGCACTGAGGCAAATCAAAGATTCGTCCCTAGCTGCTTGCAGAAGTCCTCTAACTCAAAGCTGGCGAACTGTGGACCATTGTCGGTGACGATGGTGAGAGGAATACCGAACCTGTATGCGATCTCTTCCCATATAAAGTTCTTTACAATTTGAGAAGTGGTCTTGGCCAGAGCTTTTGCCTCGATCCATTTGGAGAAATAATCGATCATTACAAGAACGAACTTCCTGTGTATGCTAGCCTGAGGAAAAGGGCTGATCAAGTCCATCCCCCAGATAGCGAAGGGCCATGGAGTAGTGATCGAGCGAAGGTGCTGAGCTGGTTGTAGTTGAAGGGGCGCGAAGAGCTGATATTGGGGACACTTCCTGGAGAAGGCTTCGGCATCCAAACGAATGGTGGGATAGAAGTATCCGTGGCTTAGAATTCTCTGTTCTAGAGTACGAGTTCCCGAGTAGCTACTGCACTCTCCTGAATGGATCTCTTCGAGAATGCAAGGAATTTCGACCTCTGACAAACATCTGGCTAACGGGCCTGAGATGGTCTTGCGATAAAGCTCTCCCTCTTACAGTAAGTAATACACAACTTTGTAACAGAAGTTTCTCTGATCTCCCTCACTGGAAGGCATCTGACCCGTCGTTAAGAAAGTAATGAATGGATCCTTCCATGAGGTTCTTTGCTCGATCTCCATCATCTCCCCTTACTCGATGGACGGTCTGAACAACTCGGTCATGGTCCCCCCTGCCCGGGGACCATACCTGGCGAGATAGTCTGCTTCGGAAATTTCCTCCCGGGGAACATGCTCGACGAAGAAGGACTGGAATCCCCCGATCAGATCTTTTACCTTGACCAAGTACTTCTGTAGGATTGGATCATTTACTTCAAACTCTCTTATGATTTGCGATGCAACCACCATTGAATCGGTGAAGGCCCTGAGATCCCGGATTGCTAATTCCTTGGCGAGACGCAATCTAGCCACCATGGCTTCATATTACGCCTGATTATTCGTGACGGGAAAAAGGATCTTGACTGCTTGCTCGATCCTGGTTCCTTGGGGGCTTACTAGCATGACTCCAGCTCCCACAGAATACCTGTCTGAAGCTCCATCCACAAACATCTTCCAAGAGACTGGGCTAGAAGAGCTTTCGTCCCCTCCAACCTCGGATGAGAAGTCGACCAGAAAATCTGCTACTGCCTGCGCCTTAATCTCTACCCTCAAAGAGTAAAAAATGTCAAACTCGCTAAGCTCCACCGCCCACTTTGCCAACCTGTCTGAATGCTCCACTCCATCTAGGATACTACGTAGAAGGTGATCGGAGATGACCCTGATGGAGTGAGCCTGAAAATAAGGACGAAGCCTCCAAGCTGAAACCACTAAAGTAAACACCAACTTCTCCAGGATAGGATATCTCGTTTCCGCTTATCGCAGTACTCTACTCATATAGTAGATGGGGAGTTGCTTATTGCCTTCTTCTCTGACCAACACCGAACTAACTGCTTCCGCTCCTACTCCCAGATAGAGGAGGAGGTCTTCAGTTCCCTGCGGGCCTTGGAGGAGAGGAGCTTGAGTTAGCTGCTGCTTGAGGTTTCCAAAAGCCTCCTCGCACTCCGCAGTCCGTTCAAACTTCTGATTGCCCTGAAGAGCTCTGAAGAATGGATAGAACTTCTATTCTACCTTGGAGAGAAAATGACTAAGGCCTGCCAGCCTTCCCATCAAACTTTGGACTTCCTTGGGATCTCTCGGGGATGACATCTCCAGAATGGCCTTGACTTTGTCCGGCTTAGGCTCCACCCTCTTGGACTGAGGAGGCGACCTAGAAACTTTCCTCTTCCAGCACCGAAGACGCACTTGGTCGGGTTGAGTCAGATCTTGTACTTCCTCAGGGTAGCGAAGGTCTCGACCAGATCCTTAGGCTTCATTTGTTTTAGCGGTGGCGGGTCGATCCGGCGGGTGGAAACGGAGAGTTCGAACCGGAGGGGGAAGGTGGCTGCTCCAAACAGAGCTTTTTGGGGTGTTTCTCAAGGCGGATGGGTGGAAACGGAGTATACGCCGCCGGAGATTCATTTGTTTACCCTCCTTCCGGCGACGTTTGCCCAAAACGGAGTTGCGAAACGCCCAAACAAATAGAGCCTTAATGTACTCCACGACACTCTTGCTCTCGACAAGGAGATCGTCCATATATACTTCCAAGTTCTGCCTCTTCTGCTTTTTGAAGACTTGATCCATCATTCATTGGTAAGTTGCGCCCACATTCTTGAGCCTGGAGGGTATCATCTTGTAGCTATAGCAGTCATCACTGGTGATGAAGGAGACGTCATGACAGTCGAGGGGATACATTCGGATCTGGTGATACCCTGAAAAAGCATCAAGAAAACTCATCACAGCAAACCCGACGGCGGAATCAACCAGCGCGTCGATTTGAGGCAAGGGGTAGCAATCCTTCGGGAAAGCTTTATTTAATATGGAAAATTCAATACATAGACGTCAGCCCCCTCCGGGATTCTTCACCATTACAATATTGGAGACACAGCCTGGATACTGGATCTCCGAAACATAACCCGCCTCCAACAGCTTTTCTACTTCCTCTCTGATCAGACCAGCCTGCACAACGACGCTCTTCCTTTGCTTCTGATGAATGAGAGCCACCCCGGGATCCAGGTTGAGGAGATGACAGACAACATCAGCGTCAATCCCTAGCATCTCGGCAGCGCTCCAAGCAAAAACATCGACGTTTTCCTATAGGCAAGCAGCCATCTCTATCTTCCCCTCCAGCGGTAGGGATCCTCCAACCTTCAGCAGACCAGGCTCTCCTCTTCGGGAGATCACTTCCACCTCTTCTACCTCCTCAGCAGCATACAGTCCTTTCTCCCTTTCCAGCAGCTCCTCCAACCTCTCCGCGTCCCCCATCCAGCTGATGGTACTGATGACATTCAGGTAGCATTTCCTAGAGGCTTTGGGATCTCCCATGATCCTGACTTGAACATCCCCTCAACAGTATTTCAGACATTGATGAAAAGACGACGGAACGACTTAAAATAGTTGATGAGGGGCCGCCCGAAAATGGCATTGTATCCGCTCGGCCCATCTACGATGACAAAACAGCATCAGATCGAGGTTCCGCCCAGAGTGACCAGAAGGTCCACGCTCCCCTCCACCTCCTTCTTATCTCCTGAGAATCCAAAGAGGGGTCCGTCCGCAGCCTGAACCCGAGACGCCTCCACTTGCAGCCCGACGAAAGTCCTTTTAAAAATTACATTCACCGAGCTCCCATTGTCCGTGAGGATTCGGTCGACGGTGAAGTATTCGATGACAGCTTGAATAACCAGGGCATCGTGGAAGGGGTTTTCATTTCCCAGCATGTACTCCTCCGAGAATGTAATCTCATCTAGCGATGGTGGGTTCTGTTAGGTCGAGACGACGCTCCTCTTGTAGAACTGATGGAGACTTCCCTTGCGGGAAGCTCTGAGCCCGACTCCTCTGTTGATTACTCCAGCCTGCCCACCTACTGGGCCATGGATCACCCCTCTACGACCTCCCAGGTCGACCTGGTCCTCATTCCTTCTCCTCATCAGATCTTGGAATGCCACTTGCCCTACCGTGGCCTCTTTCCTCGGCTGCTCCCTCTCCGCAACTCCTGCTTCCAATCTTCTCCTCTCTTCCCAGAACTCCGGGCAAGCCAACATTGCATGTCCCTCTACTCGATGGATGTTGCAGTAAAGGGGAATCTCCGCTTCCTGACATATTGCCTATTGCTCCCTCCGGCGACGCTTGTTCCCTTGAAGGGCGATGGTCATCGCCTACCTACTTGCTCCTCGGCTTTCCTCCTGACGGTTGTTGTTCCTCCGCTCCTCTTATTTAAAATGCGGCTGAACTGGAGGCCTCCACTAGGGGCAATTTTTGGGGTACTGGAATCGCCTCTCTTCTCCTCTCCTTTTCGGAGCCTCTGTGAGCCTCCTCTCTTCCTACCTCTGAGGCCTCTCCTGCCTCCTTTCTTCCACCCATCTGGGCTCTTCTCTCTTCTTCTCCTCCTCTCCTCTCTCCTCCTCTCTTCCCCTCTCTTCATGCCTTTCCGACAGCCTTCCTTTCCCCGACTCTGAAAGTCTCCCTCTCTTCCTATCTAATAGCTTATCTACATCCATCTGTGCCAAGAAATCTTTGTTCCTTTCCTCCCGCTGGATGAATTTATTTTCCCTCTCCACCATGTCCTCAAAGGACCTCAGGGGTTTGGAGATTATCTCCATGTTGAAGAGGCCTTGCTTCAGGCTGAACTTGAGGGACATCATCAGGGTGAAGCCATCCACCTCCTCCACCTCCAAGATCTCCTCCTGGAAATGATCTATGTAATGGCTGATAGTTTCATGCTGCCCTTGGTTGATTTTGAAGAGGGTGGTTGCTTCCTTCTTTCTTTTCTTGGATGTCGCGAACCTCGTCATGATGCCCCGATGCAGATCAGAGAAATAGTAGATGGATCATGCTGGCAGCTGGTGGAACCAGTCTCTCGCATTTCCCTTGAAGGTGATGGAGAAGAACCGGCACTTGAAGGCGTCAGACATGTTGCAGATGGAAACTACATCTTCAAACCACTGAAGATGCCTGACCAGGTCATCTTTGCTAGAGTAATAGGAGATGGCAGACTCTCTAAAGCCTTCGAGAACTAGGCCGTGAGGATCTCGTCGCAGAAGGGGCTCCTCCCTTCGTGGCAGTGACGAGTTTCATCCTCACTCGAATCATCATACTCGCTCCTTGGGCGAGTATCTCGATATCTCACAACTGGTTATGGATCTCGGAATCTGACTCCCTGGCTGCTTGCCGGATAATGTCGCGACGACATCAGTTGCACTTTTACTGCACACGCGGGCTACTTTCTAGCTCACCTCATCGACACTTCCTCGTCTAGCGGTGTCAAGCGACGGGGTGAAGTCACAATGACATCGGGGGGATGAGAAAACTCGGCGAAGATAGTCCTCTCAATCCTCTTGGCGAACTCTTCGAACGCTGCTACAGTCACAAACACGCCACCCCGCGCGTAGTTACCAGCTCCCGCCGAGTTACCGACCAACTCTCCATGCTCGCCACCACTCACCATCTCTCTAAACCACCAAATTTTCCTCCTTGGCTGCGATCCACGCTCACTACACTAAGTGTTGAAGCCAAGAAAAATCTCAACCTTAGAATTCGGATCAAGGCAGCCTAAGGTTACCGGTTCAGGGGTAAGACTAGACAGTTAGAGTGACTAGGATGAAGAACGAAGGCAAATAGGACCCCAGATGTTGCGGCAGGAAGGTCCCACCACGTACTCGGATGCTCAAAAGGAGCAACATCTTCTCAACCAAAAATGGTCAAACTAGGTACGTGGAAGACTAGTTGGTGACTAAGTCGCAAGGTCGCTACCTGATCTCTAAGGAAAAGGAATCAAAAGTCTCTGCTGGTATCCAAAAAGGAGAGTTCGCGAGTATCCTGCAGAAGATTTCCAGTGTCTCTACCTCGTACCCTTGGGGCCCTATTTCTAGGGAAATCTAAGTAAGGGGGAGGGGGGTCATATTTATACCCTACCCCCTGGCGACTAGTCGACTTCCCAGGGAAACTCGCACAGGCTGGGAGAGTATCTCTCCTAGTCGCCCACCTGGCGAGTATGCGAGGGGAGCTCGTCATACTCGCCCAGGCCTTCTGCGGTATTGCGTGCTGACTCTGACTTCTGTCTTGACTTGTTGACCTTGATTTCTACTGACCTGGTTGCGGTAGGACCCATCCTCGACGAATACGAGTTGCACAGTCGCTGAGGAGAGGGACTTAGAAAACTTTAAGAGGAGGTTCCTAACAGATGGGTACTTGGCCAGGCTTCCTCAATGGTCTGAGCAACTAAATAAGGTTCTAGAAGACGATCTTGTCCTCCCCCTCCACCAATTCAAGTCGGCACCCGACTTTCCCTATGGCCAGAGTACTATCATGTCCTTAGGTACTTCAGCGTAGTCCCGACCCAGACCAACCTGAATGGCGTGGTGATGATCATGAGGTTCCTTTGCTTCTTGCGATCTATGGAGATCAACTTCGATCTTTCTATTTTTCGTAAGATCTTCGCCTTTGCGGCAACTAACAAGGGCGTCATCTTACTCAGTAGACACATCTGCACACTAGTCGACACGATGAATAAGGTTTACCACTGGGGAGAATGGCTCGTCATAGTATGCATCCATTTTGTGGAAGTACCTTGACGACTGCACAAGCCATCAAAGGCGGCATTCATGCCACCTCTCTTAGTGGGGCCGCACGAGCAACTTGTCAAGACTTTCTGTGGTCGTAAGTTTGGCGTCGTCCATTGGTGACTATACGTTAATGAGTTGGGGGAGGTATTCTTGGGCGAAGGTGAATGTCTGAGCGAGCTTCTTCCATACTTGCTACCCATTGGCGTGTATCATGCTTGGTCGTGACGATTAACTGTTCTCTTTCTTCTTTGCAGCTTCTTGCATTCTCCCGCAAGTATCCCTCCCACCGGCATAGGAAGCTGCAACTTCACGCCAAAGCTCGCAAAATCCATCCATCTACGTTGAGGAAGTTCAGAGCCCTCCACTGACACACCTAAGGTCACTGAAGGCGACCATGACATGGCGTGAATGGAGGCTCCTCGCAGAAGTGACGGGATAATGGGAAGGGCAAGGACAAGTCCCCAAAATCTGCGAGGAAAAAGGAAAAAGGAAAAAGGAAAAAGCCTCCTACGAGGTTTTTGGCGAGAAAGAATATCCTGCTGAGGTCAGAGAGCCATACCTTCACCCAAACTACGGGTTAGGGCGCAGTAGTAGGGATGCATATGGTCACCCACTGGTGACCTGGGACAAGCACGAGCATCAGGTGAATTTGAGCACCAACTTGCCCGCCTGGTCGGATGATTGGGAGGACAAGGGCGAGACCTGCGATGTCCCCTTCGTGCTCTACGGTCGTACGGACGCTGAGTTATTGTCGGTCATCAGTGCAAGGGATCTTGCAAATCAAACTACTCGCTCACCCATGCGAGCAGTCGAGCTGGGCCACTACACGACGAAGAGATTGCTCGAGGCCCAGGAACAACTCAGAGTGGTGATTAAGAAGATGTTGGAGCTAGGGATTCAGGCCACCCAGTGCAAAGTATATGCGGTAACATTGGTCCATGAGCTAGGGATTCGGGCTTCTTGATGATGATCTTGCTGACGATTATTGTTATTACTCGTAGGAAGCCGAGCTTGAGATGATGAAGAATATTTGCCAGTTGGAGCAAGAGCTCGCAGACATCAAAGCCTCGTTGGAGGCCACCCAAGTGCAGAATACCAAGCTTGAAACACCCTCTGCCGAGCAGCAGCCAGCGATAACGAGTACCTTTGGAATGGGGAAGAAGATTCACATCTATTGTGATGAGATGCCAGTGATTCATCGCGACATCGCGCGGGCGATGGGGGTGCTGACCTCGCCAAACTGAGGCTTAACGGCTATCTCGGCCCGAAGGCGGCCGACTTGACAGTGATAGATCTCATCCCAGGCATGCTTGCTGAAGAATCAAACTCACCCAATCGCGTCCTGTCTTCCACCACTAACTCTAATGAGGATGAAGATGATGATGACAACAATGACGAAGAAGGCAGAGTGAGGAAGAGAGCGAGGATGACGAGAAGTCAGAAGCTGATGTCGTAATCGAGGATGACGAATACAATAAAGTCAATACTGGTGATGATGACACATAGTCGGCGGAATACTTCCTGCGCGCAAACATGCTTAATTATGTAGAATAAATAGGAATTCTTTTGGACAAACCTTTATCTAAGGCATCACTGTTTTTTTGTACATGTACTGCTCGCCACATATTTGAAAGAAGAAATTTTTTCTCGCTTTGTTCTTTTGTGTTTGCTTATCTTTGATACTCGCTAGGTTCATAGACACGAGGATATTGAGTACTCGTTATGCGCGTTCTATGCTCGCCTGATGGCACCTGCATGCTCGCACCTGCATGCTCGCACCTGCATGCTCGCACCCGCATGCTCGCACCCGCATGCTCGTACCCGCATGCTCGCACCCGCATGCTCGCACCCGCATGCTCGCACCCGCATGCTCGCACCCGCATGCTCGCACCCGCATGCTCGCACCCGCATGCTCGCACCCGCATGCTCGCACCCGCATGCTCGCACCCGCATGCTCGCACCCGCATGCTCGCACCCGCATGCTCGCACCCGCATGCTCGCACCCGCATGCTCGCACCCGCATGCTCGCACCCGCATGCTCGCACCCGCATGCTCGCACCCGCATGCTCGCACCCGCATGCTCGCACCCGCATGCTCGCACCCGCATGCTCGCACCCTGAAAGATATGGTACCTAAACACCTAGAGGGGGGGGGGGGGTGAATAGGTGACCTAAACCTTTTTGAGACTTACTTGGCAGCAAGACAGTTATCTCACAGAGTTTTACAGTTAACAGCAACAACAGAATATAAACAGTTAATCCATAGCACATCACAGCACAGCAGACACACAAATTTATAGTGGTTCCCCAATCTTTGGGTACATCCACTTTCCCCCTTCGCCTATCTAGCAGTGTACTAGATTCGGCCAAACTTCTCCACTATCTCAGAACCCAACAAGGTTCCTACACCTCAGGCCCAAAGCCTTACACTCAGCCACAAAGGCCTACACTCAGCCACCCAGGCCTACACTCAGCCAATTAAGGCCTACACTCAGAGTTCTTCAACTCCTACACTCAGGCAACCAAGCCCTACCCTCAGCCTTTATAATATAGGCTTACAATTCTCTCAGATCCAATGGATCCTACAAGTTAAAATTGAAATACAATAATTAACTCTACAACCCAGAAAATAAGAGAGGAGTTGAGAGTTTCTTGAAGAGTTCTTGGAAGAACTTAGCTAGATCCAAACTGACTTAGCTTCCTTCAAAGCTTCTTGAGTTGGAACTGAATTAGTCTGAATCCTCTGCAGTTAATCCTTGACCTCTGCTTCTTGAGATCCAGATGATTCTGAATCCTTCTTCTCAGCCTTAGTTCCAAAGACTGAATTCTTGATTGGAGCTCTCTCTCTCTCCAACTTCTTAGATCTGCAGTTGGACTGCCAGATCTTCTCGTGTTGATCCTCTGTGTATCACTTTTCTGATTTAATCTGATCAAACACTTCAATTATTCTCACTACTTGTTATAACAACAATCAATCCGTTTCTGTAAACTATGGGTGCCTATTTATAGGCTTCCTTCATGGTAACCGGCTGGTCCGGTTTATAACAGACTTCTGATTTCTCTGACAGTTGCTGTAGACCGGCTGGATCGGCAGCTGTCATGTCAACCAGTCACTTCTTGAAATTCTCTAACTGTCAGATAGTGTCGAGACTTTCTGTTCTTAAGTGTCGACACTTATAGACCAAGTGTCGACACATGTTGTGTAAGTGTCGACACAAGTCTACAAGGTGTCGACACAATTCCTTGTATGTCTCGACACAGATACTTCTTCAAGTGTCGACACTGAAATTAAGTGTCGACACAAGTACTTGATCTTCATTCTTTAACTGTATTCTTCTAAGTGTCGACACATCTCCTTTGTGTCGACACATCTTCATGTGTTGAAACTGTCAAGTGTCGACACTGCTTCTTGGTGTCGACACAAGTCTTCAATTTTATTTCTTCAGCTGAGTGTCGACACATTCCCTTAGTGTCGACACTTGTACTTAGAATATTTTGTAAACTTTTCTGTTCTTTGCTAAGTGTCGACACAGCTCCTTGTGTCGACACTTTCTTCAAGTGTAGAGTCTTCAACTAAGTGTCGACACATTGTGCTGGGTGTCGACACTTTCTTCAAGTGTTGACTCTTCTGGTTGTGTGTCGACACATTGTGCTGAGTGTCGACACATACTTCAAGTGTTGACTCCTTTGAGTGTGTGTCGACACATTGTGCTGAGTGTCGACACATTCTTCATATGTTGACTCTGCTGTTTGAGTGTCGACACATTGTGTTGAGTGTCGACACTTGTCCTTAGTCTCTGCAGAATTTTACTGAGTGTCGACACAACTCCAAGTGTCGACACTTTCTGGTGTAGACACAGCTCTTCTGGGTGTCGACACTTCTGCTAAGTGTCGACACAGCTTTTCTGCATACTTCTTCACTGAGTGTCGACACAGCTCCAAGTGTCGACACTTTCTGTCTGGTGTCGACTCTTCATCCCAGGTGTCGACACAATGACTCCAAGTGTCGACACTGCTTGTCTGGGTGTCGACACAAGCTTTCTCAAGTGTCGACACTTTCCCTCTGGGTGTCGACACATGGACTTAGAAACTTTTAGCTTCAGTCCAGTGAGTACCTAACCTGCACAAGTAACTCAAACAAACATCAAATACATTATGATGTATATCATTGAGTTAGGTGAGGCTTCTTCAAATCAGGTACATTTGACCAATGTACCCAACAATCTCCCCCTATTTGGAGAAGTCATAACCCTTAGTCAATGATATACATCACTCATAATTAAAAATTAGAGAATGATGTAAAGCAGGTATATATCAACAGGGTAAACTTAAACATGTAATAAAGCACACATGTATACTCATTCAGCATTACAGAACAAACAGAAATTAGACACATTCTTCTGAACAATCATGAAATATATTTATCAAAAATTGTTCAAACATTGTTTTTAATACATTTTCAATGATTTACAAAAATGTATAGATGTAACAGATTACAACATTCTTCAGTCTAATCTTAGTCTAATTCTGATCAGGTTCTTTTATAACTATGCCTTTCCCAGCTTGCACTTTGGCTTTTACAGCAGCAGCAGCAGCAGGCTCAGTATCAGCAATCTTCTTTCCTTTGGAGTCCTTCTTCTTTAGTTCTTCAGCCTTGATTTTCTGTCTCTCAAAGTAATGATAGGGCTTAGGAAAGTACTTGCTAGGCTCCACAGCTGTAGGAGGTAGCTTTCCTAACTTAGCCTTCCTTCTATACTGGACAATGGCTTCCTGCCTAATCTCATGCTTCCTCCATTCTGCTTCTGAGAACCATTTGTTCCTCTCATGTGCATTGTCCTTGGCTGCTTTCCAGGCTGTGAGAATGATGTTCCTAGAAGTAGGGCTCCACTGTTCAAAATCAGGTTTTTGCTCAGCTAGTTCCCTGAACTTCTTCTTTGACAGCCTTGTCTCTTCTTCTTTGTTCATAGCCTCTTGCATAGCTGCTGTAACAGGTTGAACAACCTTTTCCAGAACAACATTAGGCTTTCCAGTAGTTGGACTATACATTGTGCTTACTTCTGCATGAACCATGTCAAAATCTGGAGGTGGATAGATCACCTGAGCTACTTCCTGTTGCTCACCTCCAAGATATGCACTTTGAATACCTGATTCAGCTACATTATCATCATCACACAGGGGAGGATAGCCCAGTGTAGCTCTGATGGAGTTAGAAATCCATTTGGCATGGTCAGAGCTAGCTTTGACTAACACCCTCTCCCCCTTTATGACTTCTTGTTCAACATGGTCTCTCACATCATCCTTTTGGAATCTGATTTGGCTGTCCAAGTACCTGATGCCATCCTTAAAGTAAGGTCTAAGCTTTGTAAGCTGTTCAGAGATGACCTTCTGTGAATTCTTGATTGCAGTTTTGACAGCAGCAATTTCTTCTTGAAAAGCTTTATCAAATTCAGCCTTTGCAGCAGCAGATGTGGAAGATTCAGCTGGCTTATTCTTCAGTTCAGTGACTATAGCATTGTGGGATGCAGTCAAATTATCATTCATTCTCAACTGATTTTCCAGCACATAGCCTTGCTTCAGTGCTATATCATCTACTTGAGACTTTATTTTCTCCTGATGAGTTGCCAGAAAGACCACTGCATTTCCACCCTTGTGGAAGCATTCATTCATTTCCTTTTTATTCAGGTTCATCTCAAACCTTATTGACTTGATGTCTTGAGCTAAGTCAAATTGTAAAGACTTGTGGCCTTCATCAATATACTTCTCTATGGCCCTCCTGTGCTCATCCAGCTTAACTTGCATTGCTACCATTAATCCACTGTAATCAGTTGATGGAGCTTGTTGGAGTAGGGAGTGTTGAGCAACAGTTTGTAGAGCCTTCTTGTAGCTCTGACTCCTTCTTTTGAATACAAAGAATTGCTTCTTCTTAGCTTGTTCAGCCTCATCTTCTTCAGACTCTGAAGTACTGGCTATATTCACCCTGTCCTTAGGGCTTGATGGTTTTTCAGCTTGCACATCTAGTGCCTTCTCACTTTCCTGCCTTATAGGTTCTTCCTGAACTTGCAGTGGCTCCCCTTCAGCAGCAGCACCTTTCTCTTCAGCAGCAGCAACTTTATCCATGTCAAAGTCCTCCTGTTCTAGATTTAGAAATAGATCTTCCATGGTGTATTCAGGAGGTGACTGTGCAGGAGATGTACTTGGTTCTTCAACTACTTTATCAGGAACAACATCTGGTTCTTGATTTACTTGTTGAGTTTGCTGATGGACATCAGACAAATCAGAATCTATTACAGAAAAATCTAAAGTATTGAGGTCAGAAAGTACCTCTTGGATAATGAGTGTAGCTTGCTCACTCTCCAGTGTAGAGGGTTGTTCTACAGCTGGAGGCTCCCCCTGACTTAGATCCTTTTGCATGGGGCTAGCTGTAGGCAGCTCCCCCTGGATTTCAGCTGGCTCTTGAAGAGCTGGAGACTTCTCTGCAGCCACTTCCTCATGACTATCAGGAGTGAAAACAACTAGTTCTTCACTACCTGAACTGCTGGAGGACTCCTGTGTCACAGGAGCTATCTTCCTCTTCTTCTTAGGAGGTGAATCTTTCTTAGAAACTTGCTTCTCAGGAGTGGACAGTTCCTTTGACAGCACCCTTTCCCACCTTGAGAAGATCCTCATGTCCATCCTTCTCATGTAGTTGATTTTGCTACCTGCAGCAGTGCTCATTACCTCTGGTATTGTACCAGCCAGGTAGAGACTAAGTATCCTTCCCAGATTGGGCTTCTTTAGACTTTCCTTTATTTTCTCAAAGATAACCATTGACCAGTCTGTTTTGAGGTTGAAGATAATTCTGGTCATAACACTGAACATGGAGGCTGACACCCTGTCATGCCCTCCAGTCTTGCTGAGTATAACTTTACCCACAATTTCTGACAGGAATTTTCCTTGGGTATTCATTCCTCTCCTGTTGAAAACAGATCCAATCTTCAGCTTAGGATCTAGACCACACCAGGTAAGTGCTTCTTTGGTCTTAGATGTAGTCACTTCCTCTTCTTCTTGAACTTTAGGTAGCTGAAGTACCTTTCTCAGCAATTTGGGTGAAATCTTGACCTTGGTGCCATGCACTCTTGATTTGATTCTGTAACCTGAGTCGTCTACAGAAGCTCCAGTAAGGAATTCTAGAACTTCCTTCTTCCATATTTTGGTTGATTCTGAAACCAGGTACTCCAATCCAGAATCGGTGACTAGGGTTACCACCGATTTGATTTCTTGATCACCATCGTCGAATGCGCCACGAACGAGCTCATAGCCTTCGTTAACATTCTCCTCGAGCTTGGGTGCCATTAGGGTTTGTAGAATTAGTCTTTAGAAGAGAGAAATGTCGACACAGTAGTTTGGTCTCGAAACTCTGAAAGCGTGTCGACAAACAAAGACAGAATCCTATTTATACCTTTCTGGTTTGAAGACGAACAGGCAGGATGGATTACTAAAGATGTGTCGACACTGGCACAATGTGTCGACACTGACTTATAATGTCTCGACACTCATGTGTCGACACAAGTTTAGTCAACAGACATTATGTGTCGACACTTGGTTATGTGTCGACACAACATAACTCGACACATCGTCGAGACTTTACTTAGAAAAATTCTGAGTAAATACTAAGTGTCGACACCACTTGGGATGTGTCGACACCTACTTGTCATGTGTCGACACTAACATTCTAAAGTGTCGACACTACATTCCTAGATGTGTCGACACCTTTTTCCTGAAGTGTCGACACTTTTATTCTGTGTCGACATAGACTTGTCTATGTGTCGACACCTTTTTACTTAGCCAATTTTTAGTTCTGTAAACTTAGTCTAAGTTTATCATACCTAGTTCAATTTTGAACCTATTGAACTTAGCTTCTTCTAAGGGCTTAGTAAACATATCAGCTATCTGATTATCAGTTTTAACATATTCAAGTGCAATATCATTTCTTTCTACATGCTCCCTAAGAAAGTGATATTTAATCTCAATATGTTTAGTTCTACTATGTGATACAGGATTATTAGCTATTGAAATAGCACTTGTAGAATCACAGAAAAGTGGAGTTCTACTTACCTGAAATCTATAGTCTTCTAGCTGATGTTGAATCCACAGAAGCTGAGCACAGCAACTTCCTGCAGCTACATATTCTGACTCAGCTGTGGAAATAGCCACACTGGTTTGCTTCTTACTACTCCATGAAATGAGTCTTCCACCTAGGAATTGACAGGATCCAGTAGTGCTCTTTCTATCTTCTTTGCATCCTGCAAAGTCTGCATCTGAATAGCCTGTTAGATCAAAATCTCCATTCCTAGGGTACCAGAGGCCTAGATAGGGAGTGCCCTTTAGATATCTCAAGATTCTCTTGACTGTAGTCAAGTGAGACTCTTTAGGGCAGGCTTGATACCTGGCACAAACACATGTAGCATACATAATGTCAGGCCTACTTGCAGTCAAGTATAGTAGGGAACCAACTATCCCTCTATACAAGGTTTCATCTACAGGTTTCCCTGCATCATCCTTGCTCAGAGACATACTTGACCCCATAGGAGTCTTCATGGTACTGGATGAATCCATACCATACTTCCTTATGAGTTCTAGGGTGAACTTGGTCTGACATATAGATAGACCACTTCCAGTCTGTTTAACTTGGAGACCCAAGAAAAACTTCAGTTCTCCCATACTACTCATCTCATATTGACTTTGCATAAGCTTTGTAAACTTTTTGCAAAGGCTACTTTCAGTAGACCCAAATATAATGTCATCTACATATATTTGGACAAGTATGACTTTGCCTCTTGATTCCCTAAGGAATAGAGTCTTATCTATTTTCCCCCTTGAGAACTTGTTCTCAATGAGGAAACTAGATAGGGTTTCATACCAAGCCCTAGGTGCTTGTTTTAACCCATACAATGCTTTCCTAAGTCTATAGACATAATGAGGTAGAGTTGGATCAACAAAACCTGCAGGCTGCTCCACATAGACTTCTTCTTTCAAATTACCATTTAGGAATGCTGACTTGACATCCATTTGGTATACCTTGAATCCTTGATAGGTTGCATAGGCCAAGAACATCCTTATGGCTTCCAGTCTGGCTACTGGAGCAAAGGTTTGATCAAAATCAATACCTTCTTCTTGCCTATATCCTTTTGCAACCAGTCTTGCTTTATTCTTAATGATGACTCCTTGTTTATCTAACTTATTCCTATAGATCCACTTTGTTCCTATCACATTGTGATCTTTAGGTTTAGGAACCAAGTCCCAAACCTTGCACCTTTTGAACTGATTAAGTTCTTCCTGCATTGCTTCAGTCCACTGTGGATCTTGTATAGCTTCTTCAAATTTCTTTGGTTCTATTTGAGACAGAAAACTTGAATATACTACAGCATTCTGATTTCTGCTCCTTGTCTGAACACCTTGTCTTGGATCTCCAATTATCAGCTCTACTGGATGATCTCTTAGATGCCTGTTGGCTGGAGGCATCCTTACTTCTGGTTGAACTTCTTCAGCATCTTCATCAAACTGAGTTCCTTGTACTTCTTCAGCTCCTTGTACATGTAGTTCTCCCCCTGGACATAAGCCATCTCCTTCTACTTGCTGTCTTGCAGCAGGTACATCTTCTATGGTTAGCTTGTCCATCTTCTTAGTAAGACCTGTGGGGCTGCATACATTGCTAGACAACTCATTGTTAATTAATTGTGTCTCATCAAAAACTACATGCACAGACTCCTCTACAACTTGTGTAGTCAAGTTGTAGACTCTATAAGCCTTACTATTATTGCTGTACCCAACAAACACTCCATCTTGGGACTTGGCAGCAAACTTAGTTAGGTAAGACTTTCCATTGTTAAGTATGAAGTATTTGCAACCAAAAATCCTGAAATAGGATAGATTTGGTTTCCTGCCTTTCACAACTTCATAGGGGGTCTTGTTTAACCTTTTAGTGATGGTAGCCCTATTTATCACATGACATGCAGTGTTAACTGCTTCAGCCCAGAAATACTCTGGCAGTGATGAATCACTTAATAGGGTTCTACCAGCCTCTATCAAGGTCCTATTCTTCCTTTCAGCAATGCCATTTTGCTGAGGTATTCTAGGTGAAGAGAATTCTTGAAATATCCCATAGTCTTCACACAGCTTTGTCATGCTTTCAGACTGAAACTCAGTACCATGGTCACTTCTAATTTTGACCACTGTACAGTTCAATTCATTCTGAATTTGCTTAACAAAGCTATAGAAGACACTAGGTGTTTCAGATTTCTGCTTTAAGAAGAACACCCAGGAAAACCTTGAGTAGTCATCAACAACTACAAAGGTATAGACCTTCCTACCTAAGCTGTGAACTGGCATTGGACCAAATAGATCCATATGTAAGAGGTATAAACACCTCACAGCATCTTTGTTGTCTAAGCTTCTAAAGGTGGATTTAGTCTGCTTGCCCTTTTGACAAGCTGAGCAAATGCCATCTTTGACACACTTAACTTGAGGACCATTCCTCACTAACTCTTTGCTAAAGAGTTTGCTAATAGTCTTGTAGTTAAGATGAGCTAGCCTCTTGTGCCACTTGACACAATGAGAGACTGTCTCATCAGCTACAAGACAAACAGGAGAACCATTGTTCTCAATCATAATGTCTAAGCAGTAGACATTCCTCTTTCTATATCCTGTCAAAATGATCTCTTGATCACTTGACCTCTTGATATGACAACCATTTTTAACAAATGAGATGTCATACCCTACATCACTTAACTGACTTATACTAATGAGGTTGTGTTTCAACCCTTTAACATAAGCCACTTGAGTAATAGTAACAAGGTTTGAAGAGATGTTACCAAACCCTTTGATGATTCCTTTTTCAGAACCACCAAAGGTCACTTTAGGACCATTTTTGATTGGAATGTAGTCCTTCAGTAGTCCCCTTGTTCCAGTCATATGTCTGGAACATCCACTATCCAAGTACCATGTTGGGGTATGGCCACTTGGATTCACCTGCAAAACAAATTAATGAACCTTAGAACCCAAAGTAAACTTGGGTCCTTGGTGATTGTTAGTATGCAACTTGACATAGCTACCTGCTGGCTTTCCACCAGGTAACTTGCTACTCAACTTGGCACTGGCATTGTGCCAACAATCCAAGGCAAAGTGACCAACCTTGCCACAACACCAGCATTCAAACTTGTTGTACCTTTGCTTAGGTACAGACTTGGCTGTCTTGACTACAGCAGGCTTATTGAATGTTGGGGCTTTACCCTTGGACTTGGACTGATCCTTAACAGTCCTAGCTGGTTTAATAAAACCCAATCCAGCCTTTCCTTTATGATGAACAAATTCATCAATCAAGGGTAGCACTGATTTAGGTTTTGAAAACCTAGCAACTAGCTCTCTTTCCTTCTGGAGATTGATCTCCAGTAACTTAATTTGATCATTTTTATAAGTGATAGTTCCCATCTGAATCACAGTAATGTGTTTCAGCCTGGCTACCTCATTGAGCTTTTGATCAAATTCCTTCTCAAAGTCTGTTGCAGCTGCCTTTAGATCAAGCAATTTCCTTTGCCTGACTTTTGGCAAGGGACTTGCTTTTCTTATAGGCTTGCAACAGTACTTTATATTCATCTAAGAGCTGATGAATATCTCCCTCAGATTCAGAAACATTTCCATCACTTGATGAAGATGAATCTGACTCTGAACTAGTACTGAAATCTGAACTTTGAGTTGGACTTTGTACCTGACTAGGTCCTGGCTGCTCCAGGATTTTGGTACTTTCAGTCAATGCCATCAGTCCTTGGCACTGACACTCTTCTTGTTCATAGATTGATTCCATGATCTGCATAAACTCCTCTTCTTCTTCAGCAAATAGCCCTATGTAGGCTTCAGCATCTGTCTCAGTGTCTGAAGAAGAAATGTCTGAAAGAGTCTTCTCATTCTTTGCAACAAAGGACTTCTCCTTCTTTCCTTTGAAGTGAGTCTTCGTTTTGTCACTGGATTCTTTTCTTCTCTCAGGACAATCTGCAATAACATGACCCTGTCTATTGCAGCAGTAACACACTATCCTAGACCCAGTTGCCTTACTAGTCATTGTCTTTTTCTTGTCCTTCTTTGAAGGCTTCTTCTCCTGATACTGGACTTCTTTCCCTTTGGAAAATGAAGGTCTGGACCTCCATTGTTTCTTCTTCAGGAATTTCTGAAAATGTCTGGTGAATGCAGCAAAGTCTTCATCACTTTCACTGCTTGTAGACTTTGTGCTAACAGTCTCATCAGATTCTGATTCAACTACCTCTGGAGGAGGAGTTGATGACTTAGTCCTACCTTTTCTAGGTACTTCTGACTTGAAGGCAACAGTCCTTTCCCTGTGCTCAGTCCTTGTTGATTTTTCTTCCTCTTTTCTCACTGACAGCTGCATCTCATAAGACAACAACTTCCCAAACAGTGTGGGAGGAGGAATTTCTCCCAACTTTGCCATTTCTCTGATGGCACAGATCTTAGTGTCCCAATCTTTGGTTAGGGACCTTAAGAACTTATCATTCAATTCATAGTTAGTGAACTCTCTTCCATAGGACATGAGTTCATTAACAATTCTATAAAACTTCTTGTAGCATTCAGTGATGCTATCTCCTCTTCCTTGCCTAAAGCTCTCATATTCTTGATTAAGCAAGGACTTCCTATCTTGCCTAACTTCTTCAGAACCTTCCATATAGACAATGAGGGTATCCCACATTTCTTTTGCTGTTTTACAGTGAATTAGGTTCTGAAAAGTTGCATCATCAATGGCACTTACTATTATGTTTTGTGCCCTTTTGTCCATAGTGGCTAGGACAATTTCATCCTTGGTCATCTCAGAGAAATCCTTTGGAGTCCTTTGATTTGCATCCAATACTGAGATCTTCATGGGCACATATGGCCCCTCTTTGACTGTGATGTAGATTCTAGGGTCAGAGGCTTCCATGAACAGCCTTACCCTCTCTTTCCAGATTCCAAAAATCTCTTTTCTGCATATGGGCAGTTTCATTGAACCCAATTCCTTGTGATTCTCTGAAGAACCCATGTTTCTTGATTTTCTTGAAACTGTGTTCTGACTTACACTGAAGCTGCCAAACTGGATCTCCTCAGACAGTTAGTCCTTTTTGAGGAACCTCCCTCTGATACCACTTGAAAGATATGGTACCTAAACACCTAGAGGGGGGGTGAATAAGTGACCTAAACCTTTTTGAGACTTACTTGGCAGCAAGACAGTTATCTCACAGAGTTTTACAGTTAACAGCAACAACAGAATATAAACAGTTAATCCACAGCACATCACAGCACATCAGACACACAAATTTATAGTGGTTCCCCAATCTTTGGGTACATCCACTTTCCCCCTTCGCCTATCTAGCAGTGTACTAGATTCGGCCAAACTTCTCCACTATCTCAGAACCCAACAAGGTTCCTACACCTCAGGCCCAAAGCCTTACACTCAGCCACAAAGGCCTACACTCAGCCACCCAGGCCTACACTCAGCCAATTAAGGCCTACACTCAGAGTTCTTCAACTCCTACACTCAGGCAACCAAGCCCTACCCTCAGCCTTTATAATATAGGCTTACAATTCTCTCAGATCCAATGGATCCTACAAGTTAAAATTGAAATACAATAATTAACTCTACAACCCAGAAAATAAGAGAGGAGTTGAGAGTTTCTTGAAGAGTTCTTGGAAGAACTTAGCTAGATCCAAACTGACTTAGCTTCCTTCAAAGCTTCTTGAGTTGGAACTGAATTAGTCTGAATCCTCTACAGTTAATCCTTGACCTCTGCTTCTTGAGATCCAGATGATTCTGAATCCTTCTTCTCAGCCTTAGTTCCAAAGACTGAATTCTTGATTGGAGCTCTCTCTCTCCAACTTCTTAGATCTACAGTTGGACTGCCAGATCTTCTTGTGTTGATCCTCTGTGTATCACTTTTCTGATTTAATCTGATCAAACACTTCAATTATTCTCACTACTTGTTATAACAACAATCAATCCGTTTCTGTAAACTATGGGTGCCTATTTATAGGCTTCCTTCATGGTAACCGGCTGGTCCGGTTTATAACAGACTTCTGATTTCTCTGACAGTTGCTGTAGACCGGCTGGATCGGCAGCTGTCATGTCAACCAGTCACTTCTTGAAATTCTCTAACTGTCAGATAGTGTCGAGACTTTCTGTTCTTAAGTGTCGACACTTATAGACCAAGTGTCGACACATGTTGTGTAAGTGTCGACACAAGTCTACAAGGTGTCAACACAATTCCTTGTATGTCTCGACACAGATACTTCTTCAAGTGTCGACACTGAAATTAAGTGTCGACACAAGTACTTGATCTTCATTCTTTAACTGTATTCTTCTAAGTGTCGACACATCTCCTTTGTGTCGACACATCTTCATGTGTTGAAACTGTCAAGTGTCGACACTGCTTCTTGGTGTCGACACAAGTCTTCAATTTTATTTCTTCAGCTGAGTGTCGACACATTCCCTTAGTGTCGACACTTGTACTTAGAAAATTTTGTAAACTTTTCTGTTCTTTGCTAAGTGTCGACACAGCTCCTTGTGTCGACACTTTCTTCAAGTGTAGAGTCTTCAACTAAGTGTCGACACATTGTGCTGGGTGTCGACACTTTCTTCAAGTGTTGACTCTTCTGGTTGTGTGTCGACACATTGTGCTGAGTGTCGACACATACTTCAAGTGTTGACTCCTTTGAGTGTGTGTCGACACATTGTGCTGAGTGTCGACACATTCTTCATATGTTGACTCTGCTGTTTGAGTGTCGACACATTGTGTTGAGTGTCGACACTTGTCCTTAGTCTCTGCAGAATTTTGCTGAGTGTCGACACAACTCCAAGTGTCGACACTTTCTGGTGTAGACACAGCTCTTCTGGGTGTCGACACTTCTGCTAAGTGTCGACACAGCTTTTCTGCATACTTCTTCACTGAGTGTCGAGACAGCTCCAAGTGTCGACACTTTCTGTCTGGTGTCGACTCTTCATCCCAGGTGTCGACACAATGACTCCAAGTGTCGACACTGCTTGTCTGGGTGTCGACACAAGCTTTCTCAAGTGTCGACACTTTCCCTCTGGGTGTCGACACATGGACTTAGAAACTTTTAGCTTCAGTCCAGTGAGTACCTAACCTGTACAAGTAACTCAAACAAACATCAAATACATTATGATGTATATCATTGAGTTAGGTGAGGCTTCTTCAAATCAGGTACATTTGACCAATGTACCCAACACACCCGCATGCTCGCACCCGCATGCTCACACCCGCATGCTCGCACCCGCATGCTCGCACCCGCATGCTCGCACCCGCATGATCGCACCTGCATGATCACACCTGCATGATAGCACCTGCATGATCGCACCTGCATGCTCGTATAAGGAACTCACCATATTTGTTTGCTCGTAAGCCAATGAATTCGCCCAAGTATATACTCTCAAATAAGCAAAAAAAAAATCTTCACTTGTTAAATGTGACTCTTTGAACTAGGGAGTGGCAGTCAGGGGATCTCGCAAGATGCAAACTCACCAGGCTTCCACTCAACCTCAACTAGCAAAGAACTGAGGGGACTTAGAGATAAGGAATAATAGTCGGGGGCTCCCGCGGGAAGCGCACTCTCGAGGACTTCATCTTATGTCGGATTCTCACCTCCTGGAACTCCTTTGCTTAGTCACTTTCCAAATCATGGGGGTTATCCTACTCATGTACTGACTAGACACGGAGATGCTTCCTGCCTAGTTGGACAAAAGATGATAAGAGCGGGTCTTTAGACTTTTCAAAGACCGTTGACGTCTTTGTGCAAGGTTGTTGCTTTGTCAAGTCGACTTTTCATTGAGTTTGGGAGGTTGGCGTCCAGACCTATTCATGATAGTTCCTCCAGTCGGATAAGAAGTGAGATCAAGAGGTAGCTAGGCCAACATACAAGGGGGAGCTAATCTCGATCGTTAATTCATGGACGTGGTTTTACAAGAATGCATTAAAACCCGACACACCATCTCATCACCCGCTCTAAGATTTTTAGGACAATCAGGTTGGAGGCTGGTTTCCCATACCGATCGCGAAGATGGACTTCATTATTTTTAGCAATCTTGAGACATTTCTTGAAAAGATAAGAAGGCTCACTAAATCCCATGTTTCAGGAGCGACATGGATTTCACTAATTTGCAAATCTATACGTTATGGGGATGGCGGGTTCCTCTCGCGAGAGGTCATTGATTTTCTCCCCCCCTCTGGGTCGCCTCACCACAAAGCCTGGCGGAATGAAGTCGTCGATCGCGCCGAGGAATTCACCTTCAGTGATGGGTCGCCTTACAAGAATGTTCAGGCGCACTTGCTCCCCCCATCAGCATCACCGCCACCGCCACCCATCTTGCAATCAGATTGCTGAGTGGGATGTTGTAGTTCTCGCGAAAAGCGGATGGGTCGGGAGTCACAGAAAGAAGAGAAGGAACGAAAGTCTTAAATACGGTAGGAAAGGAAGGGCGGTCGGGCCTATTTATAGGAAGAGAAAAGGGCGGGAAAACAAACCATTAGCGAGAAAAGTGTGGATAGCAAAAATGCGCCCCGACACTTCAACTTTCGGGCATGCCGCAGTTTCCCCCCAGCTCGTCACTACGCTGCGAAAGTTATTCAACAGCGAGCTGCGCTCACTTGCGTCTGACCAACAGGTGGGTGAGCCGTGACTCGCACCCACCGACAGAGGCAGGAGAGTCACGCTAACTCGCGTTTGGTAGATGTCCCGGCTCGCTCCCACCAAAGCTATTCAGGCGAGCCCGACGAGCCAGTTCAACAGCCCCACACCCGCCTAAAGAAGGGATAATCGAGCAAGGGCACCTCATTCTCACTCGCCTAAATAAAGCTAAGCGATGATAGGTTAAAATAGCTTTCCAGAAAAGCAGAGTTACGCTGTTGGCAGACCACTTTTGACTGCATGTAACCATTCAGAATAACAGAGTTACGTTATTTGCAGGCCAGGTTTTAAAACTATAAATAGACCCAAGGGGGTGGTACCTCAGAAGGCATGTTTACTTGCGCCCCGATATTCTTGCGCTTTATGAGGTATCCTTAGCTCGACATTTGGCTAGGGAGGGTGTTGAAACCGAAAACTCGATCTCTTGTAGAGTTCACCTTTGGGGAAGGGGTGATCGCACACCTATTTCTCTCCTGCAAGCCAAATGACAAAGGAAAACTGACCCAAGGGCTCGCCATGGTCCCACCACACACCCGGAAGATCTTAGAGCGCTTCCCCTCCTTAGCCAAAGGCCGAGCTAAGGCTACCTCAGAAAGCGCTAGAAGACTAGAGAACAAGTGAGCATGCCTTCTGAGGTACCCCTTGGGTCTTATATATATATATTTCTGAAAACGGCCTGCAAATAGCCAACCTCCGCTGTTTTGAACAGCTATGTGCAAGCCAACCAGGTCTACCAACAGCGTAACTCTGCTGTTTTAGCAGGCTATAGGCAGGACAACAGGGGAAAAATTGTAAAAATAACTCACAGATCAATGGGCAAGTAGCCCTCAACAACCTCTGCTCGGCAAGGGCGGAGAGTGCTCGATGGAGCTGGCACTCGCCACCTCCTCCCAGCCTTTGGCGAGTACGGGTCCGGACTACACTGCTCGCATGCTGTGAGTTCGTTCAGCGGTCAGAACTCGACGAGCGGCCTAGGAATCGACAAAAGGCCCAGAGCTCGACGAACACCGAGTTCCATTTGACAAACGCCGAGCTCTGTTCGACGAACTGAGTAGAGTGTGCGGGCCTCTCAATTGCCAAGGCAGAACGGTGCTATTTGGACTGGCTGGTACTCGCCGCTTCTACTCACCTCCCGGCGAGTGCAGGACCGGCTGGCCCTACTCGCGTGCCACTAGCCGAGCTCACCTGGGCAAGCTGAAGGCTGACTAGCTCCAGCCCCCCTTGATTCTTGGCCGAGACTTGAGAAAAGAGAGCTGGCCGGTCTGATTCCTGGCGACCACACTCACCGGATACGGGGTTGTACACAATCCCTGCTCCTTTTGAGCTTGACAAAGCTCGGAAAGAATCATCCAACCCCAAGTGTTTGGCGAGTGTGGCAGGAAACAGAGAGAATCTTCGGGTGGGGTCCACCTGCGACTATATATATGCACCTGCATACCTGGGTGACTTTTGTCATTCCCCTCACTCTAACTCTGTCGAGATGCCAATCCCTAAGGTTGTAACACCCCAGTTTTGCAAGAGGTTCAGTCTGCAGTTCTGGAAATTTTTTGGGTTTCTGGCAGGAGGCACACGGCCTGCAACACGGGCGTGTCGCAGGGTGTGTCGAGGCCATATCGACACTCGGCCAAAGTGTCGACACTTTCGCTCGACAAAGTGTCGAGAGTGGGGCACACGGCCTGCGACACGGGCATGTTGCAGGGCATGTCGAGGCCGTGTCGACAGTCGTCCCAAGTGTCGACACTTTTGCTCGACAAGGTGTCGAGACTGGGGCACACGGCTTGTGACACGGGCGTGTCACAGGGCGTGTCCCGCTTGGTCGACGATCTTCGCTCGACGTTTTTCCGTGGTGTCGACACAAAGCCTGTCGACGGGTGTCGAGACTTGGCACACGGCTTGGGACACGGGCATGTCCCAGGCCGTGTCAGCTCTCGGGTTGGTTTCGGGGCCGTGTTGTTGGAGGCACACGGCCGGCCACACGGCCGTGTCACTGGGGACACGGGCGTGTCGGGTTGAAAACGGGCGTGTCGGATGCCCGTGTGCGATTCCAGGCGCGTCGATTTGAGACGGCGAATGAGGCACACGGCCCTGGACACGGGCGTGTGCCAGGCCGTGTTCGGCCCAGATCTTCTATTTTCCAGGCGAATCGCGGCCATTCTTTTTCTGGTTTTGGGATCTAACGGTTCAGGCCATCTCTTGGGAAGTTAAGTCCGATTTTAGGGTTGGAAACCCTCATTGTTTTCCAAGTCTTCTCTTTCTAAGTTCTTGAGAAAAGCTAGAGCAAGGAGGAAGAAGAAGAAGGTCTTGGGCTGTAGGAAGGGTTTCGGAGCTCCAAATCGCGAACCGAGTCCGGATCCGTGAAGCTTAGATCATTGCGAAGATTTCCATCCGGCTATTTTGACATGGCAAGGAAGAGGAGTCGGAAGGTAACGACATCTCTCCTCTCGGTCCTTAGGATGCATGTACTAACATCATTTATTTTCTTTCTCTCTAATTTTTGGGCACCAAACTCTCAAATGAGAGGGGTTTTGGTTTGCCAAGGTTCAAGAGGAACCTCCGAGTTGATTGAGTCCGTCCCCGGCATATTTTTGCATTAGAGATCCGCTTTGCTAGTGGATTAGGCATGGTGGGTGAAGCCGTGGTCGCGACCGTTAGTCCGACTCGGTGATGTTGCATACGAACTTAGGGATTCGTAGAGATTTCCGTTGCGGCAAGATGCTGTTTGTGTTGTGGTGGTGTTTGTCCCGTTTGCTTGAAAAGGTACGTGTAGTCGAACCCGGACAAGGTTAGCTCCTCGTGGCGGTAGATGGTTTCCTTGAGGGACAAGGTTAGCTCCGTATGAGTTGGAGATGGTTTCCTTGGTGGATAAGGTTAGCTCCGCACGAGTTGGAGATGGTTTCCTTGGTGCGCGGGAACGCTGCAGTACAAAGAGGGATTACGATGTACTTAATCTTGGTTTGTGATGTGCCAAGGCGTGGCTATGTCTCCGTGGTCGGCTGGCTATCCCGTGACATGTGCGTCATGTGTGGAGAGTGTCCCGGCGAGACTAGTCCCCTTCTGTGAGACTGACGAGAATGCCAAGCTTGGGGCAAGCCCGGGCAAAGAGGCCATGAGCGGGTGGGGTCCAGCAAGGCTTCTTAGAATCGGTCGGTCTGTGTTTGTTGGAATCCTGACATGAGACGTCAGAGCTTGCAGGCAAGCCCGGGGCTAAGCCCACGAGCGGGTGGGGCCTTGGCAAGATTTCCTTGTGGCGGCCTGTGCGCCGTTTGAGGGAGAGGTGTCTCCCTTAGTGTTTGCGGCTTTATGCCAATGGGGAAATGTGAGTACCCAAATGATGTGATGTTGTGCTAGATGCATACGCAGTAGGGTACCTTGGGTGAAGCCCGGGTGTTGCATTCATGTTGCATAGTAGGCCCTTTCTTTATATGCTCAACCAATAGAGAACATGTTTGATGATTGAGACATCCAAGCCTGTTTTAAATGTTCTTCTGTTTATAGCTATTTTTATTGAATATGAAGTGCTGACTTGCAGGTTGGAGGGTTCCCCGAGGTCCGTTAGGGGCGGCCGGGAGGAGATGTGTTGTTACACAGTTTGAGGTCAGCCTTTGCTGACCCACGTTACTAATAATTTTTACAGGGCAAGGATCGCATGCAGGAGCTAGCACGCCGGCCAAAAAGGCCTAAGCCCATGAAGTGTTTTTCCCTCTTTTGTAGCACTACAATTATGATGATGTTTGTTTGAGACTCTTTTGTCCGGCTTGCATGCCGAGGTAGAATAGGAGTGCTGAGCACATTCATGATTGATGTATTATGTCTCTTTTGGACACTTGATGTTAGGCCTTAAGGCCATTTGTTTTACTCTTTAGTGGTGGATAACTTCTAGTCCTGTTTGTTTCCGCTGTGTTGTGCAAGTGTTTTGAGTTTGGGTAGTTATATCAACTTATAATGCTAAAGCTGTGGCGTTCGTATGCTGTGGGGCCCCGACCGGACCCATATTATACGTCCACTACAGGGGAGGTGTTACAATTTGGTATCAGAGCCAGGTTCGATTCAAGGTTAGTGCGTAGAGAAGTTATCCACATAAGAGTAACGCGGGACCGTGAGTGCCCTTATGTTTTAGTCTTGAGATTGGAGACTAATCCCTTATTTCTTGTTTTCCTGAAGAGTGCAAGCAACGAGGCGGGCACCTCAAGAGCAAGGGATGATCTCTCGGCGAGCAGTGCTACTGCTCCAGGTCTTCTGGGCACGGGTGTAAACCCGGCTGACTTCTGCCGTATACTTGTAGAAGCGATGGTGGCAGCGCAAGCGGCGGCTGCAGCCCAGGTAGCAACCCCTACTACACCAGACACGGCGACGGCCGTGCCAGGCGGAGAAGCCAGGCGAGTGGAGCCTTTGGCAGAAAGGGTGGTGGTAGGACATGAAGACCGACACATGAAGTACTTCCTAAGTTTCCATCCCCCGTCTTTCAAGGGTGTTGGAACGCCAACGGATGCGGAGGATTGGTGGGTTCGTATTCAAGAACTGTTAAGGGAGGCAGAGACGCCAGAGGAAAAGAAAGCTGAGTATGCGGCGTTCATGTTGGAAGGAGACGCCAAATTGTGGTGGGTGAGCCACAGCGGCCGCCAGTTCCCGGGACGCACCCCGTCAGTGGAAGAGTTTGGGGACGCTTTTCTTAAGAGGTATATTCCAGTTTCAACACGGTTGGCCCTGCAGAGGCAGTTTCTGCATCTAATGCAGCGAGACAAAACGGTGGACGAATACGTGCAAGAGTTCACCCGTTTGGGTCGTTATGCGGGAACGACAATGGCAGATGATGTAGAGAGGGATAACCTCTTCTACCAAGGGTTGAGGGAGAATCTGAGACAGCCCCTCATCTCCATGAAGAGGGCGGGATTTAATGAGCTAGTTGAAGCCGCCAGGAGTTTGGAGAATGATCTGGAGCGAACCCAGCGTCGAAAGGGTTTTACTCCCAAGCATGGGGAAGGGAAGCCCTCCCAATCTCATGTAAAGTCTGATGGGAGTAGGTGGAGGAGGAAGCCTCACACTTCCAGATCGGGTGAGAGGAGCACTTGGACGCCTGGGGGTTCTCACTCTAGGGGACCGCCGACGTGTTACAACTGCGGGAAGGTTGGGCACATAGCCCGTGCTTGTCAGCAAGGGGGAGCGGGGCAAGAGTCAAAGCAGGAGCAGTCTGTGCGCTCGGGCCCCAGTGCTGCAGAGAAAGGAAAGATGGAGGAGTCGAGCGCTTCTCGGTTCCAACCGGTGCAACCAAGGGCTTACAACCTTGGACAGCAAGAAGCGATCCGCCAAACCGATGTGGTCACAGGTATGAAGAAAATTTAAGTTTGCATTTGTGCTTCATACTTTTAGACCCCTTTCCGTATGTTGTCTTGTTGTAGGCTTCGTGTTAGTTTCTGGATACCCCGCTAGGGTATTGTTCGATACGGGAGCATCGCACTCCTTTCTTGCGGAGAGCTTCGTCCGAAAAATAGGAGTTGGGTCTTTCTCGTCGGGAGCAGAGCTGAAAGTGCGCATGCCCAATGAGTCATCTATGACCACCGGGGCTAAAGGGCGCATTTGTTGGGAGCTAGACGGAGTTGCCTTTGTTTTGGAAGCAGTAGTGTTACCATTAGTAGAGTTCGATGTCATTTTGGGCATGGACTGGCTTGCAGAGCAGCGCGCCAGCATTGACTGTTTATCCAAGGTAGTGACCCTAAAGAGTAAGGGGCAATCAAAAGTCAAATTTGTGGGCCTTTGTGGAGTAGCTCATTCCCTAATTACGACCATGCAAATGATGCGGGCGGTTAACCAGGGAGGTGTGGCGCTGGTAGCGTTGTTGGAGGTTCGTCTCTCCCAGCTATCTATTGAGGAAGTGCCAGTGGTGGCAGAGTTCAAGGATGTGTTTCCGGATGAACTTCCTGGAGCGCCTCCTCGGCGGGAGATCGACTTCTCGATCGAGTTAGTGTCGGAGGCTAGACCGGTGTCGCGTCCCCCTTTTAGGATGGCACCAAAGGAGTTGGCGGAACTTAAGGTACAGTTACAGGAACTGTTGGAGCAAGGATATATTAGACCCAGTTCTTCACCGTGGAGCGCACCGGTGTTGTTTGTTAAGAAGAAAGACGGTAGCATGCGCCTATGCATAGACTACCGAGAGCTGAATAAATTGACCGTCAAGAATAAGTATCTGATTCCTCGGATAGACGATTTGTTTGACCAATTGGTGGGGTCAATGGTATATTCGAAGTTGGACTTGAAGTCAGTCAACTATCAGCTGCGAATTCGAGATGAGGACATACCCAAAACTGCCTTTGGTACAAGGTATGGACACTTTGAGTTTATGGTGATGCCGTTCGGGTTGACGAACGGACCATCGGTGTTCATGGATCTGATGAATCGAGTGTTTCAGGATTACTTGGATTCGTTTGTGGTTGTCTTCATTGATGACATCTTGGTGTACTCCAAGTCTGAAGTGGAGCATGAGACCCACTTGAGAGTGGTCCTGCAAGTGTTGAGGGAGAACCAATTGTTTGCAAAGTTCTCAAAGTGCGAGTTCTGGTTAGCCAAGGTGGCTTTTTTGGGCCACGTGATTAGTGGTAATGGGGTGGCAGTGGATCCAGCGAAAGTGGAGGCCATCAGAGATTGGCCGGTGTTGAGGACCGTGGCGGAAGTCCGAAGTCTTCTTGGACTAACCGGGTACTATAGGAGATTCGTGGAGAATTTCTCGAAGATAGCTCTACCCCTCACCTCACTCACTCGCAAAGACCATAAGTTTGTGTGGACCCAAGAGTGCGGTCAAGCATTTGAGGCCCTGAAGGAGAGGCTTATGATGGCTCCAATCCTGAGTTTACCGCAAGGGACCGATGGATTTCAGATTTTCAGTGATGCATCGGGATGCGGTTTGGGTTGCGTGTTAGTGCAGCATGGCAAGGTGATAGCTTTTGGGTCTAGACAGCTGAAACCTCATGAGAGGAATTACCCCGTCCATGACTTGGAGTTGGCGGCGGTAATCTTCGCGTTGAAAATATGGCGACACTATGTGTATGGCGCAAGGGTGGAGATCTTCACGGACCATAAAAGCCTGAAGTATCTCTTGGATCAGAAGGACTTGAACATGCGGCAACGCAGATGGGTTGAGTTTCTTGGGGACTACGAAGTGGCGATTCAGTATACGCCGGGTAAAGCCAATGTGGTGGCGGACGCGTTGAGTAGAAAGTACTCGGGGCAAGGAAATTGGATCGAAGCTCATGATGAGCGGTTGGTTCGGGAATGGGAGTCCCTTGGATTGGAATGTGTTGCGAGAGGCGAGTCTAGCGTGGCTCGGTTGAACTGGATTGAAGTGCAAAACAACTTGTCCGATCGTATTCGGGAAGCGACTCGGTTGGATGTGGAGTTTCAACCTTTTGTGTTGGAGGCTCAAAAGGCGGAGAGTAGTGCCTGGGAGATGATTGGTGGAATCCTTAGAAAGGATGGAAGGGTTTGTGTACCGCAGTTTGGCAATCTCCGTGAGGAGTTGATGTTTGAGGCTCACTTCTCAAAGTACACCATTCACCCGGGCAGTACAAAGATGTACTTGGATATGAAGAAATCCTTTTGGTGGCCGGGGTTGAAGCGAGATGTAGCTTTGTATGTGAGTCGTTGCCAAACATGTGCCTTCGTGAAGGCCGAATGTCAGAAACCGGGCGGGTTCCTGAAGCCCCTTCCAATTCCTGAGTGGAAATTTGAGGACATCTTCATGGACTTTGTGCATGGTTTGCCTAGATCGCAGCATGGTAATGATGCTATTTGGGTGATCGTGGATCTCCTAACCAAGGTGGCTCACTTCATCCCAAATCGGAAAGAGGACAGCGTGGAGAAGCTGGTGGAGTTGTATGTTCGCAACATTGTGCGACTGTACGGAGTTCCTAAGAGCATAGTCAGTGATCGAGATGGACGGTTTACGTCTAAGGACTGGAGACTGGTTAGGAAGAGCTTGGGCACGAAGCTAAAGTTCAGTACGGCGTTCCATCCTCAAACTGATGGGCAAACGGAGAGAACGAACCGTACTATGGAGGATATGTTGAGAATGTGCATTCTTGATTTCGGCAAGAGGTGGGAGGATCACCTCTTCATGGTAGAATTTGCGTACAACAATAGTTTTCAAGCAAGCATAAAAATGGCGCCATACGAAGCTTTGTATGCGAGGCGGTGTCGAACGCCAATGTCTTGGGCAGAGGCGGGAGACACCAAACTGTTGGGAAAGGACGGGGTGGTTGACGCGTGTGAGTTGATACGGACCATCCAAGAGCGTATGAAGGTGGCGCAAGACAGGCAAGCAAAATATTTTAATGCTCATCACCGGAAGTTGGAATTTGCAGTTGGTGATTGGGTTTATCTGAAGGTCAAGCCGTTCAAAGGCGTCTCACGGATTCGCCGACTCAAGAAGCTGAGTCCAAAGTTTTTGGGGCCTTTTGAAATTGTTGAGCGGGTAGGAGAAGCAGCTTATCGGTTGGCGCTGTCCACAGATTTGAGTGGATTACATGACGTCTTCCACGTCTCCGTTTTGAGGAAAGCCTTGGTGGAGGCTAGCGTGGTGATTGAGCCGGCATCGGTGCCGATTGAGGAAGACTTGAGGACGCGAGTCCTTCCAATTGCTATAGAGGATTCAGAGACTCGGCAGTTGCGGAATAAAGAAGTCAAACTCGTGAAAGTTCGATGGGACAATTGCGGTCTTGAGGAGTTCTCTTGGGAACGAGAACAGGCCATGCTAGAAGATTATCCAGAACTCTTCATGTCAGGTACAATTTAAGTTTTGTACCCTTTTGTTTTGAAATTTCGGGACAAAATTCTGTTAAGTGGGGGAGAGTTGTAACACCCCAGTTTTGCAAGAGGTTCAGTTTGCAGTTCTGGAAATTTTTTGGGTTTCTGGCAGGAGGCACACGGCCTGCGACACGGGCGTGTCGCAGGGCGTATCGAGGCCGTGTCGACACTCGGCCAAAGTGTCGACACTTTCGCTCGACAAAGTGTCGAGAGTGGGGCACACAGCCTGCGACACGGGCGTGTCGCAGGGCGTGTCGAGGCCGTGTCGACAGTCGTCCCAAGTGTCGACACTTTTGCTCGACAAGGTGTCGAGACTGGGGCACACGGCCTGTGACACGGGCGTGTCACAGGGCGTGTCCCGCTTGGTCGACGATCTTCGCTCGACGTTTTTCCGCGGTGTCGACACAAAGCCTGTCGACGGGTGTCGAGACTTGGCACACGGCTTGGGACACGGGCGTGTCCCAGGCCGTGTCAGCTCTCGGGTTGGTTTCGGGGCCGTGTTGTTGGAGACACACGGCTGGCCACACGGCCGTGTCACTGGGACACGGGCGTGTCGGGTTGAAAACGGGCGTGTCGGATGCCCGTGTGCGATTCCAGGCGCGTCGATTTGAGACGGCGAATGAGGCACACGGCTCTGGACACGGGCGTGTGCCAGGCCGTGTTCGGCCCAGATCTTCTATTTTCCAGGCGAATCGCGGCCATTCTTTTTCTGGTTTTGGGATCTAACGGTTCAGGCCATCTCTTGGAAAGTTAAGTCCGATTTTAGGGTTGGAAACCCTCATTGTTTTCCAAGTCTTCTCTTTCTAAGTTCTTGAGAAAAGCTAGAGCAAGGAGGAAGAAGAAGAAGGTCTTGGGCTGTAGGAAGGGTTTCGGAGCTCCAAATCGCGAACCGAGTCCGGATCCGTGAAGCTTAGATCGTTGCGAAGATTTCCATCCGGCTATTTTGCCATGACAAGGAAGAGGAGTCGGAAGGTAACGACATCTCTCCTCTCGGTCCTTAGGATGCATGTACTAGCATCATTTATTTTCTTTCTCTCTAATTTTTGGGCACCAAACTCTCAAATGAGAGGGGTTTTGGTTTGCCAAGGTTCAAGAGGAACCTCCGAGTTGATTGAGTCCGTCCCCGGCATATTTTTGCATTAGAGATCCGCTTCGCTAGTGGATTAGGCATGGTGGGTGAAGCCGTGGTCGCGACCGTTAGTCCGACTCGGTGATGTTGCATACGAACTTAGGGATTCGTAGAGATTTCCGTTGCGGCAAGATGTCGTTTGTGTTGGGGTGGTGTTTGTCCCGTTTGCTTGAAAAGGTACGTGTAGTCGAACCCGGACAAGGTTAGCTCCTCATGGCGGTAGATGGTTTCCTTGAGGGACAAGGTTAGCTCCGTATGAGTTGGAGATGGTTTCCTTGGTGGATAAGGTTAGCTCCGCACGAGTTGGAGATGGTTTTCTTGGTGCGCGGGAATGCTGCAGTACAAAGAGGGATTACGATGTACTTAGTCTTGGTTTGTGATGTGCCAAGGCGTGGCTATATCTCCGTGGTCGGCTGGCTATCCCGTGACATGTGCTTCATGTGTGGAGAGTGTCCCGTCGAGACTAGTCCCCTTCTGTGAGACTGACGAGAATGCCAAGCTTGGGGCAAGCCCGGGCAAAGAGGCCATGAGCGGGTGGGGTCCAGCAAGGCTTCTTAGAATCGGTCGGTCTGTGTTTGTTGGAATCCTGACATGAGACGTCAGAGCTTGCAGGCAAGCCCGGGGCTAAGCCCACGAGCGGGTGGGGCCTTGGCAAGATTTCCTTGTGGTGGCCTGTGCGCCGTTTGAGGGAGAGGTGTCTCCCTTAGTATTTGCGGCTTTATGCCAATGGGGAAATGTGAGTACCCAAATGATGTGATGTTGTGCTAGATGCATACGCAGTAGGGTACCTTGGGTGAAGCCCGGGTGTTGCATTCATGTTGCATAGTAGGCCCTTTCTTTATATGCTCAACCAATAGAGAACATGTTTGATGATTGAGACATCCAAGCCTGTTTTAAATGTTCTTCTGTTTATAGCTATTTTTATTGCATATGAAGTGCTGACTTGCAGGTTGGAGGGTTCCCCGAGGTCCGTTATGGGCGGCCAGGAGGAGATGTGTTGTTATACAGTTTGAGGTCAGCCTTTGCTGACCCACGTTACTAATAATTTTTACAGGGTAAGGATCGCATGCAGGAGCTAGCACGCCGACCAAAAAGGCCTAAGCCCATGAAGTGTTTTTCCCTCTTTTGTAGAACTACAATTATGATGATGTTTGTTTGAGACTCTTTTGTCCGGCTTGCATGCCGAGGTAGACTAGGAGTGCTGAGCACATTCATGATTGATGTATTATGTCTCTTTTGGACACTTGATGTTAGGCCTTAAGGCCATTTGTTTTACTCTTTAGTGGTGGATAACTTCTAGTCCTGTTTGTTTCCGCTGTGTTGTGCAAGTGTTTTGAGTTTGGGTAGTTATATCAACTTATAATACTAAAGCTGTGGCGTTCGTATGTTGTGGGGCCCCGGCCGGACCCATATTATACGTCCACTACAGGGGAGGTGTTACAAAGGTGATCCAAGAGAGGCTCGCCCGAGTTTGCGAGGCTTCTTCTGCTCGCATTACCAGCCTGATCGCGGTTCCACTTGTCATCCCACAGAGCGGCTCGGCCGAGCTCAATCCCGCCAAGAGGGCGAAACCATTTCCCCAGGCGGCCGAGCCCATCTTTGATGACCTGAAAATGACCCTGGAGCACGGGACCGGCTCCACCAATCTGCCTGCCCTTGAGAAGGGAAAAAATGTTGTTGGCCTCTACGATGACCCGAACAGCCAATGGGATGGCGTCGAAGATTCCGCGCTGCGAGCCAAGAACACCCTTGGCGACTCGCGGCTTAGAACTCCAGAGAATCGCCCTCGGGACCCGTCACCCCCCTTTGGGAACCAGGAGCTGGATTCGCAGAGGCCGAACTCACCGGTTCGCTCCCATTCTCCTCAGCGGCCTGTCGGGACCGTGGCAGGAGGTGTCGAAGCCATCCTCATTCCGGGATTCAACCTCCTTTCGCCAGGAACTTTCTGCCCAAGCCGCGGTAAGAATCTGAGATTGGTCACTCCCCGCACTTTCTTGGACCTGACGAGCTCGTCAGGTAAGCCGGCCTCTGGTTTTTGTCCTGTAATTTTTCGGAATACTCGCCTTCCATACTGATGCTTAGTTAGTCTTCACAGCTCTTCCCGGTCAGTCTGAGGCTGAAGAGTCTTCGCAATCAACCCGATATTCCCCCCTCCCCTCTCAGAGCTCGCTAGACTCCTATCTGAGCTCAGAAATGGTGAACGAGGAGCTGACGAGGAGGGGGATCAGGCTCTTCAAGAAGCTGGTGCGCGGCCTGCGCTATGTGCAGGAGGTCAACGAGGCGTTGCAGCGCGACTACATGCGACTCGCGAATGAGGTGAGGGGCAACCCAGCCGGCGAGGCGATGTCCCCCTCCCGGCTTTTGGATGAGATCGATGAGGGCCTTCTGGTAGCTCAGAGAAACTCGGGGCGGATTCGCGAGCTCCTCCGCTCGCGGCAATCTGGGGGGCGGGGGATGCGAGGCCGAGGTAGATAAAAATAGCTCCATTGCTGAGCCTACCAGCATTCGCCTCCCGACCCCCTCAGCTCGCACATCTTGTTCCTGTTTTTTTCTTTTGTACCTGATTTCTTCACAGTATTCGTTCTTGGGCCTGTAATAACTTTGGATATTTTTTAGATTCTAATGCTTGGTATCTGAATAATATATAGCCTATTATACTCAGCTCGGCATGTGATGGGACAAGTCATAGAAGTCGGCAAGCTGGGGTTGGCGAGCTGGGATAGGCAAGCTGGACTGATCGGTCAGCTCGACCTCAGGTTTCCTTTTTCTATAAATAGCCCCCCTCACCAACCTCGTACCACCGCCTTTACTACTTTCATACCCTCTTCTCACTTTCTCTCTCTTTTCGTATTCTCTCTTTAACCCTCCCACGAGCATGGGTAAGACAAACCCTGATGCCGACGGCCGCTCAAAATGTGCCCAACATTTCACCGATTATTGCTTATTTGAGGGGAACACGACCTAGGCGGAGCTCGCCAAATTCGTCACCGACTACATCCCCTAGCTTCGAGGCGCGCCGAATGAGGCAGCAGGAGGCCATCAACACTTTCTACTCCGACGAGCTCGCCTTCCCCATCTCGCATTTTGAGGTGGGGTTGCTCCGACCTCTCTGGCCGAAAGTCCGCGAGATATTGAAATATTATGGCGCGGTGCCCGCGCAACTCAACTTGAACGTCATCGTCATGATGGTGGCGTTCGCATGCTTCCTCTGCCGGGAGCGAATAGAGTTCAACCTGACTATGTCCAGGAAACTCTTCTCCTACAAGGCGATCCTGGATGGCGTCACCTACTTTAGGGGCTCCCTCATCAAAGTTCGTGAGGTCGTGAACAAACATCATAACTGGATGATCAAAATCGCCTTCATCTAGGGCGATCTCGGCAACATCCCCTACTCCCCTAGCAAAAGGGCGAGGAAGTCTACCCCCCCCCCCCCACCGTGTCCGGCAATGACACTGAGCTCCACAAGTTTTTTCCTCCATAAGGATTTCGAGGTCGCCTCCTTGCGAAGGGGCCTCGACTCGCTCCACCTCATTCTTCCCGGCGAAGGTATTCTTCTCTTTCCTATTGCTCAGCTCGCGGGATCATGATAGAATTTTTCTAAGTCTTTTTATGCATGGGAACGGCTGATTCACGCGAACCCGCCATTCGCGGACTCGGGATTATTCTCTGACCCCCACGCTCGCGAGAGGGCGGCGGCGGCGGCCTGCCGAGATGAGCTGGCTTACTCCAAACCCTCATCCAGCAAGAGGCGACCTGAGCCTGCGGGACCGAGCCCGCCCCGTCGCCAACAACCGCCAAAGAAAATGAAGAAAGCAGTGGTGGTTCCCCGGGCGAGACATCTTCAACAACAACAAAACCCCAAATACATGAGCTCGCCCGAGACCATCCCGAACGAGTTGCCGGAGAGCCTGCTGAAGGAGATCACGAGCAAGGGGCAAGGGGGCGGCAAGTCCTCTGCTCCCCCTGTTGCGAAGAAGACGGCCCATGGGCCAGCCGCGCCGAAGGACCATCCCCTCTTTGACTTCAGGGGAAGGTGGAAGGACTCGGCCGACGAACCCATAGTCCAGTGGGACGAGCTAGCCCACCGAGTCTCCATCTCCACCCTTCACCCTTCTTGGGCCGACCTAGATCTCTCCACCGGACATGCATATACACTCGGCTTCGACCTTTATGGCCGTGAGGATGCTGAGGCCTACAAGGTCATGGCCCTGCGACAGCTCAGACATGAAGGCATGCATGCCCATATGCCGGTCATGGAGCTTCATCATATGATGATCTGTCGTAGCTTTAACCTCAGTAACTACCTCTAGAAAGCCGCGCAGGCATGAGACATCGCCAAGGACAAGGGCGTCGATCTGGTGAGGCAACTCGGCATCGCCGAGAAATTACTCGCCCAAGCCATCGACGGACTGGTAGGCATCGGGCTGCTTCCTCCACTTTTGACTTAGAATTTTCCATCATGTCATAAACTTGTTTCCTTTCTCCTCTTCAGGATGCCAAGGCCGCTGAGGAGTTGCGGGCTCGCGCTGCCGGGATGGAGGAGGAGAACAACCAGCTGCGCACCCGCCTTGCCGGGGTGGAGGGGGAGAATGAGGCGCTGAAGGAGGAGAACAAGGGCCTCCATCGCGAGGTCCGCCGCCAAGCGCAAATCTTCTTTCCCCCGGTCAACAATGAGCCCACCTTCCCAGTTGGGATCTACTCGGGGTCTATCAAATGAACACTTCACCCTCTCATACGAGTTACTGCAGCAGGATTAGCACATCAAAAAGCTTTATTAAGAACAAGACGTCACTTACATATCTCAAGGATAAAAACGTTTCAAGTCATCACCTCTCTAGGTGAGACTTAGGGTCTCGCCCTCCACATTTTGGAGACGATACCCTCCTGATCTTAATGTTTCTTTTACAATATATGGACCTTTCCAATTGGCGTTGAGCTTCCCCACGGTTGCCGATCTTCCCGCTGTATCCACCTTTTTCAGGACCAAGTCCCCCTCCGCAAATTATTTGACTCTGACGTGTTTGTCAAAGTACTTAGCCATTCTCCTCTTCACTTCTTCCTGTAGGATAGCGGAGAGGTCACGTAGCTCCTCCACCGTGTCAAGAGAGAGTCGCAGCTCCTCCTCGTTCTTGGCCTTCCATTCTTCCCTACCTTCCTCTATCGTGACCACCCGAGACGTTCGAACTTCAAATTCTATGGGGAGTACTACCTCACATCCATGGGAGAGCTTGAAAGGGGTCTCCCTTATGGCTGTATTGGGGGTGGTCCTCAGGGCCTAGAGGACCGAGGGAAGCTTCTCCACCCAGCTCCATTTCAGGTTTTCTATCTTCTTCTTCAGGAGATTAAGAATAATCTTGTTCGCTGCCTCCACCTGCTCGTTGCTCCTAGGGTGATGGACTGAGGCAAATCTGAGGTCAATTCCGAGCTGCTCGCAGAAGCTGGTGAACTTTGCGCTAGCGAACTGAGTCCCATTATCCGTGATGATGGCCCGGGGTAGACCATGATAGCAGATCATCTCTCCCCAAACAAAATTTCTGATGACCTGGGACGTCACCTTGGCTAGCGCCTTCACCTCCAACCACTTAGAGAAATATTCTATCATTACCAACAGGAACCTCCTCTGCCCGCTGGCCTGGGGGAACAGTCCGACCAAATCCATTCGCCAAATTACAAAGGGCCAGGGGCCCGTGATGCACTTGGGGCACTGAGCCAGCTGTAGTTGGAGGGGGGCAAACAACTGGCACTTGTGGCACCTCCTTGTGAATTCCGCAGCGTCATGGCCCAAGGTTGGCCAGAAGTATCCCTGTCTGATGATCCTCCTTTCTAGGGTCTGACTCCCGGAATGACTCCCACACTCCCCATAGTGGACTTCTTCCAAGATCCTCTATACTTCCCTCTCGGCCACACAACGGGCTAGCATCCCCGAGAGAGTCTTTCGATATAGTTGCCCGTCTCGGAGGAGGTAGTATCCCGACTTGTATCTGAATTTCTTCTTGTCCATCCCCTCCGGATACTCCCATGTGGAAAGGAAGGTCGTGAACGGATCCATCCGCTAGGGGTGTTGGTCCACCTCTATCAGCTCTCCCTCTTCGATGGAAGGGCAGAACAGATCAGTGATGGTACCCCCAATCCGGGGGCCATGTTTCGCTAGCTGATCGACTTGCTCATTTTCTTCTCTGGGGACGTGTCAGATGGAGAAGGTCTGAAACGTGCTGATTACCCCTTCACTTTTGCTAAGTATAGCCGGAGGGTAGGTTCCCTCACCTCGAATTCTTCGTTGATCTGGGAAGCCACCACCATAGAGTCAGTGAGGACCTCCACGTCCAGCACCCCTAGTTCCCTGGCCAGGCACAACCCTGCTATTATGTCCTCGTACTCGGCCTGGTTGTCAGTGATGGGGAAGTGCACCACCACTGCTTGCTCAATCCTCTCCCCTTAGGGGCTTTCCAAGATTACCGCTACTCCCAAGGAATGTTTCCCTGAGGCGCCGTCCACCTTTACCTTCCACGAAGCCGGACGAGTGAGCTCTTCCTCTGCCATATCTACCATGTAGTCGGCCAAAACGTCAGCCATTGCTTGGGCCTTGATCGAGAGGCGGGGGATGAAGGAGATGTTGAACTCGCTTAGCTCTACCGACCATTTGGCTAGTCTGCCCGAATACTGCACCCCCTCAAAGATGTTGCAGAGGGTATGGTTAGTCACCACTGAGATGTAGTGTGCCTAGAAGTAGGGCTGAAGCCTCCGGGCCGAGATGATTAGAGCGAAGGCAAGCTTTTCCAAGATCGGATATCGAAGTTCAGCCTTCCTCAGAACCCGACTCACATAGTATATGAGGAGCTGCCTCTTCCCCTCTTCACGAACCAAGATAGAGCTCAAGGCCTCTGCTCCGACCCCGAGAAACAAGTATAGGTCTTCCACTTCCTTCGGCCCTTGGAGCAGCGGAGCATGGGTCAACTGCCTCTTCAGGGCTTGGAATGCCTCCTCGCACTCCTTGGTCCACTCGAATTCCCCCCCTAGTGTCTTGAATAAGGGGGAACACTTCTCTCCAGCCCGGGAGAGGAACCTACTCAATCCTGCCAGCTTCCCTGTTAATCACTGCATCTCTTTAGCATTCCGCAGTGACCCCAGCTTCATGATGGCCTTGAACTTGTCAGGATTTGGCTCGACCCCCGCGGGGGTGAGGAGATGCCCTAAGAACTTCCCCATGATGGCCCCGAAGATGCATTTCAGGGGATTCAGCCGCATCTTATATTTACATAGGGTGGCGAAGGTTTCCTCCAGGTACTGAGGTGAGAGTCCACGTCCTGACTCTTGATCATGAGATCGTCTACGTACACCTCCAAGTTCCTCCCCTTCTGTTCCCGGAATACCCTATCCATCATCTTCTAGTATGTCACCACTGCATTCTTCAGCCCAAAGGGAATCATTTTGTAGCAGTGACACCCATACCCTTGATGAACGAGACATCCTTGATGTCTGGGGGGTGCATCCTGATCTGGTGGTAACCTGAAAATGCATCTAAGAAACTCATTACAGGAAAACCGACGGCTGAGTCAACCAGCACGTCGATCCAAGACAAGGGATAACAGTCCTTAGGGCATGATTTATTAAGTAAAGAATAATCAATACACATATGCCACCAGCCATCTCCTTTTTTAACCATAACAACATTGGAGACCCAGCCGGGGTATTGTATTTTGGATATAAACCCGGCCCTGAGGAGTTTGGCCACCTCCTCCCTGATGAGCTCGACTAGCTTGTCCGCGGTAAACCTCTTCTTCTGCTGGACCAGGCGTGCTCCCGGGTCCAGGTTGAGGCGGTGGCAAGCCATGTCCATGTCAACCCCTGTCATCTCCACTGCGCTCCATGTGAAGAAGTTCACATTCTTTTGGATGCATGTCATCATCCTGCCCCGAGCATCCGGGGTCAGCCCCCCGCTGACGCGAACCTTCTCCACCCTACCTCTAAGGGTGAGAACCTCCATCTCCACCACCTCTTTTGCAACCTCCAGCCTGGACTGCTCCCCCCATTCTCCGATGTCCCTCTCCTCTGAGACAAGAACCTCCACTGCCACATCTTCCTCCATGGCCATTGCCTCGGCCAACTCCTCCTGGTCTCCTCCTTCCACCTCTACCTCGTGCAGCTCTCCCCCTCCATCTCCTCTCTGCCAGCCTCCTTCTCCGCCTCCTCCATTCTTCGCTCCATCTCCTCGGCCCCTTCCTGGCAGGAGATAGAGTTCACAGCGATGACATAGCACTCCCGCACTACTTTGGGGTCACCCCGGACCCGGACTGGATCCCCTCGGCGTTGAACTTCAGGCATTAGTGGAAGGACGAGGGGACGCAACGGAAGGCGCTATTGAGGGGTCTTCCGAATATGGTGTTGTAGCTACTGGGGGCATCCACGATGACAAATCGGTAGTTCCAGGACTGCCCCCCCCAGGGTGACATGGAGCCCCACTCCTCCTTATACCTCATTCCTCTCCCCTGAGAACCCAAACAAGGGGACATCTGAAGCCAGCACCCTCTTTGCCTCCACCTTCATCACGTCGAATGCCTTATTAAAGATGACGTTGACGGAGCTCCCATTATCAATGAGGATCCGGGAGACGGTGAAATTCTCGATGGTCATCTGGATGACCAGCGCATTGCAGAAGGGATCCTCATGATATGGCATGTCCTTCCTTGAGAAAGTAATCTTCTCTTCTGGGGGTGGGGTCTGGGATGTGGAGCCAACGCTCCGACTGTACATGGTGTGGAGGCTCACCTTCCGAGAGGCCTCAACCCCCCCCCCCCCCCCATGGATCACTCTAATCCCTCCCCGGGTCTCGACGTCCGCCCGGTCCTCACATTTGTCCTCCTCCGCCCGAGACAGGACCTCTTCAATCTTCACCTCCTGGCACCCCTGTTGTTGATATTGCTCCATGTTCCCTCTCATCTCGAGGAACTCCGGGCACGTTGTCGTGGCGTGCCCTTCCTCTTGGTGGAAGTCGTAGTAGGGCAACTCCACCATGACTTCTCTCCTCCTCCTCTGTACTGCTCTCCTCCTCTCCCCCATGGCTATGGCCATAGCCTGATTCTGATTGGGGAGGGGAGGTCTCTGGGCCTGCCCCCAACCTAGGGGATGGAACTGATCCTGGCCCCCCTGGCGGTTGTCCCTTCCATGGTAACCTCTCAATGGCCCCTGATCCTGCCACTCAGGCCTACAGCCCAGCCGACGGTCCGGCTCCTGACGCCCCCACTTGGGTTGTTGTTGCTGCTGCTGCAGTTTTCATTACTCCCTCTACCTAGACTCAACTCTCCTCTCCTCTTGTCCTCTGCCATCCCTTGGCTCCTTCTCCTCCTTGGTGGCCCACCTAGCCAACTTTCGGGCAAACTCCATATTTGATGCCTCCCCATCAACTTCTCTCGCCGCCCTCTCCATCAGCTCTTCGTAGGAGAGGGGCAACACTCACTTCAGCTCCATCCTAAATAAACCCTGTTACAACCCCAGGGTGAAGGCCATCATCAGGTTATGGCCTGACATCTCCTGGACTTGGGTGACCTCCTCCTGAAAACGGTTGACATAGCTCCCCAAGGTCTCGTTCACCCCATGCTTGATGTAGAACAAGCACTTTGACTCCTTCTTCCTCCTCTTCGAGGTGGTGAATCTCAGCATGAATCCACTATACAGGTCCTCGAAGCAGTAAATGGAGCTGGTCGGCAGCTGGTGAAACCACTCCCTCACCTTCTCCTTGAGGGTGATGGCGAAGAGTCGGCACTTGAACCCATCCGACATCTGTCAGATCAAGACCACATCCTCGAACCATTGGACATGCTAGACCGGGTCTCCCTTCCTGATATAGTCGGACATCTCTGGCTCCATGAACCCCTCTAGAATTGGGGCCGAAGAAACCAACTCGCTGAAGGGGCTGCCTCCCCCCGTTGGGTGAGCTGAAGGATCTCGCGCGCCCATGTTGCCGAACCGGGCTCCGCTTGCTAAGCCGGGGAAGTGCACGCGCCCGGGGAGCTCGCATCCCCTTCATTCCTTGGCAACCTCCTTCCCAGCTGGCCTGTCGGGGGCATCCTCACCCAGAGACAGGGCGGGCAAGTCTGGGACTGCTGGAGTCGAGCACTCGGCCCGTGCGCCGAGTACGAACTTGACGAGGTTGATCACCTCCTGCCTGAAATCTTCAAACATCCCCACCGTGGCCAGAGGTGGCGTGGGCGGTGAGTCGGACCTGTCTGAGCCTTGTCCTCCTGTCATCGAGCCTGCCGAAGATTTTCTGTGTTGACCACTCTCCACACTCACTGCACCAAAATATTGACACCGAAAACTCGGTCTCTTGTAGAGTTCACCCTTGGGGAAGGGGTGATCGCACACCTACTTCTCTCCTGCAAGCCAAATGACAAAGGAAAACTGACCCAAGGGCTCGGCGTGGAGGTCCCACCACACACCCAGAAGATATTAGAGTGCTTCCCCTCCTTAGACAAAGGCCGAGCTAAGGCTACCTCAGAAAGCGGTAGAAGACTAGGGAACTAGTGAGCATGCCTTCTAAGGTACCCCTTGGGTCATATTTATAGATTTCTGAAAACGGCCTGCAAATAGCCAACCTCCGCTGTTTTGAACAACTATGTGCAGCCCAACCAGGTCTGCCAACAACATAACTCCAATATTTTAGCAGGCTATGGGCAGGCCAGCGGGGGAAAAATGGTAAAAAATACCTCACAGATCAATGAGCGAGTATCCCTCAGCAACCTCTGCTTGGCAAGGGCGGTGAGTACTCGATGGGCTGGCATTCGCCACCTCTGCCCGGCCTTTGACGAGTACGGGTCTGGACTGCCCTGCTCACATGCCACGAGTTCGTTCAGCAGTCAGAACTCGGCAAGCATCCTGGGACTCGACGAAAGGCCCAGAGCTCGACGAACATCGAGTTCCGTTCGACGAACGCCGAGCTCCGTTCGACGAAATGAGTGTACTGGGGGGCCTCTCAATCGCCAAGGCAGAACGGCACTATCTGGACTAGCTGGTACTCGCCGCTTCTACTCACCTCCCGGCGAGTGCGGGACCGACAGGCCCTACTCGCGTGCCACTAGCCGGGCTCGCCTTGGCGAGCTGGAGGCTGCCGAGCTCCGACCCCCCTTGATGCTTGGCAGAGACTTGAGAAAAGAGAGCCGACCGATCTGGTTCCTGGCGACCCCACTCGCCGGATACGGGATTATACAGAGGGGAAGCGCTCTAAGATCTTCTGGGTGTGCTGTGGGACCTCCATGCCGAGCCCTTGTGTCTATCCCTCTGTTCTTTTTCCGTAGTCATTTGGCTTGCGAGAGATAAGTAGGTGTGTGATCACCCCTTCCCCAAGGGTGAACTCCATGGAGACCGATATTCGGTTCCAACACACACACACACACACACACACACACACATGTAGGGCTGAAGTGAGACCCGCAAAAGATTCCCTTCCTAGTCAGCAAGCACTCACTAAATATTAGGGGTTGGACTTTTCTTTTCGAGCATAGGACTCACTCGCAAACAGTGGGGATTGTGTACAACCACATATTCACCGAGTGAGTTTTTTCCCTAATGGGAGGTAATTTAAGAGCCTTTTGCCAAGAGCAGGCGGAAAGGCTTCCACCTAGGTAGGCGAAAAGCTCCCGGAGTGGGCAAAACTCTTTGGCCCTAAGGTATTGAGTGTAGCCCCTGAAAGTGCAAGTTAGATCTGATATACTCTAGAGTGAGGGGGGTGAATAGATTATGGTGCTCACTAAAAACTTTTCACAACTTTTGTTGTATTCCTAAGTGAACAGGGAAGCAAATAAAATAAAGTAAGCACAACAACTATCTAAACACAGATCAACACAAAACAATCACAGAGCACAGCCAGAAAATAAAACAAAAGAAAAGAGTAACCAGATGACACAAGGAGCTATAGTGGTTCCCCAATCAATATGGGTACATCCACTCTTCTACCACCCTAGGTAGGAATCCACTGCAGGATGAGTTGATCAGGTGTCCTGGGCACCAATGAGCTTTTGATAAGGTGCTCAAAAACCAAATCTCAAGTCTTTTGGAAGGAGACTTGCAACCAGAATAATTTTGAAGAGATTTAAAACCCTGTACAGGAATTGGAAAGAAGGTGATAGTGTCTGTAGAAAGTAGCGATTAAGAAAGAACAAACGGATAGACTTTTGAATAATTGAAATTTTATTATCCAAAAAAGATATCATTTACAAAGGTATGACCTCTCTTATATAGAATGGAGGAGATATGAGAGAGTATAAACAAACAATGTGGGACTAAACATTTACAGGGTAGAGCGGCTAGAAATAAAGGAGACTGCACAGGCCGTGCGGTTAGTCAGATGGGTTAACCGCACGGCACCTCCAGCATGATAAGAACATACCGCACTGAGAGTTCGATAGACCGCCCGGTCTCCAAGCACCAGAGGAGACCGCCAGACCGCTCGGTCAACAAACCGCCAGACAAGACCGCAAGGCCGCCCGGTCTAATACTTCAACACTCCCCCTCAAGCTGGAGCATAGATATCAATCATGCCCAGCTTGTCACAAATGTGGAAGAAGGAAGTAGAGACCGGCTTGGTGAAGATATCTGCCAATTCCTTGTCAGAGGTGACAAATGGAGTACAAATCTGTTTCTTCAAAATCTCTTCCCGAATGAAGTGACAGTCAACCTCTATATGCTTTGTTCTCTCATGGAAGACCGGATTCCTGGATATGTATATAGCGGCCTTGTTGTCACAGAACATAGGGAGAGGATAGTCATATACCTCGCCCAGGTCAAGCATGAGAGCCCGCAACCATTTTAACTCACACATGGTTGACGCCATACTCCGGTATTCGGCTTCTACATTGGATCTGGAGACAACGGACTGTTTCTTGCTCTTCCAACTCACAAGATTACCGCCAACAATGGTACAAAAACCTGATGTGGATTTACGATCGCCTTTGTCATCCGCGTAACTTGAATCTGAGTAGGCCTCAACCCTCAGATGACCATTCTTCTGAAAGAGTAACCCTTTGCCTGGTGCTGCTTTGATATACTCTAAAATATTCAGGGCAGACTGAAGATGGCACTCCTTGGGAGCTTGCATAAACTAACTGACCTTGCCTACAGCATAGGCGATGTCGGGTCTAGTCACCGTGAGATAGATGAGTTTGCCTACCAAACGTCTGTACCTTGTGACATCAGATAGAAGAGGCGAGTCATCCGTCCACGTTTTGTCTTCTCCAATAGCCATGGGAAACCGAGCCGGTTTGGCACCTGTCAATCCTGCTTCTTGTAGAAGATCAAGGGCATACTTCCGTTGGGAGAGAACCAACGAGTCAAGTTTCCGAGAGATTTCTATCCCCAAAAAGTATTTCGGGGAGCCCATATCCTTCGTGACCAAGTGCTGACGGAGGTGCTTCTTCGTCAAGTCCACCCCATCTCGGTCATCGCCAGTAAGAAGAATATCATCTACATATACTGCCAAAACCACCAGTCCTGAGGCCGTTTTGCGAATGAATAAGTAGTGATCGGCCGAACTCCTTCTAAAGCCGATGGTAGCCACAATACCACTGAATTTGTCGAACCATGCCCGAGGGCTCTGCTTTAGGCCATAAATGGCCTTCTTCAAATGACATACGCGTGTCTCCACCTGAGCAACATACCCAGGAGGTTGCTCCATGTAGACGTCCTCCTGAAGATCGCCATAGAGAAAGGCATTCTTCACATCAAGCTGGGAAATAGCCCAATCCTGATTAACAGCCACAGAAAGGAGAACCCGGATGGTGCTGAGGCGAGCAACCGGAGAAAAGGTATCAAAGTAATCAATGCCGTAAGTCTGAGTGAAGCCCTTGGCCACCAACCGGGCCTTGTAGTGATCCACAGTGCCGTCGGGGCGAAATTTCACAACGAAGACCCAGCGACAGCCAACCACATCAGTGCCCACAGGAGGAGGAACAAGGGTCCAGGTACCCCGTTCAGTAAGAGTAGTCATCTCCTCATCCATGACAAACTTCCAATGAGGGAGAGCAAGAGCCTCCTGGTAGGTGCGGGGAGTAGAAGTAGCAGAGATAGCCAAGACAAAACACCTGTGAGAAGGAGAAAGCCGATCATAGGAAACAACTGCCACAAGCGGGTGTTGAGTACACGCCCGCACCCCTTTGCGAAGAGCAATGGGAAGATCCAGGTCGACGGGAGCGTCAGCGACCGGAGCGTCCGTGGCGGAGAAGGCTGGCCCGGGACTAGAGAGAGACGGCGGCGGAGAGGAGGGTGGAGGGGTAGGTGGGGAGACGGACTGGGAAGGAGTCGGTGTAGGAGGAGACGGAGGTGGGAAAACGTCGAGAGGCGTGGAAGGAACGGAGATATCAGAAGGAAGAGAAGAGGTAGGAGTGAAATAGGAAGCATTCTCGAAAAAAGTCACATCCGCAGAGACAAACTGCTTGCGGAGAAGGGGGTCAAAACAACAATAGCCTTTTTGAGTGGTAGAGTACCCCAAAAAGACACACTTGGTGGAACGGGGGGAAAGCTTGTCGCGGGTAGCGGAGAGAGTGTGAACAAAGGCCGTACAGCCAAAGACACGGAGAGGGAGAGGAAAAGGTTCCTTGTGGGGGTAGAGAATGGAGAAGGGGGTCTGGCCGTGGAGAACTGTGGAGGGAAGGCGATTGATGAGATAGCAGGCGAGGAGCACAGCGTAGACCCAGTAGGAGCGAGGGACATGCATCTGTGTCATGAGAGTACGAGCAACATCAAGCAGGTGACGGTTTTTATGCTCCGCCACACCATTCTGCTGGGAGGTGTAAACACAAGTCGTTTGATGAAGCAGGCCATGTTGGTGAAAGAAAGAGGAGAACTCATGATTCAGATATTCCTTGGCATTATCAGAATGTAAAACTTTAATAGAAATAGCAAATTGAGTCTGAATCATAAAATAAAATGATTGCCAAACAGAAAAGAGTTCAGAGCGGTCTTTTAACAGATACACCCAGGTACAGCGTGAAAAATCATCTATAAAAGTGACAAAATAGGAACTGCCCCGACCAACAGTGAGGGTAGGAGCAGGACCCCATACATCAGAATGAATAAGATCAAACGGGCGAGAGGAGCCACAGCCTTGCTCCGGTGGGAAGGATGAGCGATGATGTTTGCCAAGCTGACACGCATCACAGTTGAGCGGAGAACTGGTAGGAGGTAAGTGGGGCAGAAGCTGGCGAAGAATCCAAGGAGGAGGATGTCCAAGGCGAAGATGCCATTGAAGGAGATCTGTGGAGGAGGAGTAGGCGGACAGAGCGAAAACATCGTCGAGGAAGTAGAGGCCGCCGCTCTCAGTCCCAGTAGCAATCATCCGCTGGGTCCTCGGGTCCTGAAAAGAACAAGTAGTGAGAGTGAATAAGACGGAGCACTGAAGTTGCCGGCATAAAGTAGTAACTGATAACAAATTGCACGGGAACTTCGGGACATAGAGAGTGTCCTCCAAGCAAAGCGATGGGGTGAGTTGAACCATGCCCGTCCCATGAACCGGGGACGGTGAACCATCCGCCACACGAACCGGGGGTAAGCGGTCATGTGTCTCAAGACGGGAGAAGCAATGAGGGTTGCCCGTCATATGATTTGTAGCACCGGAGTCAATCAACCATTTACCTTGGGTAACGACATGGGCACTACCTGACGTCGTGGCCACAGAGGCAGACGGCCGAGAAGAGGCGGAGGCCGAAGAAGGAGCATCACCGGAAGGGCGAAGATGAGGATGTTTCTGCCAGCAGCAGTCAACAGAATGGCCGGTACGACCACAGTGAGAGCAGAGGAACCGGGATGAACCCCTTCCGCCGGAGTGGCCGCGGCTACTAGGTCCCCCCCTCTGAGCTTGGTGAGCAAAGGAGTCCTGGGAAGGGGGGAGGCCAACAGAGGTCGCTGGAGCAGCGAAGTGACAGCGGCAATGCGTGCCGCAGTGGCATCCAAAGTAGGAGATTCCGCCTCACCCAAGATCTGCTGGCAGATCATATCATAAGAATCGGGAAGACGAAGAAGATAACAAACAACCAGGAGTTCCTGGAAGTGTTTGTGCTGTTCGGCCAAGTCCGCGGAGCAGGGCCGATTCTGGAGGATTTCAGCACCAAGAGCCTGAACCTGCTGATAAGCCGCAGCAGGAGACATGGAAGGGCGGGCGAAGAGGTCCGCATAGAGAGTATAAATGCGGGACGTCTAGCCCCCCTTCGAATAGAGAGCAGCGAGGTGAAGCCAAGCGGCCTTGACCGTCTCATCATGGCGAATGACGGGAAGGCACTCATCAGAAAGGCTGTTGGTCAGCCAGGTGCGGACAAGAGCATCACTCGCATCCCAGTCATCAAACTCAGGAGAGGTACGAGGAGGAGGGTCATCGGTGAGGTGATGACGCTTGCGTTGAGAGCGAAGGAGAAAAGTGAAAGAAACGCTCCAATCGGGATAGTTGGAGCCAAAAAGTTTAGAAAGGGTGCCAAGGTTGCCCGAAGGAGGAGGTGGAGAAGGAGCTGCAGGAGTAGTGGTGAGACCGGAAGTAGTCATAGAACCCAGCAAGAAACCGCAGCGGATAGAAAAGGAAGAAGCTGCGCGAACACAAGCGGCTAGAAAACAGTCAAAGGCACAGCGGGGAAGAGGTCGCGCGGACTGAAAAGGCCGAGCGAACAAAAGAGAAGAGGAGGCAAGAAGCGGCGACTACAACAAGTCGTAGGCCGGGCGAACAGAAAGAGGCCGCAATGACTAGGACGTAGGAGGGGCAAGAAAGAACCAGGAGCGGACAGAAACAAGCCGCGCGAACAGGGCAGCGGACAGAAACAAGCCGTGTGAACAGGGCAGCGGACAGAAGAGAAGGCAAGCCGCGAGACAGGTCGCGGAAAGCGGAAAACAAGCCACGAGAATCAGAGAGCGCACACAATCAGGAGGAAACGACCGTGTCGCTCTGATACCATGTAGAAAGTAGCGAATAAGAAAGAACAAATGGATAGACTTTTGAATAATTGAAATTTTATTATCCAAAAAAGATATCATTTACAAAGGTATGACCTCCCTTATATAGAATGGAGGAGATATGAGAGAGTATAAACAAACAATGTGGGACTAAACATTTACAGGGTAGAGCGGCTAGAAATAAAGGAGACCGCACAGGCCGTGCGGTTAGTCAGATGGGTTAACCGCACGACACCTCCAGCATGATAAGAACAGGCCGTACTGAGAGTTCGATAGACCGCCCGGTCTCCAAGCACCAGAGGAGACCGCCAGACCGCTCGGTCAACAAACCGCCAGACAAGACCGCAAGGCCTCCCGGTCTAATACGTCAACAGTCAGAGAGAAGACTTGTGGATTGATTGTAGCAGATCTTGCTCCCCCTGAGATCTTGAGTTAGTCAGGAATGCTAGAGCACTGCTTCAGGGTGATAGGTCTTCAATGACCTAGAATGCCTGGACCAGAAATACTTCAAGAACTTCTTCTGACAGATAGAACTTTGTTGTCCTTTGAAGGTGTCCTGAGAATAGAGAGAAGAAGACTCTTGATTGAATTTGATTGTTCTTCTTCTTCTTCTTGAAAATGTTCCTTGGTCAAGGCTGATTGCAGTCAAGAACTTTTGATTTTAGAATGATTGTTCTTCTCTGCAACCTCAGAGTGTCTGTCTGATTGTGTGTATATACTTGTTGTACTGTGAATTTATTACTTTATTACTGCTTGATCCTTTTCTTTCTATGTCGCTCTATGTCTGACTGAGGAACATTCAAAATTTGAATGTTGAGCAGTAATTGCAGTCGGCTTTGGAAAGAACCAGCAATCAATGACTTTCCTAACTGTCCCATGGAAAAACGGCATGTAATCGTCCATAGTCAACGCGCATTCTAACGGTAACATTCTGAGAAGATCTGGCATTAAATGTTCAGGAATCAGCGCCAAGAAATGGGATGGGAAACTTGAAGAAAACCTAGTCTAGATTCGTCGAGCGGAGAACACAATTCGTCGAGCTGCACTTGTGTTCATCGAGCTGAGCTTGAGAGAGTTCGTCGACCAGACAATCTTCATTCGTCAAACAGACAGACTTCATTCGTCGAGCTGAGAACCAAATTCATCGAGCTGAGAAAAGTTCTGGACTTAGGCAAAATACTCTGCATCTGCTGAAATGCTGTGTCGACATAAGTTGGTGTCGACAGATTAATCTTGATGTCGATATAAGTCCTCTGGTGTCGACATAAGCGGGTGTCGACTGATATCATGGTGTCGACACAAAACCTATGGTGTCGACCTAAGCTGGTGTCGACACAAATTGTCTGGTGTCGACACAAACCCTAAGTGTCGACACAAATTCTCTGATTCCAGAAATCATCGAGTAGAGTACAACATTCGTCGACCTGAGAAGCTGACTTCGTCGACCTGAGAAATTGACAACTTGAGGTCCAAGTTCGTCGAGCTCAGAATATAATTCGTCGACCGAAGCTTGAAGCTGGACTTAGAAAAAAAATCTTGAAGTTGTCCTGACTTTGGCTTGATGTAGAAACTGAGTCTTCGTCGAACAGAGAACACAGATCGTCAAGCTCAGCACTAAGAATTGTCTCACGATCGTCGAGCGCAGAACTCCTTTCGTCGAGCTGAGTTCGACGAACGTCGAACTCACTTTACTTGGTCATGAAAACTTGTTAGACTGGAGTCTCTGAAGGTCTTGTTGAAAGCTGGTCCATCTGGAGTTGAGCCTAAGGACTTGACCTAGACTTTAGGACACAACCTGACCCTAGCTATACGTGATGAGTCACATCCTAAGTCAGTGAACCTAGCCCAAATCAACTAGGGATCCAACAATCTCCCCCTATTTGGGTGAGGTCACTAACAGAGACTCAAAACTGAAAAACAAAGCAAGAAAAGAGATATATCTGGCAGAGAATTATAACACATGCAACAGATATATATATACACAGCTTTGTTTAACAGATAGCATAGTTTGAAAAAAAAACAGATAGAAATTGAAACAACAAGAAAATTACTTCTTTGGCTTCTTCTGCTGAGGTTTGTCTTCTGTTTTCTTTTTTCCTGGCTTCTGGAAAATAATTTCTCTCTTTGGATCTCGAGCTTGAGCTATTGTCATAATCATGTCAGCTACCCCAATAATATTCAATGAAGTTGCTCTGGGGACAACTGCTTTTGGATGAAGTTTTATATAATCATCAACATTAAACAATTTGTTTCCTTTGTCAAACCTTTTCAGCTCTTCTTTTCTATACTTTGACATTGTTGAAAGACCAGAGATATCTTTTCCTTCTGCTTTGGCTTTATTTATCAATGATAGACCAATCAGCTCTTGGTACCTAGCCATTCTTGCTATATTAGCAGTTTCTGGATCTTCAAAAGGAATTGGAGGAGAGAGATGTCTTTTTGGACTTTCAGCTTTCTGTACTTCAGGAATCTTTTGCTGCTGCTGCTGATGCTGATGTTGTTGACTACCTGAGGAGGGATGCCTCTGTTGGCTGCTTCCAGAAGATCTCCCTGATTGTCTCTGATATGTTTGCATTGGGGCAGATCTCTGGGAGCTAGAGGGGCCAGAGGCACCAGCTGCTGGAGGAGGAGGAGGAGGATCCTTCCTGTATCTGTGCATTGGAGGAGGGGAATATCTCCTGCTTCTCTTTCTATCCTTCTGTTGGTTCTTGGATAGCCACATCCATCCAGGCATCCCCTTGTATGGAGTTACATTATGCAAAATATAATAAGGGGTGTCGGCATTGGGATTTGGCTTAGGAGCTGGAGGAGGAGCAGCCTTTCTCTTCTTTGCCAACAATCTCTTTTTCTTAGTAGCAGCATCTTCATCTGAGTCATCATCATTTTCTTCAGACTCAGAACCTTGAGGGATGTCATATAAAGCATCCAAAGCTTTCAAAGCTTTATCAGAAATAACTGCTTTTTCTGGAGGAGGGGCAGAAGATTCAGGAACTGGAATATCAACAACAGAGGAGGAGGGGACTGCACAGGAGTCAGAAACAATAGGGACAGATCTTTCAGCTGTTGTCCTATTTTCTTCTTCTATGTCAGCCTGAATAAGCTCATCTAAAGTAGGCATTGGAGAGTCATCCATAACAAAATCTGGTGCTGAAACTGGCACTGAAGTATCTTCTGGAATGACCTCTAGGCTAGAAGCTGAGAGAGCAAAATTGTCACAGAGTTGCTTATCAACTGCTGGACTAGCTGGAGAGGTATAAGATACAATAGCCAAACATGGCTTAGTAAAATCAGCTGGAAGAGATTGCATATATACAGTATCAAAATTACTCAACAAAACAGACAAATTCACTGTGAGATTTAAATAGAAATCACCAATAGGTGTTATTTGTGCAACTGACTCATCCAAATCAATGTTAGTATCCATAAATTGAAATAACTCAAGCATCTCAGAATCAAAAACTATCAAAATTGTTATATCCTCATCTGAATCTGCATCTGCTGGAGAGAGAACTGCTGCTGTGACTGTTGCTACTGCTGTATCTACATCTGCTGCAACTTCATCACTGAGCATCTCCCCCTGCCTGGATTCAGAAGAACCTGGAGCCAGGCCCCTAGATGAAGAGGGGACAGCAGATAGAAGAGAGATTTGGGCAGATAAAGAATTGATGGAGGTCACAAGAGGTGTAATGGCCTCTTGGATTAGGGATTGGATGAGAGGAGTGAGCAATGAGATGATGGTTGAGGGATCAAATGGGGAGGGGGAAGAGGATGGAATAGATGGTGGAATAATAGATGGAGTAGGTGCATCTGGCATGATTGTGTCTGAGGGTATGATGTAAGATGGAATGGTGGATAAGTGTGGGGGAAGAGGAGACTGAGGAGGTGTAGGAATGTGAGTGTCTTGAGGTGAAGCTGGAGGAGTGGATTGTTGATTAACTTGCAGAGGGGAAGATGGAGGTGGAGATGGAATGTTTGTGATGTCTAGAGGTGGAGATGAAGGAGGGGTAGGCACATGAGGAGGCTTCTGTGGAGGAAGGGGTGCTGGAAGAGATGATTGGGATGGAGAGACCTCTTCAGCAGGGAGGAGAGTGACCTTTACATCCCTTGTGCTCTCAGAAGTTTGGATGGAAGAGGAAGAACCCTTGGAGGGTTTAGAGATAGTCCTCTCCCACCTGCCAAACAGAGCGCATGTGAGGCGCTTGCTGGCATTTATGAAGATGGTCGGGGAGACCATACATTCAGTAGCCTTCTCTTGAAGAAAAATTCCCAAAATTCTGTCAAAGCAGACTTCCTTCTTGCTGTTCTTCTTCTTGATCAACTCAAAGAAAACCTTACTCCAATTGACTGAACGCTTGTTCACCACTGCGCACATGATCAGAAATTGATGCCGGGTTATGTAGTCATGCGCTGAGTGCTTTCCCATTAGCACTTTCCCTACAATGTCTGCCAGAAATTGGTAGGCGGCGGACAGTTGCTTCTTCAACAGCTTGTTAGGGTTGCTACCTGAAAAATCCATTAGCTTCAACATATCATTGTATTCCTCAGAATCCATTTCCATATTATCTTCTCCATTTACTAATCCAAAGATCTCAGAAAGAACTGCGGGAGACAACGAAACAGCAGTACTCCCTATGTTGCCGGTCAAAACATTCTTCAGAAATTGTAGATGTATAAACCCATTCTCTTATTTCAGTAGCATGCAGTTTAATGCGCCTGGTCATGAAATCCTTTAGATTAAGTTCTTCCAGTAATTCCAAGATATACAAAAAGATGGGGTCAGAATGTTGAAAAGAATCGAAGTTTATATCGAATTCAGTATCAAACTTCATCGCTGCTAACGTACTTGCTGGAATCGCCATTGATGACTTGCAGTAAAAATACAGGGAAAAACGGCGAACAAGAGCAAAAGAACTGAAAGCGCGGGACGGAGGTCGAAGAAAACCTAGATATAAGATTTTCAGAATATGAATCGATAAACTCCGTTCCACGAAAAAGAGAAATTCTTCGAACTGAGCTCGACGAAATAAATTATAGTCAGATAATTCGTCGATCTCAACCAGAAGAATCAAACACAGTTTGTCAAACTCCGTTCGACGAAATGTCTTCTGAAGCAAAGTTCGTCGATCTCCGGTTGATGAAGATTGTTTCCACACACAGAGAATTCGTCGATCTCCGTTCGACGAGAATCTCTCAAACTTTCCTTAATTCGTCGAACTCCGTTCGACGAACTCTGGAAAATTCGTCGAATGCAGACAGAAACTAGGTTAACTCTTCTCCATTAATCATTCCCAGTTGATTTATAAAGAACAGATGGGTTTTCTCATCCAATGGCTTGGTGAAAATGTCTGCTCTCTGTAGATCAGTAGGAATATGGATCAAGTTAATCCTCTTTTTATCCACATTATCTCTAATGAAATGATGTCTTATTTCAATATGTTTAGTCCTAGAATGGTGAACTGGATTCTGTGCTATAGCAATAGCACTAGTATTATCACAAAATAATGTTGAATTATTTAAGTTGACATCATAGTCTAAGAGTTGGTTTTGTATCCATAACATCTGTGAACAGCAGCTGCCAGCAGCCATATATTCTGCTTCTGTAGTTGATGTAGACACATATGTCTGTTTTTTACAAAACCAGGAGACAAGTCTCATACCAAGGAACTGGCAAGTTCCAGAGGTACTTTTCATGTCCACTCTACATCCAGTATAGTCAACATCTGAGTATCCAGTTAACTCAAACTCTCACTCTGCAGGATACCAGAGTCCTAGACTAGGGCAACTCTTTATATATCTCAAAATTCTTTTTAGGAAAATAAGGTGAGATTCTTTAGGGTTCACTTGGAACCTAACACAAAGGCATGTGACAAACATTATATCAGGTCTGCTAGCTGTTAGGTATAATAGGGATCCAACAATTGCCCTATAATTTTTTTGATCCACAGGTTTCCCTGCTGCATCAGAATCCACAACAGCATTTGTAGTCATAGGGGTTTTCATCCCTGAAGCATCACCCATCCCAAACTTTTTGATAAGCTCTTTAGCATACTTAGCTTGGGAGAGGAAGATACCATCTGGGAGTTGCTTCACTTGGAGACCAAGGAAGTAGGAAAGCTCACCCATGCTGCTCATCTCAAATTTAGAATGCATGAGGTCAACAAACCTCTTGCACAATTTGGGACCAGTAGACCCAAAAATAATGTCATCCACATATATTTGTACTAAGAATATTTGGTCCTTATGATGTCTAGTGAAAAGTGTTTTATCTATGGTTCCTCTTGTAAATTTATGCTCTAAAAGAAAGCTTGCTAGGGTCTCATACCAAGCTCTTAGAGCTTGCTTAAAACCATAGAGAGCTTTATGCAATTTAAAAACAAAAGAGGATTGAGTTGGAGAGATAAAACCTGTAGGTTGTTCTACATAAACCTCCTTTTGAAGTACTCTATTTAGAAATGCACTCTTGACATCCATTTGGTAGACCTTGATTCTCTTGTGAGCTGCATAAGCAAGGAATATCCTAATGGCCTCTAACCTTGTAACAGGGGCAAAGGTTTGGTCATAGTCTATTCCTTCCTCTTGTCTGTAGCCTTGAGCAACAAGCCTAGCCTTGTTCCTCACTATATTGCCTTGAGCATCCAACTTGTTCCTGTAGACCCATTTGGTTCCAATAACTGGGTGTTATGAGGTCTTGGAACCAAATCCCAAACTCTACATCTCTCAAACTGATTTAGTTCTCTTGTATTGTAATGATCCAGTGGGGATCTTGCTCTGCTGAAAGATATTGTACCTAATCACCTAGAGGGGGGGGGGGGTGAATAGGTGACTTAAATCTTTTTAACTTTTTAGGCAGAATTCAGAGTTTATCACAAAATTATAACACAACAATTAACCAGCAATCACAGCAATCAATCCAGCACACAATGAACACACAAATTTATAGTGGTTCCCCAAGATTTGGGTACATTCACTTTCCCCCTTCGCCTATCTAGCAGTGAACTAGATTTGGCCAAACTCCTTCACTATCTCAGATTCTCAGATCTTATACTCAGAACCCCAACCAGGTTCCTACAGCTCAGGCCCAAGGCCCTACAACTCAGCTTCTTCACAAAGCCTACACTCAGCTTCTTCACAAAGCCTACACTCAGCCACCAAGGCTTACACTCAGCCACAACAGGCCTACACTCAGAGATTCAAATCTCCTACACTCAGGCACTCAGGCCCTACACTCAGCCTTTATAATTTCAGGCTTATAACCTCAGATCCCTAAGGATCCTACAAGATAATATGAATACAAAATGTAAACCCTACAACTCAGAGAGAAGAGAGAAGAGTTGTGAGTTTCTTGATGAGTTCTTGGAAGAACTCAGCTGAAATCAACCTGACTTGGCTTTCTTCAAAGCTTCTTGAATGTAGAACACAATAAGATTGATCTCCTCTGTAGTTGATCCTTGATCTCTGCTACTTAAGATTCAGAACAAAATCTGAACCCTTCTTCTCATCCTGGTTCCAACGGCTGTCTTCTTGGATGGAGCTCTCTCTCTCCAACTACTTAGATCTTCACTTGATAACTAGATCTTCTTATGTGTTTCTCTTGTGAATGATCACTTGAACCACTAATCAATCTCCTTCTGTAGACAGTATAAGCCTATTTATAGGCCTTCTTCATGGTAACCGGCTGGTCCGGTTCATAACTGATTTCTGACAACTCTGACAGATGCAGTAGACCGGCTGGAATGGCAGCTGTCAAGTCATCCAGTCAGTTCTTGAAAACTCTGTAACTGTCTGTAAGTGTCGAGACTGTCTGTCTTTAAGTGTCGACACTTATAGACCAAGTGTCGACACAAGTTATCTAAGTGTCGACACTAGCCTACAAGGTGTCGACACAACTCCTTGTGTTGTAGAATTCACTTCTCGACACAGCTTCTTCTTCATGTGTCGACACTGATAATGTGTGTCGACACAAGTACTTGTACTTCAGAATATTGCTGAATTCTTGTAAGTGTCGACTCATCTCCTTTGTGTCGACACATCTTCATGTGTTGAACTTGTTCAGTGTCGACACACCTTCTTGGTGTCGACACATGCCTTCAGTGTTGATACTTGCTGAGTGTCGACACTGCTCCTTGTGTCGACACATTCTTCTTCTGTTGAGACTTTGACTGAGTGTCGACACATCTCCTTAGTGTCGACACTTGTACTTAGAATTTTGCTGATCTTTGCTAAGTGTCGACACAGCTCCTTGTGTCGACACTTTCTTCAAGTGTTGAGTCTTCAGCTGAGTGTCGACACTTTCTTCAAGTGTTGACTCTTCTGCTGTGTGTCGACACATTGTTCTGGGTGTCGACACTTATACTTAGACTCTGCTGACTTTTGCTGAGTGTCGACACAACCTCCAAGTGTCGACACTTTCTGATGTAGACACAGTTCCTCTGGGTGTCGACACAACTGCTAAGTGTCGACACTGCTTCACTGGGCTTCTCTTCACTGAGTGTCGACACAGCTCCTTGTGTCGACACTTTCTGTCTGGTGTCGATTCTGCATCCCTGGTGTCGACACAAATACTCCAAGTGTCGACACTGCTTGCCTGGGTGTCGACACAAGTCTTCTTAAGTGTCGACACTTTCCCTCTGGGTGTCGACACATGGACTTAGAAACTTTTTCATCTTTCCTGCAAATACTTAACCTGCACAAGTAAACTCAAAACACATCAAATACATTTTGATGTATATCATTGAGTTGGGTGAGGCTTCTTCAAATCAGGTACATTTAAACCAATGTACCCAACAATCTCCCCCTATTTGGAGAAGTCATAATCCTTAGTCAATGATATACACCATACAGAATAAAATCATAACATGATGTATAGCAGGAATATATAACATGGCAAATATAAATATGTATCAAACAAAACATGGATACACAGATATCATCTCAGAATAATTATGAAAAAGGTTTAACATATAACACATTGTTCTAATAACTTGTCATATTCATTTTCCAAAAGTTTACAAAGTGTTTAACAATCAAAATATTACAACTGTTAACTGAAGAAAATTCTATTCTATTTTTGTTCAGCCTCCTTGATCACTATCCCTTTTCCAGATTGTACTTTGGCTTGTACAGGGGCTTCAGCAACTTCAGTATCAGCAGGCTTCTTGCCTTTCAGATCCTTTTTCTTTTGCTCTTCAGCTTTAATCTTTTGCCTCTCAAAGTAGTGATAAGGCTTGAGAAAGTACTTGCTAGGCTCCTAAGCAGTAGGAGGTAGCTTTCCCATCTTTGCCTTTCTCCTGTATTGCACTATGGCTTCTTGCCTTGTCTCATGCTTCCTCCATTCTAGTTCAGAAAACCATTTGTTTCTGTCTTGTATATTATCTTTGGCAGTCTTCCAAGCAGTCAAAATAATATTTCTTGAAGTGGGGCTCCACTGCTCAAAGTCCGGTCTTTGTTCAGCTTGCTCTCTGAACCTCTTTTTAGACAATCTGTCTTCTTCTTCTTTCTGCAGAGCTTCTTGCATAGCCTCAGATACTGGCTGAACAACTTTCTCTATGATGACATTTTGCTGTCCCCCTGGTGGGCTATACATTGATTGTATATCAGCTTGAACCATATCAAAATCTGGAGGAGGGTAGATTACTTGAGCCACTTCTGGTTGCTCCCCTCCTAGATATGCAGGATGTATCCCAGATTCTGCAACATTGTCATCATCACATAAAGGAGGATATCCAAGAGTAGCTCTGATAGAATTAGAAATCCACTTAGTATGATCAGAGCTGGCTTTGACTGACACCCTCTCCCCCTTTATGACTTCTCTTTCCATGTGATCCCTTAGATCATCCTTTTGAAATCTGATTTGGTTATCCAAATAGTTGACTCCATCTTTAAAGAAAGGTTTCAACCTTTGGAGCTTTTCTGTAATCAGCTTCTGGGAGTCTTGAATTGCAGAAGTAACATCAGATAAACTCTTTTGCAATGCCTTATCAAACTCTGCCTTAGCAGTAGCATTAGAAGTAGTCAGTCCAGCAGCTATGTTCTTCATCTCAGTGATAATGGCATTGTGAGATTCTGTCAAATTATCATTCATCCTGATCTGATTTTCTAGGATATAGTCTTGCTTTACTTCAAGTTCATCCACTTGAGCTTTTATCTTCTCTTGATGAGTTGCTAAGTAGACTACTGCATTCCCTCACTTGTGGAAGCAGTCAGTCATTTCCTTCTTATTGAGATTCATCTCAAATCTTATGGACTTTATGTCCTGGGCCAGATCAAATTATAAAGACTTGTGCCCCTCATCCACATAGGTTTCAATGGCTTTCCTGTGCTCATCCAGCTTAATTTGCATAGCAACCATCAAAGCACTGTAATCAACAGTTGGTGATGGCTGTGATATAGGCTGTGGTGCTATAGTTTGCAAGGCCTTCTTGTAATTCTGACTCCTTCTCTTGAATACTTGAAATTTCCTTTTCTTAGCTTTGGCAGCTTCCTCATCTTCAGATGCTGAGGTGCTTGCAATTTCTACCCTCTCCTTAGGTAGCTCCTCAACATCTTTTGGCTTCTCAGGCTCTTGTCTTGCAGGTTCTTCCAAAATTACTACTTGCTCCCCCTCAACATGAGCATTCTCCCCCTCAGCAGCAGCACTGTCCTTCTCAAGATCTGCTTGATCTAGATTGAGGAAGAGATCTTCCATAGTAAATTCTTGTGGAGAATGGGCTGGAGAAACTCTTGGCTCATCTACCACTGGATCAGATACAACTTGAACTTCAACAGATGTGTCCTCCATGACAACATCTGGGAGTTGGCTATCAAGCTGAGTTTGCTGATTAATATTATTTAATGAATCAGACAAAACATTATCCTCTATAGGGAAATCTAAAGCATTAAGCTCAGTGATTACCTCAAGGATGATGTGTGTTGCTTGCTCACTCTCAAGAGGGGTTGGCTCTTCCATCACTAGAGGTACCCCCTGGATTTGATCCTGGTGAATGGGGCTAGCCTGAGGTAGCTCCCCCTGCCTCTCTACAACACCTTGTTGAGCTGGAGACTTCTCAGCATTTCCTTCTACACCCTCATCAGGAGTAAAGACAACTTGCTCTTCACTACCTGAGCTGCTAGATGAATCCTGAGCCACTGGGGCAGTCTTCTTCTTCTTTTGGGAAGTTATTTTCTCTGGAGTTATTTTCTCAGGAGTTGGCATCTCCTTAGACAAAACCCTGTCCCATCTAGAGAATATCCTCATGTCCATCTTCCTCATATGGTTGATTTTTGTGCCTGCAACTTGACTCATAACCTCTGGTATACTACCAGCTAGGTATAACCTTAAGATCCTACCCAAATTGGGTTTCTTCAGACTCTCCTTAATCTTCTCAAAGACAACAACAGACCAATCTGTGTTCACTGTGAATATTATCCTTGTCATAAGGTTGAACATATGGGCTGAGACCCTATCATGCCCTCCAGGCTTACTTAAGATCACTGTCACTGTGAAGATTATCCTTGTCATCAAACGCGTCTCGCACCAGTTCATAGCCTTCATTGACATTCTCTTCGAGCTTTGGCGCCATTAGGGTTTGAAGAATTTGAACTGAGAGAAGAGAGGTGTCGACACACAAGTTTGGTCTCGAAACTTTTGTGAGCGTGTCGATAGACAAAGGCAAAATCCTATTTATACCTTTCTAGGTTTGAAGATGAAAGGGCGGGTTAGCTAACTGAAATTGTGTCGACACTGTTGAATAGTGTCGACACTGACTTATAATGTCTCGACACATTATGTCGACACAAGTTTAGTCGACAGATAATATGTGTCGACACTTGTTTATGTGTCGACACCACTTAACTCGACACATAGTCGAGTCTTTACTTAGAAAATATCTTCTTTCTCTACATGTTCCCTAAGAAAATGATATTTTATTTCAATATGTTTAGTTCTACTATGAGAAACATGATTGTTTGCAATTGATATAGCACTAGTAGAATCACAAAACAGTGGAGTTCTACTTACCTGAATTCCATAGTCCTCAAGCTGATGTTGTATCCATAGAAGTTGAGCACAACAACTTCCTGCAGCCACATATTCTGACTCTGCAGTGGAGATAGCCACACTTGTTTGCTTTTTGCTACTCCATGAAATCAGTCTACCACCTAGGAATTGACAGGTTCCAGTTGTACTTTTTCTGTCTTCTTTGCATCCTGCAAAGTCTGCATCTGAATAACCTGTTAGATCAAAGTCTCCATTCCTAGGGTACCAGAGGCCTAGATAAGGACTGCCCTTTAGATATCTCAGTATCCTTTTGACTGCTGTCAAATGAGACTCCTTAGGGCATGCTTGATACCTTGCACAGACACATGTAGCATACATGATATCTGGTCTACTTGCAATCAAATATAATAGGGAGCCAACTATCCCTCTATACAAAGACTCATATACAGGTTTCCCTGCATCATCCTTGCTAAGAGACATACTTGACCCCATAGGAGTCTTCATGGTACTAGATGAATCCATACCATACTTCCTTATGAGTTCTAGGGTGAACTTAGACTGGCATATGGATAAACCATTCTCAGTCTGTCTAACTTGGAGACCCAAGAAGAACTTAAGTTCCCTCATACTACTCATCTCAAATTGTCCTTGCATAAGTTTTGCAAACTTTTTGCAAAGACTACTTTCAGTAGACCCAAATATTATCTCATCTACATATATTTGGACTAGTATTACTTTGCCTCTGGATTCCCTAAGGAATAGAGTCTTGTCTATTTTCCCCCTTGTGAACGTATTCTCAATGAGGAAACTAGACAAGGTTTCATACCAAGCCCTAGGGGCTTGCTTTAACCCATATAAAACTTTCCTAAGTCTATAGACATGATTAGGTTGAGTTGAATCAACAAAACCTGATGGCTGTTCCACATAGACTTCCCCTTTAAGATTACCATTCAGAAAGGCTTACTTTATATCCATTTGGTAAACTTTAAATCCTTGAAAGGTTGCATAGGCCAGGAACATCCTTATGACTTCCAGTCTGGCTACTGAAGCAAAGGTTTGATCAAAGTCAATACCTTCTTTCTGCCTATATCCTTTGGCAACCAATCTTGCTTTGTTCTTGATAATTACTCCATGCTCATCCATCTTGTTCCTAAAGATCCACTTGGTCCCAATTATGTTGTGGTCTTTAGGTTTAGGAACAAGTTCCCAGACTATGCACCTCTTGAACTGATTCAGCTCTTCTTGCATTGCCTCAATCCAATGAGGGTCTAGGATGGCTTCTTCAAACTTTTTTGGCTCAACTTGGGATAGAAAACTAGAGTAGAGTGCTGCACTCAGATTTCTGCTCCTTGTTTGTACCCCTTGTCTTAGATCACCAATTATTTGATCTGCTGGATGATCTCTTAGATGCCTATTGGCTAGAGACATCCTGGCTTCAGGTTGAACTTCTTCAACTTCTTCATCTTGCTGCATTCCTTGAACTTCTTCTTCATTAGGTACATGTAGTACTCCCACTGGACAGCAGCCACTATCTTCCTGCTGTCTTGCAGTAGGTCCTTATTCTATAGTGAGCTTGTCCATCTTCTTAGTTATACCTGTGGAGCTGCATATACTACTAGACAACTCATTGTTAATAAGTCTAGTTTCATCAAATACTACATGTACAGACTCTTCTACAACTTGAGTAGACAAGTTGTAGACTCTATAAGCCTTACTATTGTTGTTGTACCCAACAAAGATCCCCTCTTGGGACTTGGTAGCAAACTTAGTCAAGTAAGACTTTCCATTGTTAAGTATAAAACACTTACAATCAAAGATCCTGAAGTATGATAGGTTTGGTTTTCTGCCTTTCACAACCTCATAGGGGATCTTGTTGTGGCTTTTAGTAATGGTAGCCCTATTAATAACATGGCATGCGGTATTAACTACCTCAGCCCAGAAATATTCTGGTAGTGATGTGTCACTTAATAGGGTCCTACCAGCCTCAATCAAGGTTCTATTCTTCCTCTCAGCAATGTCATTTTGCTGAGATGTTCTTAGTGAAGAAAACTCTTGAAATATCTCAAATTCTTCACATAGTTTTGTCATATTATCAGACTGAAATTCAGTACCATGGTCACTTCTTATCTTGACCACTGTACTGTCTAGTTCATTCTGAATTTGTTTGACAAAGCTATAGAAGACACTAAGTGTTTCAGATTTCTGTCTAAGGAAGAACACCCAGGAAAACCTTGAGTAGTCATCTACAAGTACAAAGGTATAGACCTTCCTACCTAGGCTGTGAACTGGCATAGGACCAAAGAGATCCATATGCAAGAGGTATAAACACCTCACAACATCTTTGTTTTCAATGCTATTAAAGCTGGATCTAGTCTGCTTGCCCTTTTGACAAGCTGAACATATTCCATCTTTAATACACTTAACTTGATGACCATTCCTCACTAACTCTTTGCTAAAGAGTTGGCCAATTGTCTTGTAGTTGAGATGGGCTAGCCTCTTGTGCCATTTGACACAATGAGAGACTTTCTCATCAGCTACAAGACACACTGGAGAACCATTGTTCTCACACATAATGTCTAGGCAATAGACATTTCTTTTTCTATAACCAGTCAAAATGATCTCTTGATCATTTGACCTCCTGATATGACAACCATTTTTAACAAATGAGATGTCATATCCTACATCACTCAATTGACTTATACTAATAAGGTTATGTTTCAAACCTTTAACATAGGCCACTTGAGTAATAGTAATATGGGAGCTAGAAATGTTACCAAAACCCTTGATGATTCCTTTTTCAGAACCACCAAAGGTGACTTTAGGACCATTTTGATTGGAGTGAAGTCCTTTAGCAATCCCCTTGTTCCAGTCATATGTCTGGAACATCCACTGTCCAAGTACCATATAGGGGCATGGCCACTTGGACTCACCTGCAAAACAGATTTGTGAACCTTAGAACCCAAAGAATTCTTGGGTCCTTGGTACTGGTTAGTTTGCTTCCTAACAAAGCTACCTGCAGGTTTTCCAACAGGCAGTTTGCTACTCACTTTGGCACTTGCATTGTGCCAACAGTCCATGGCAAAGTGGCCTACCTTGCCACAGCACCAACACTCAAACCTATTGTACCTTTGCTTAGGTACAGTCTTAGCTGTTTTATCTACAGCTGGCTTGTTGAGAGCTGGGGCTTTGCCCTTGGACTTGGACTGAACAGTCCTAGCTGGTTTAGTAAACCCTAGTCCAGTTTTGCCTTTTTGATGAACAAATTCATCAATTAAGGGTAGAACTGACTTTGGTTTAGAAAACCTAGCAACTAAATCTCTCTCCTTCTGAAAACTAATCTCCAGACTTCTAATTTGATCATTCTTAAAAGTTATAGTCCCCATCTGAATCACAGTTATGTGCTTCAGTCTGGCTATCTCATTTAGCTTTTGATCAAACATCTTCTCATAATCAGTTGCAGCCATTTTGAGACTTGCAATCTCCTTAGCCTGACTTTTGGCCAAGGATTTGCATTTCTTAAATGCTTGCAACAGAACTTTATATTCATCTATCAACTGATGAATATCCTCTTCAGACTCAGATGCACTCTCATCACTTGATGATGATGAATCTGATTCAGAACTAGCATAAGAAATTGAACTGAAAGAACAATTTTGTACCTTACTAGGTCCAGGCTGCTCCTGGATTTTGTCACTTTCTGTCAATTCCATTAGTCCTTGGCACTAACTGTCCTCTTGTTCATATATAGAGTTCATGATCTGGATGAACTCTTCTTCTTCCTCAGCAAACAGTCCTATATATGCTTCAGCATCTGACTCAGTTTCTGATGAAGAAATGTCTGGCAGGCTCTTATCCTTTTTGGCAACAAAAGATCTTTCTTTCTTGCCCTTGAATTGAGTCTTTTTCTTATCATTAGACTTCTTCCTTTTCTCTGGACAATCTGCAATAACATGTCCTTGTCTATTACAGCAATAACATACTATTTTTGATAGAGTTGCTTTGCTTGACTTGGTCTTTTTCCTGTCTTTCTTTGAAGACTTTTTATTCTGATAATAGTCTTCTTTACCCTGTGAAGTAGATGGCTTTGTCCTCCACTGTTTCTTCTTTAAGAACTTCTGAAAATGTCTTGTGAAGGCAGCAAAGTTCTCATCACTTTCACTGCTTCCAGACTTTCTGCTTGCTGACTCATCTGACTCAGTTTCAGCTACTTTTGGTGGTGGAGTTGGTGACTTACTTCTGTACTTTCTGGGGGCTTCTGTTTTAAATACTACTGTCCTTTCCTTATGTTCACTTCCTGTAGTCTTCTCCTCTTCTTTCCTCACCATCAATTGCATTTCATAGGATAACAATTTTCCAAACAAAGTTGGAGGAGGAATTTCTGCTAACTTTGCCATTTCCCTTATGGCACAGATCTTGGTGTCCCAATCTTTTGTAAGGGACCTTAGAAACTTATCATTAAGCTCATAATTACTGAACTCTCTGCCATAGGATATTAGCTAATTCACAATCCTATAGAACTTCTTATAGCATTCAATTATGCTATCAGATCTACTTTGCCTGAACTTTTTGTCTTGCCTCACTTCTTCAGAACCCTCCATGTACACAATAAGAGTATCCCACATTTCCTTGGATGTCTTGCAGTGTATCAAATTCTGAAAAGTAGCATCATCTATAACACTCACAATGATATTCTGAGCCCTTTTGTCCATTGTGGCTAGAACTATTTCATCCTTTGTCATTTCAGAGAAATCCTTATGTGTTCTCTGATTTGCATCCAGCACTGAAACCTTCATGGGCACATATGACCCTTCTTTAACTGTGATGTAAATTCTAAGGTCTGAGGCTTCCATAAATAGTCTCACCCTTTCCTTCCAAATGCCAAATATTTCTTTTCTGCAAATGGGTAGCTTCATGGATCCCAATTCCTTATGATTCTCAGTGGAACCCATGGTTCTTGATTTTCTTGATTCTGTAATGTACTTAGACTGAATCTGCCAACAGGATCTACTCAGACAGTTATGTCCCTTTTTGAGTAACCTCCCTCTGAGACCACTTGAAAGATATTGTACCTAATCACCTAGAGGGGGGGGGGTGTGAATAGGTGACTTAAATCTTTTTAACTTTTTAGGCAGAATTCAGAGTTTATCACAGAATTATAACACAGCAATTAACCAGCAATCACAGCAATCAATCCAGCACACAGTGAACACACAAATTTATAGTGGTTCCCCAAGATTTGGGTACATCCACTTTCCCCCTTCGCCTATCTAGCAGTGAACTAGATTCGGCCAAACTCCTCCACTATCTCAGATCCTCAGATCTTACACTCAGAACCCCAACCAGGTTCCTACAGCTCAGGCCCAAGGCCCTACAACTCAGCTTCTTCACAAAGCCTACACTCAGCTTCTTCACAAAGCCTACACTCAGCCACCAAGGCCTATACTCAGCCACAAAAGGCCTACACTCAGAGATTCAAATCTCCTACACTCAGGCACTCAGGCCCTACACTCAGCCTTTATAATTTCAGGCTTACAACCTCAGATCCCTAAGTATCCTACAAGATAATATGAATACAAAATGTAAACCCTATAACTCAGAGAGAAGAGAGAAGAGTTGTGAGTTTCTTGAAGAGTTCTTGGAAGAACTCAGCTGAAATCAACCTGACTTGGCTTTCTTCAAAGCTTCTTGAATGTAGAACACAATAAGATTGATCTGCTCTGTAGTTGATCCTTGATCTCTGCTACTTAAGATTCAGAACAAAATCTGAACCTTTCTTCTCAGCCTGGTTCCAACGGCTGTCTTCTTGGATGAAGCTCTCTCTCTCCAACTACTTAGATCTTCACTTGATAGCTAGATCTTCTTATGTGTTTCTCTTGTGAATGATCACTTGAACCACTAATCAATCTCCTTCTGTAGACAGTATAAGCATATTTATAGGCCTTCTTCATGGTAACCGGCTGGTCCGGTTCATAACTGATTTCTGACAACTCTGACAGATGCAGTAGACCGGCTGGAATGATAGCTGTCAAGTCATCCAGTCAGTTCTTGAAAACTCTGTAACTGTCTGTAAGTGTCGAGACTGTCTGTCTTTAAGTGTCGACACTTATAGACCAAGTGTCGACACAAGTTATCTAAGTGTCGACACTAGCCTACAAGGTGTCGACACAACTCCTTGTGTTGTAGAATTCACTTCTCGACACAGCTTCTTCTTCATGTGTCGACACTGATAATGTGTGTCGACACAAGTACTTGTACTTCATAATATTGCTAAATTCTTGTAAGTGTCGACTCTTCTCCTTTGTGTCGACACATCTTCATGTGTTGAACTTGTTCACTGTCGACACACCTTCTTGGTGTCGACACATGCCTTCAGTGTTGATACTTGCTGAGTGTCGACACTGCTCCTTGTGTCGACACATTCTTCTTCTGTTGAGACTTTTACTGAGTGTCGACACATCTTCTTAGTGTCGACACTTGTACTTAGAATTTTGCTGATCTTTGCTAAGTGTCGACACAGCTCCTTGTGTCGACACTTTCTTCAAGTGTTGAGTCTTCAGCTGAGTGTCGACACATTCTTTCTTGTGTCGACACTTTCTTCAAGTGTTGACTCTTCTGCTGTGTGTCGACACATTGTTCTGAGTGTCGACACTTATACTTAGACTCTGCTGACTTTTGCTGAGTGTCGACACAGCCTCCAAGTGTCGACACTTTCTGATGTAGACATAGTTCCTCTGGGTGTCGACACAACTGCTAAGTGTCGACACTGCTTCACTGGGCTTCTCTTCACTGAGTGTCGACACAGCTCCTTGTGTCGACACTTTCTGTCTGGTGTCGACTCTGCATCCATGGTGTCGACACAAATACTCCAAGTGTCGACACTGCTTGCCTGGGTGTCGACACAAGTCTTCTTAAGTGTCGACACTTTCGCTCTGGGTGTCGACACATGGACTTAGAAACTTTTTCATCTTTCCTGCAAATACTTAACCTGCACAAGTAAACTCAAAACACATCAAATACATTTTGATGTATATCATTGAGTGTGGGTGATGCTTCTTCAAATCAGGTACATTTAAACCAATGTACCCAACATCTGCCTTATGAATGGTGAGAGGTTCAATTTGAGAGAGAAAACAGCCATGCATCAAGTCTTGGTTGAGTTGATGCCTTGTATGTACACCTGCTGAAATGTCTCCAATCACTTGAGATCTGGGGTGATCTCTAAGTGTGACTAGATCAGTTGGTGGAGTTGGTTGGGCAACAGCTTCTGTGTTTAATTCCTCTTGAGGAATGATACTAGCTGTTGAGGGAAGTTCAACCACTTCCTCTTGACTTTCCTCTTCACTATCTTCTGCAATCTGTGGAGTAGGATGGTTTGATACCTCTTGGGTAAGGTTTAGTCCATCCATAGACTCACACAGTGGTGGAACCTGCAAAGAGCTTATGGTAGAAATCTCTTTCTCCTTGTATGACATGTTAGTCTCATCAAAAGATACATGAATATATTCTTCAATTTTAAGAGTTGATTTATTATACACACTATAAGCTTTACTGATCATGGAGTAACCCAGAAACACTCCTTCATCAGCTTTAGCTTGAAATTTTGCTATGTATTTCTTGTCATTATTGTGAATGTAACAAATGCAACCAAAAATTTTAAGATAATCTACTTTAGATTTCTTCTCTTTGAGTAATTCATAGGGAGTCTTGCCCTTCAGCTTATGTATCAAACTTCTATTCAACACATAGTTGGAGGTGTTCAATGCCTCTGCCCAAAAGGATAGAGGAAGGTGAGCATCTGACAATAATGTAGTAGCAGATTCAATAAGGGTTCTATTTTTCCTTTCAGCTACCCCATTTTGTTGAGGAGTTCTAGGAGCTGAGAAAGTATGTCTGATCCTTTCACTCTGATAGAACTCTTGCATAAGAAGAGAATCAAACTCTGTCCCATGATCACTTCTGATCAGGGCAATGTGAGTATTGAACTCACTCTGTATGCATTTGAGAAACTCTATCAAACACTTAAAGTTATCTGACTTCTTCCTCAGAAAGAACACCCATGTGAATCTAGAGAAGTCATCTACAACTACTAAAGTATAAGATTTCCCTCCTAAGCTTTGTACTGTAATGGGTCCAAAGAGATCCATGTGTAACAGATACAAAATCCTAGGTGAATCACTCTTATTAAGTGACTTGAAGCTATTTTTGGTTTGCTTGCCTAATTGACAAGCCCTGCAATGTCCTTCCTTTTTGTAGGGGCCAAAAGATAGTCCTCTAACAAGGTTGTCCTTGGATAGCCTAGCAATGGTTCTAAGGTTTATATGTCCTAATCTTTTATGCCATAGTTCATTAGGTCTACAAATGGAATTGAACAAGCATATATCTACCTTAGTTGAAAGAAAATCCACAAGATAAATGTTACCTTTCCTTTTACATGTCAACACAGTTGTGTTGTCCTCTGATTTGATTTTGCATGAGGATTTATAGAAAGTCACTTGGTAGCCTTCATCACATAGTTGACTAATGCTGATTAAGTTGTGCTTCAGTCCTTCCACATAAGCTACTTTCTTGAATGTGACTGAGCCAATCTGGACTGCACCATATCCTTTTGTTAGTCCAAAGTTTGAATCACCAAATATTACTTTGGGTCCAAGTTTGGCTTTGAAGGTTGTGAAATTCTCTTTGTTTCCTGTCATGTGCTTTGAGCACCCACTATCCAGATACCATTGCTGGTTTGATGTTGGATAGGTCTTCACCTACACATAAAATAATTTATTTGTTTTTGACCCAGTTTATCTTGGGCCTAGGTTGATAACCTTTAAATTCTGAAATAAAATACATCCCAGGTTGACTCTTATAGCCTTCAAGATGATATCTCCTAGGAGGTATTATCCATTTAGTATAAGGGTTAAACCTCTGAGATGTAGGACCTCTAGGATTGAAGTTTGATTTACCTTTGAAAGATTTTTCAAAACTCTGAGCTCTGTTCAACGATCTTTGAGCTGAGTTCGACGATCTTGGGTCAAATCGTCGAGCTCCATTTGAAGATCGATTATGCCAGAGTTCAGGGTTCAGAGATCGTCGACCTGAGTTCGACGATTCAGCCGGAGATCGTTGAGCTCCATTCGGCAATCGTCGAGCTCCGTTCGACGTTTTCTGTTGAACTTTTGTTTTCTTAGGTAAATCATAATTCTTCCTAGCCACCTCTACAACTCCCTTACTTTTATCTGAGATAAACTTGATTGGGGTTGTTAACAGTATAGGTTGGCTGGATGAAACACCCAAGCCCAGTGTACTATTGAATCTTGAGTTCACTATGCTTGTGATGTCCATTAGTTTGATACTTCTCCCATTGAGGGATTCTTCAAACTTATTGGCCTCTGATAGTTCACTTTTCAGTGAGGCTATTTGCTCCCTACAGCATTCCAACTCCTCAGAGAGTTTGAGGTTATCTGATTTTAAGGTGCTTTGTTTAGACATTTGATTTCTGAGAGAAATAATTTCTTTCTCAAATATTAATAGATCTAAGCAAAGTGCCTTAAATTTACATTTGAGGTCCTCTGAATTAAAATCAAATGAGTCTATTACCTGATCCTCTTCAGATTGAGTTTCTGATTCAGATTCTGACTCTTGTTCTGCATCAGTGTTGTGTTGAGAGCCATTGGTAGCCATCATGCAGAACTCCTTTTCTTCAACATCATCTTCATCATCACTTGAGCTTTATGAAGCTTTAGATTCTTCTTCTATTTCACTTCAGGTTTCAGCTACAAACCCCTTCCTGATATGTTTGTTCTTGCTGGAGGAGGGTTTGTCATTGCTGTTTTTCTTGAAGTCTTTGTCTCTTCTCCTTTCTTTCCTGTCCTTCTTGTCCTTATTCTGACTTTCTGGACAGTCAGACACAATGTGACCTGGTTTCCTACATCCAAAACAAATAATTTCTTTGTTATTGGACTTATCATACCTTGGCTTTTCATGCCCTCTGAATGACTTTTTTCTGAAGTCCTTCCTGGCCATTTTATAAAACCTTTTGGCCAGTAAGCTTAGCAGCTCTTCATTGCCTGTGACCTTGTCTTCAGGCTGATCTTCAATAGCTTTGAATGCTATTGATTTCTCTTTTCTGATTGCTGGTGAAGCAGCCTTCTGCTCTTCTTCTCTGTTCTTGATGAGCAGCTCATAAGACTTGAGCTTGCCCAAAAGAGCCTCAGTGGTGATCTCATTTAGGCTTTTGGCATCCTTGATTGGACAGATCCTTGAGTCCCAAGTGCTGGGGAAGCACATTAGGATTTTGTCATTGAGTTCAGTCAATGAGATCTCCTTGTCCAAGGTTTTCAGTTCATTGACTATAAGACTGAGTCTGTTATACATATCAACAACTGACTCAGTTTCTCCTTTCTTGAAGTTCTCATACTGAGTTATGAGATGGGATCTTCTATCTGTCCTTTCATCTGCAGATCCTGATACTATTTCAGATAGTTTGTCTCATATCTCCTTTGTTGAGTTGCATTCAGCTACTTTTTGAAATATTTCATCAGACATGGTTTGTGCCAAAATGTTCATTGTTTTGGTATCTGCAACTTTCCATTTTTTGATTTCTACATCTGTTCCTGAAGGAGGTGGAACAACACTTGTACTTGTATTTTCTGGGGATCTTGGACACACTGTCAAAACAGAATTAAAGATATCTTCATCAATAGAATTCATGTACAATCTTATCCTTGCCTTCCAAAGTGCAAACTTAGATAGATTGCACACTGGAGGTCTGGTGTTAGCATAATCTTTGTTTTGGGCCATGTTCTGTGAAGAAATAAATCTAATAACAAACTTAAAACAGATCTAACTAGTGGGATCTTTGGGTTCAGGTGTTAGCTTGTGCAACCACTAAGGTGTGGTATTTTAACCAACCTCGCTCTGATACCAATTGAAAGTATAGGTTAGATCTGATATACTCTAGAGGGGGTGGGGGAGGTGAATAGAGTATGGTGCTCACTAAAAACTTTTCACAACTTTTTTTGTATTCCTAAGTGAACAGGGAAACAAATAAAATAAAGTAAGCACAACAACTATCTAAACACAGATCAACACAGAACAATCATAGAGCACATCCAGAAAACAAAAGAAAAGAAAAGAGCAACCAGATGACACAAGGAACTATAGTGGTTCCCCAATCAATCTGGGTACATCCACTCTTCTACCACCCTAGGTAGGAATCCACTGCAGGATGAGTTGATCAGGTGTCCTGGGCACCAATGAGCTTTTGATAAGGTGCTCAAAAATCAAATCTCAAGTCTTTTGGAAGGAGACTTGCAACCAGAATAATTTTGAAGGGATTTAAAACCCTGTACAGGAATTGGAAAGAAGGTGATAGTGTCTTCTCTGTCAACAGTCAGAGAGAAGACTTGTGGATTGATTGTAGCAGATCTTGCTCCCCCTGAGATCTTGAGTTAGTCAGGAATGCTGGAGCACTACTTCAGGGTGATAGGTCTTCAATGACCTAGAATGCCTGGACCAGAAATGCTTCAGGAAATTCTTCTGACAGATAGAACTTTGTTGTCCTTTGAAGGTGTCCTGAGAATAGAGAGAAGAAGACTCTTGATTGAATTTGATTGTTCTTCTTCTTCTTCTTGAAAATGTTCCCTGGTCGAGGCTGATTGCAGTTAAGAACTTTTGATTTTAGAATGATTGTTCTTCTCTGCAACCTCAGAGTGTCTGTCTGATTGTGTGTATATACTTGTTGTACTGTGTATCTATTACTTTGTTACTGCTTGATCCTTTTCTTTCTATGTCGCTCTATGCCTGACTGAGGAACATTCAAAATTTGAATGTTGAGCAGTAATTGCAGTTGACTTTGGAAATAATCAGCAATCAATAACTTTCCTAACTGTCCCATGGAAAAACGGCATGTAATCGTCCATAGTCAATGCACGTTCTAACGGTAACATTCCGAGAAGATCTGGCATTAAATGTTCAGGAATCAGCGCCAAGAAATGGGACGGGAAACTTGAAGAAAACCTAGTCTGGATTCGTCGAGCGGAGAACACAATTCGTCGAGCTGCACTTGTGTTCGTCGAGCTGAGCTTGAGTTCGTCGAGCTGAGCTTGAGAGAGTTCATCGACCAGACAATCTTCATTCGTCAAACAGACATACTTCATTCATCGAGCTGAGAACCAAATTCGTCGAGCTGAGAAAAGTTCTGGACTTAGGCAAAATACTCTGCATCTGCTGAAATGCTGTGTCGACATAAGTTGGTGTCGACAGATTAATCTTGGTGTCGACACAAGTCCTCTGATGTCGACATAAGCGGGTGTCGAATGATATCCTGGTGTCGACACAAAACCTCTGGTGTCGACCTAAGCTGGTGTCGACACAAATTGTCTGGTGTCGACACAAACCCTAAGTGTCGACACAAATTCTCTGAGTCCAGAAATCGTCGAGTAGAGTACAACATTCGTCGACCTGAGAAGCTGACTTCGTCGACCTGATAAATTGACAACTTGAGGTCCAAGTTCATCGAGCTCAGAATATAATTCGTCGACCGAAGCTTGAAGCTGGACTTAGAAAAAAAATCTTGAAGTTGTCCTGACTTTGGCTTGATGTAGAAATTGAGTCTTCATCGAACAGAGAACACAGATCGTCGAGCTCAGCACTAAGAATTGTCTCACGATCGTCGAGCGCAGAACTCCTTTCGTCGAGCTGAGTTCGACGAACGTCGAACTCACTTTACTTGGTCTTGAAAACTTGTTAGACTAGAGTCTCTGAAGGTCTTGTTGAAAGCTGGTCCATCTGGAGTTGAGCCTAAGGACTTGACCTAGACTCTAGGACACAACTTAACCCTGGCTATACATGATGGGTCACATCCTGAGTCAGTGAACCTAGCCCAAATTAACTAGGGATCCAACAGCCCCTTCACTCAATGCTCTCAACTCTTTTTGCCTTGAGGTGTTGAGTGTAGCTCCTTCACTCAACGCTCTCAACACTTTTTGTCATGAGGCATTGAGTGTAGCTTCTCTCAACGCTCTCGACATTTTCTGGGTTAATGCATTGAGTATAGCTCTCGCTCTCAATGCTTTTTGTCTTGAGGCGTTGAGTGTAGCTCCTTCACTTAATGCTCTAAACGATTTTTGTCTTGAGGCGTTGAGTGTAGCTTCTCTCGACGCTCTTGTCATTTTCTAGGTTAAGGCGTTAAGTATAGCTCTCGCTCTCAACGCTTTTTGTCTTGAGGCATTGAGTATAACTCTCACTCTCAACGCACCAATACTAGACAGATTTCTTTGGGCATAGGATGGTCCGGTTAGATAAGTGAAATAGGCAGAATGGTTTCCGCCTAGGGGTGCGAAAAGCCTCTTGCCCGGTTTGGTCCAGAGGTAAATTTACCAGAATGCCCTTAGAGGTCTGCATTTAACTCCTCAGAACAGCGGAGTTTGGCTATTGGTAGACCACTTTGGGCTGTATATAGTCTTTTGGAACCGCGGAGCTACACTGTTGGCAAACCAAATTTCTGGATTCTATAAATATACCCACATGATACCTTAGAAGGCAAGCTTTCTCATTTTCTAAATTCTTGTAGTGCTTTCCAGGGTATCCCTAGCTCAGCACTTGGCTAAGGAGGGGAACTGCTCTGAGATCTTCGAGTTAGTGGAGGGACCTCCGTGCTGAAGCCTAGGGTCAGTTCTTTGGTTCCTTGTGGCTGCTTAGGGATCTGAGCTTGGGATAAATAAATGTTGGCTACATCCCATGGTACGAACTCTCGTTGGGGACAGTTTTTGGTTCCAACAGTAACAATCCTTCAGGCAAGCTTTATTCAACATAGAAAAGTCAATACATACCCTCTAGCCACATACGACTTTCTTCACCATTACAACATTGGATACCCGGTGGATACTGGATCTTTGAAACAAAACATGCATCTAGCAACTTCCCTACTTCCTCCCTAAAAGGCTCGGTTAGTGCAGTTGTGCTCTTCCTTTACTTTTGGCGGACAGGTGCAACCTTGGGGTCCAGATTGAGATGATGACAGATAACCTCTACGTCGATCCCTGACATCTCCGTGGCACTCCAAGCAAAGATGTTTTTATCTCAATCTTCCCTTTTAGCATCATGTGTCCTCTGATCTTCAGCAGCCCAGGCTCTCCACCTTCAGAGATCACCTCCTCTTCCTACAACTCTTCCGCAGCTTCCAGCCCATCCTCTCCTTCCAGGATATTCTTCATCCTCCCTACATCCTACATCTAACTGATTGTACTTACGACACTGAGGTAACACTCCCGAGCAGCTTTAGGATCCCCCTTGATTCTTACTTCCGCGACAGTACTTTAGGCACTAATGGCAGGAGGATGGGACGACCTTGAAGTAGTTGATGAGTGGCCTCGCGAAGATAGTATTGTAGTAGCTTGGTGCATCCGAAATAACGAATATGTACTTGATCGAAGTGTCACCCAGTGTTACCATTAGATTCGCTTCTCCTTCTACCTCATTCTTCTCTCTAGAGAAACCAAAGAAGGGACCACCTGCAACTAGGACCCTGGACATCTCCACCTGCAACGCGATGAATGTCCTTTTGAAGATGACATTCACTGAGCTCCAATTATCTACCGGGATCCGGTCAATGGTGAATTCTTCGAAGATGGCTTGAATTATATGGGAATCATGAAAAGAATTCTCATTCCCTAGCATGTACTCCGAAAAGGTGATCTACAACGGGGGTGGTGCTTGAGAGGTCACAGCGACACTCTTGCGATAGATCTGATGGAGACAAGCTTCCCTTTCGGGAAGCTCCTAGCCCAGATCATCCATGAATCACTCCCACTTGTTCTGCTCCTTGGATCACTTCTCTACGACCGCCTTGGTCGACCCGGTCTTCATTCCTCCATCTGCTTGGAGCTTGGAATGTTGTTGGTCACGTCGGGGATTCCTACCTCCCTTGCTCCATTTCTGTCGCTCATGCTTCCAACCTGCTCGTTGCTTCCCAAAAATTAGGAAAGCCATGGTCATGTGCCTCTCTACTCGATGCAACTTGCAATAAAGAGGATTCTCCTCCGCCTGCTTCCTCCATGTATGATTCCTTATGTAATGTTTATTCCCTTGTCGGGCAATAGCCATCGCCTTCTCTCGCGCTCTTCCTTGCCTCCTCTCCAGTTGGTTTATATTCATCCTTATATACCTAGTTTTGGTACCATGGTCTTCTCTCCTCCTCGACTCTTCCTTGCTTCTATCTCCTTGCACTTGTCCTTCCTTCCTCTTTTGATCTCCTCTAGGCCTCCACTCAGATGCTTTTGCCCTCTCATCATCCACCCGGGTCACCTTTTCCAGTTTGGCCAAGAAGCTAGAGTTCATCGACTCGCCTTTTATGAACTTGTTTGCCCTCCCGATCAGATCTTCATAGGATATTGGGGGATTTGAGCCGACTTCCATCTTAAACAAACCCTCCTTCAGGCCGAACGCTAGGGCTAGCTGCAAGGTGAAGCCATCCGCCTCCTGGATGCCAAGGACCTCTTCCTAGAACCGGTCAATATAACGACCAAGCCTCTCACTCTTCCCCTTCTTGACGAGAAAGAGAGTAATCGTCTCTTTCTTCCACTTCTTCGACATCGTAAACCTCGCTAGTAGCCCTCAACATAGATCCTCAAAACAGTAGATCGAGCTTTCGGGAAACTGGTGGAACCAGTCCCTGACCTTCCCTCTGAATGTGATAAAGAAGAATCTGTACTTGAACGTATTTGTCATGTTACAGACGAACACCACATCCTCGAACCACTAGAGATGCCTAGCCGAGTCATCTCTTTCTGAGTAGTAGCTCAGGGCTGACTCTCTGAAGCCTCCTAGAACTAGGACCGACAACACCTCCTCATTGAACGTCGACCTCCCACCGTGGCGACGGAGGATCTCGGCCTGACGAGTTGCACCTTCATACTCGTCGCCTTATCATGCATCCTTGAACCTCGTTGGATACTCCACATGCCAGAACTCGATGCCTTAAGAACTCGCTGGGTAAAACTATGACTAAGCTAATTGCTCTAGATCTTCCCTCAAATGCTCCTTCGCAAGTCTCCTGGGGGACCTCCAACCACCGGGGGAGTCATGTGACGGGGTGAAGTCCTCGTGACCTTTATTAAGAAAGAAACCTCGCTCACAGTCACCTCTATCCTTTGCGCGAAATCTTCAAAAACAGTCATTGTCATAGTCGCCAATTGCTGCCGAGTTGCTGACTATTTCCATATTTTCGCCTGCATCTGTCATCTCCCCTACTCACAAGATTTTTCTTCTTGACTACGATCCACGCTCACCACATCAAAGTGTTGAAGCTGGGAAAGTCCCTACTTTAAAATATTCGGATCAATGCAACCTAAGATTACTGGTCCAATGGTCGGGCTTGACGGCTTGATAGGATAGGACACCAAAACAGAGGGATAACTAAAAGAATCTCATGTGTTGCGATAGAGAGGTCGCACTACGTACCTGGATGCTTAAAACAAACCTCCCATCCACAACAAAAATGGTTGAGCATGGTATAAGATGGACACTAGCCAGACGACCATCTCAAGATGACGACTATGAAGGATGATCACTATCTCACAACTCAGATCTTTAGAAATGAGATTCCAAAAGCTCAGGTCGAATGTAACACCCCAAAAAAGAGTTGGAGGTAACATGCTAGAATTAGAGAACAAAGCTCAGGAAATCGTCGGGCAGAGCTCGACGAAAGCGTCGGGCAGAGCTCGATGAAAGCTTTGGGCAGAGCTCGACGAAAGCATCAGGCAGAGCTCGACGAAAGCGTCGGGCTAAGCGCGACGAGACGTCAAGCAGAGCTCGACAAAACATCGAGCAGAGCTTGATGAAAATAGCTATGTCAGGTGGTATGTCCCATTCGACGAACTCACTCCCGTTCGACGACTTGCGTTCAACGAACTTGATTCCGTTCGACGAATTGTCGAAATAAGATATCGTCGTAGTGGTGACTCGTGTCAGGTGGCTGGTGTACGGCCACTGAGCGGTGGTTAACTTTTTCATACCAAACCCAAGCCATTGCGCTATTTTTATGAGAAGAGATCGTGTGGCTGAGGTAAAACCCGAGACGACATATGCAGAGGGCTGGGACTGAGGATATCATTATTTCCTTTTCTCTCTTTATCTTCCTTACTTCCCAAATTCTAGAGCAGAGAACTTACGGCGGGTGCTAGGGTTTGGGTAGAACTTGTTAAGTTGCTGGAGAGGATCCTATGGCTAGAATCAAGAGCTGAAGCTAGAAACACAAAGGGGAAAGTGAGGAAATCATTTCCATCAGCGCAGAAAAGCTTTGTCATGGCTCCAAAGAAAACTCCAAGGGTAACGATCTTACTCCTTGGACATATGAAGTCCTTATTTGGCATATGTATGGATTTCCCTCATCGGGAAATCAAAAGGTGGAATGTTGAGGGATTTCCATTGGGTTGATTCTTGAAATCTCCAATAAGGTTTGTATATAGATCCAGAAATGTGTAGTACAGAATATGCATGATGTGTGAAGCCCATCTGAACAGGTTGGTCTGGATTGGTGATGTTTTATTTTGCACACTGGAGAAGACTCCACGTATAAACGAGTATTTTGTGGCGTCGGTGGGTTATGCCTGTGAAGTGGAGTAACATGAAGTACTGGAGTGGAATTCCAGGAAAATACCCTCGATATTCATGTGTTGTATGCTATGAAAGACTAGTGTTTCTGGCACTGCAGGTGGCTGCAGTGTTTTCTAGATAGTTGGTCCAGATATGGTTGGGGCTGGGTAAAAAAAGGTGTTCTGTCGCTAAAGCCAGACGATAGTAGTTGTCGTTGATGATAGCTCCTAGCTAACCTGTGATTGTGAAAGTCAGTCCTTCGAGGACAGTGTAGCTATTGTGAGCTATGCGCTCTTAAAGTCCAGTGAGCCGAACGGATAAGGGGAAGCTGACCCACGTCAGTCTAAACATTGAACTTGCGATTTGAGCAACGAATAAGGGCTGAACTGTATCCGCGTTATGGTTATCTAACTTGAGTTCCTAAGTTATTGGCTTTGTTAGGATCACATAATGAGAGTCTTGAGCTATCTGCCATCAAGACTTAAGTCTCTAGCCATGGGTCGTGGAGCATGAATGCTCAATGTTTACCGTTGGGTCTAGGACCTGAGAATGGTAGTGGGACCCTGGTTTTTCGGTACACCGTAATGTGCCCTGAGTGCACGAAACGTCGGGTCGTGCGGTCGATGTTTGTGATATATTGAACTGTGCGTGAGTGCACGTTTTGTGATATATCTGCTTATGAAAATGTTATGCCTGCAGGGAAGGGATACCACTGCCCCGGAAAAGGGGTAGGGTCGTTATAAATTGGTCAGCTGAATGCTGACCGTTGCTTTGTTTACCACCATTGCGGTGGATTGTCCCCATGCAGGTGCTGGAGTTTTGAAAATTGTGAAGTGAAAGTGGAGGTTGATCGAGCAGACTGCACGGCCTGGGCGGACTGATGGTGCAATCTGGGCTATTTGATGGTGCAGCCTGGGTGGTCTGTTCTTTTAGTTCGACGGTGGCTTGCAGAGCAGTCGTCTCAGCAGAATAATGGGTAGTCCGCGGACTTCACAGACTCCGTAGATCAGTGGTGCAGACTCGATGGTCTCTAGGGCAGTCTGCCCGACCTGAAGTTTCTTGTTTGCTTGTTGCTTCTCTATTGTACTTGGTGAAATCATGTCTCGCCATGTATACATAGCCTTGTAAAGTTGATAGTTGATAATACAAGATCTGTGGTTGCTCTTTGTTATTTCTGATTACTTAGCTCAGTTTATAGTTAGAGTGTTTCTGCGCCTGATTCCCGCTTTTCGCTTGATCAAGTGGTCATCTTGATAGCTCTTGAAGTTTTTGCTTGGTACTAGAACTACCGATTGATCAGCTTGTGAGAGTTTTCAACATGGTATTAGAGGGAACAATGGCTTTAGCAGTGATCAACTTCAGTTGTGCTCGATGCTTCTGGAAGCTAGTGATCAGTGGTTGGTGCAATGGAAGGAGCTTGCGCAAGGGGTCTTGGTATTGAACTTCTTATAGCGATCAACTTCAAGAAGTGTAAATTGTGTATGAAGAGCTATTTTCTGGGCAAGGAGTTATGGGAAGTCATCGGTGGTGACGACAAGCAAGAAGTGGCTGCTACAACTGGTTCTGCTGAGCAGGTGAGAGTTTGGAGGAAGACTAATGCAAAGGCAGAGTTTGCTCTCAAATGGGCTGTCTTACCGGAGCTCATTGATCACATCTTAGGATGTGAGTCTGCTGCTGAGATATGGACAACCATTGATGGTTTGTTCAACAGGAAGAATGTAGTCTGCTGCTGATCACATCTTAGGATGTGAGTCTGCTGCTGTCAAACGGGCTACAGTTCTTGGAGAATGAGTTGGATAAGGCAACTCAAGGATATCTCTCCATCTCAAAGTTCTTCCTCAAGATGAAGAACCTATACACTGAAATATCAGCATTTGATCCTGATGAGCCCATTTCTGAAGCAAAGTTGAAGAGACACATAGTTCACGGGTTGCGGGAGGATTATGTGGCCTTTGTGACTTCCATTCAAGGATGGGCAACTCAACCTTCTTTGCTGGAGCTGGAAAATCTACTGGCGTCACAAGAGAGCTTGGCTAGGCAGATGGCCGGGGTGACTATCTCTGAAGGAGGTAGTGAAGCTTTCTTCACTGATAAGAAGAAGAAGAAGAGATGGGAGAAGAAGAAGAAGCCTGCTGCTGAGGATGAGCCTTCAACTTCATATCAGCAAGAGAGGAGCGTTGCTCCTAAGAATAATTGGAAGAAGGAGTTGAAGTGCTACAGGTGCAATCAGCCAGGACACTTCAAGCACGACTACAAGGCCAAGCTACAGCCTGGGCATGTTGCAGACAAAGAGAGAGCTGGTTCCAGTGTTGAGGAAGTCGGGTGGGGAGGAGCCTTCTTGACAAGCACGTGTGTTCGTGCTCTTTCCACCGTCGACTACCAAGATGACTGGATAGTTGACTCTGGGTGTGGTCATCACCTCACTAGAGATGAGTCAAAGTTCTCATCACTGCAAGCATTCTCAGGTAATGAAGCTATTATTACAGCTAATGATTTTGTTCATACCGTAGAGAAGGAGGGCGTTGTTTCTTTGGATAGTGCTCAGAGTCCACTTACATTAAGGAGTGTGTATTACGTACCTGGCATGAAGAAGAACCTCTTCTCGGTGACAAACGCAGTTGACATGGACTATCATGTTCTGTTTGGCCCAACAGAAGTAATGTTTCTCCACAACGTATTAGTGGTAAATGCTGATATTGCTCATATAGGGAGAAGAGTAAGAGACTTGTTTGTTTTATCAACAAGCTCTTATGTTGATCGGATGAGGGCCAACGATAGCGCGACTATTTGGCATAAAAGACTAGGGCACGTTGGGATAGACAAGCTGAAAGCTATGACGATGAAGAGCCTTGTAAAAGGTTTGTAGAAGATGTCGTCCTATGGAGATGACCACGTTTGTGCGGGGTGTCTGTACGGTAAGGCTCATTGCCTTCCGTTTGATAAGTCACAAACGAGGAGCAAGGAACCATTGGAATGCATCCATGGTGATCTGATGGGGCCAACTATTACCGCTAGTCTTGAAGGCAGCAGATACATGCTGGTGCTGATTGATGACTACTCAAGATACACTTGGGTGTATTTCATGAAAGAGAAGTCAGCAGCTTTCCAATTGTTTATGGAGTTCAAGGAACTGGTGGTGGGTCGGCTTGGCCTGTGGATCAAGAAGTTCAAATCGGACAACGGTGGTGAGTTTGTTTCATCTGAGTTCTCTAACTTCTATAGAAAGCACGTGATCCAGATAAAGCTTACTTGTGCTCATACTCCACAACAAAATGGAGTAGCGAAGAGGAAAATCCGTCACCTGACAGAAACTTGCAAGTGTTGGATTCTTGCAAAGGGCATTCTCAGGTCCTTTTGGGCGAAATGAATGGCTTGCGTAACCTACGTCATCAATCAGATGCCTTTGAGTCTGATCAACATGAAGTCTCCCGTTGAAATGATGTTTAAGGAGAAGCTGAGCGTGGAACACCTTCAGGTGTTTGGATAAACCTGTTATGTTCACATTCCGGATAAACCTGCTAGGAAGAAGGGTTGGAAGTGCATGGATCCTGCGATAAAGAAGTTCTTTGTGTCAAAAGACGTTGTCTTTGATGAGCTGACGTCATATGGAGGTGGCACTGTTGAGCTGCAGGAGAGCAGGGTTGATGAAGGTCAGAAAGAAGCTGTTGAAGAACTTCAGGTAGAGCTGCCTGTGTCACCAGGAGCTCCAAGTGTTTCAAGCTCTGGGGCAGAAGCTTCTAGTTCGGGAAGAAGGGGGAGCGACACTCTAAGTGTGCCTAGGTATAGAGCTGATTCTGAAGAAGCAGCGGAGGTGGTGAGCAAGGAGCAGCCTCTTCGGAGGTCGAAGAGGACCATCAAGCCACCAGCTCGATATTGCAAAGGAAATACAGTGAGATTTGTCTCTTGTTTCTTTGCAGGCACCCTAGATGAGCGGAAGCCTTCAAAGTTTGAAGAGGTCACTGGAGTCAAGTAGTGGGATGATGTCATGGATGAAAAGATGGTTGCCCTCAAGAAGAATGAAACTTGGGACTTGGTTACCAAGGTTGATGGCATTACTCCTATAACTTGCAAGTGGGTCTACAAGCTGAAGAAGAAGGCGAATGGAAGCATTGAGCGATACAAGGCTCGCCTTGTAGCTCGAGGGTTTTCGCAACAATACGATGAGGACTATGAGGAGACGTTCAGTCCCGTGGCGAAGATAACTTCAGTACGAGTGGTGATAGCTTTGGCGGCTTGCCAGGGCTGGAAGATATGACAGCTGGACGTAAAGAATGCCTTTCTTTACGGGGAGATTGACAAGGACATTTTCATGGATCAACCGCTTGGTTACATTTCTGAAGAACATCCGGACTATGTATGCAAGCTCCGGAAATCCCTTTATGGTTTGAAGCAGTCTCCTCGAGCCTCGTACGGGAAGATTGCAGAATACCTCCAGTTCTGCGATAATCTTGCTTCAAATTCAGACTCGAGCCTGTTCGTCAAGAAAATGGGGGATCTTCTGGTCCTGATGCTATTGCACGTGGATGACATGATCATCATAGGGAACTCCAAGGAGGAGGTAGCTAGGCTCAGGGCAGGGCTAGCTATAAGATTCGAGATGAATGACTTATGTGAGCTCTACCACTTCCTTGGACTCGAGGTGGAGAGGAAAGAGAGTGGCATACTCGTGTACCAAAAGGGCTATGCGGAACGGATCATTCAGCGATTCAGCATGCAGGAGGGGAAGAGTAGCTCTACTCCATTTGATTCGGACATCAAACTTCGGCGGGATGAGGGGAGGATTCTTCTGGATCCTTAGGTGTTTCGGGCTCTAGTTGGGAGTCTTATCTACTTGACGATTACAAGGCCAGATATTGCTTATGCGGTTGGCCGAGTAAGTCGGTATATGGAGGAACCCAGGAAGCCTCATCTGATGGCGGCAAGGAATATCCCGAAGTACGTGAAGGCCACTTCTGATATGGGTCTCCTTTATAGGAGAGTCACGGGTTTTACTCTTCAAGGATACTCCGATGTTGATTATGGGGGAGATTCAGACGACTGAAATTCAACATTTGGTTATGTCTTCACTTATGGATCATGCAGTATCTCTTGGTGCAACAAGAAGCAAGGCTCGATATCCATCTCTGCTACAGAAGCAGAATACAAGGCTTCAACCTTGGTAGCTTGGGAAGCCATCTGACTCAGGAGACTAGTAGAGGATGTCTATGAAGAAGACCGCGGTCCTATTCTGCTATGCGGTGATAATGAAAGTGCCATGAAACTGGTGAGTAATCCAGTTTATCACGCACGGACCAAGCACATAGAGATTGAGCACCACTTCATTCAGGAGAAGGTGTTGGAAGGATCTCTTATGGTGGAGCATGTGCGGAATGAGGACAACATCGCGGACATCTTCACGAAGCCGTTGCCAAAGGTGTTGTTTACATGGTTACGAGGACTGCTGGGCTTGATCACCACTTCACACTTCAAGGGGGAGTGTTGAAAATTATGAAATGAAAGTGGAGGTTGATCGAGCAGACCGCGCGTCCTAGGAGGACTGATGGTGCATTCTGGGTTACCTGATGGTGCGGCCTGGGTGGATTGGTGGTGTGGCCTGGGCGGCCTGTTATTGCGACCTGGTGATGGTGTTCTTTCAGTTCGGCCCGTGGTTCTTCCATTGGCTGTTCCTTGAAGTAACCAGGCGTATTGGTGGCATATCCGCAGGAATGTGGTGGACTCTATTCGAGTTCGCGAAGTCCGTTGTGGCGGACTGTGTTTGGAGATCGCGAGATCGGCATTGTGAAAATGTTTAAGTTGTCTACCTAAATCACCTAGAGGGGGTGAATATGTGACTTGTGCGTCTTTTTGCGGAATAAAAATTTAGCGAGCGATGCACAAAAAAATAACCAAGCATTTACAGACGACATCAAGAATTGTAGTGGTTCCCCAATCTTGGGTACATCCACTTTCCACCTCACCAATCTAGCAACGCACTAGACTCGGCTACTTTACTAATCTCAGATTGAAAATAATCCTACCACTCAGAACAAAGTTCCTATAACTCGATCCCCAAAACAGGATCTACACTCGGAAGAGAAAACTTCATACAAATAACTCGGACAACAAAGCTCCTACACTCGGAGAAGAATCTCCTACAAGAATAAAATGAATATAAAGAAATACAAACAGTAATTTCTCATATCTGAAAACTTCAACCTTTCTTCTTTTTTGAACTTTGAGGCTCTGTCAGAATTAATTTGGAGAAGACTCGGCTAGATCTCTGGATCGGAAAATTCTGGACTCAGCAAGATGAAGGAGAAAATTTATCGATTGCAGAATATCTTGATCTTTGAATCACTTACTTTGAATCTCTAGATCGAAAGCGTATCAGCAAGAATGACGATGAACATCGACTACTCTTGACTTAGAAAGTGAATTTACGATTCAGAATGCTTAGAATTTCTTCTTACAGCTTCTTCTAGGGTTGGTCGAATATGATAAGACCTTTTATAGGACTTGCCTAAGGGTCATAATCATAATAAATGATAGCCACGTGGACCAATCACGTCCTAATTACATTTGAAAATCCGTCTCACTGGATGTTGGAACCCTAATTCTGATTTAGGAAAGGATCAATATTACGTTTGTTTACATTGACCCATCATATATAGTCAGGGTCATGGTTGTGTCCTAGAGTCTAGGCCAAGTCCTTAGAATCAACATCACATGGACCAACCTTCAACAGACTGCCAGAGACTCAAGCAATTGTGTCGACACCAGAAGCCAGATTATGTCGACACACAGGACTTGTGTCGACACACAGAACATCTAATGACATCAACTGTGTTGACACCAGAAGCCAAATTGTGTCGACACACAGGACTTGTGTCGACACACAGAACATCTGTCGACATCAACTGTGTCGACACCAGAAGCCAGATTATGTCAACACACAGGACTTGTGTCGACACACAGAACATCTGTCGACATCAACTGTGTCGACACCAGAAGCCAGATTGTGTTGACACACAGGATTTGTGTCGACACACAAAAAATATGTTGACAACAATTGTGTCGACACACAGGACTTGTGTCGACACATTCCACGGAACTTGTGTCAAGAAGTTAAAGAAGAACTGTGGACTCAAATCGACGAACTCCAAGCTCAGGTCGACGATCGCTGAACTCAAGATAGCTCGACGAAATAAGAAACTGAGCTCGACAATCTGCGAGCTCCGGTCGACGAATTCTGTGCAATCAGTTACAGTTGGCAGAATTAATTAAGGCTTAATTAAAGTAGATTACAACTATCAGATTTAATGCTATATATTCTTATGAATATAGCCATTTGGAGGTTGCATTAATTATGGATTAAATCAAGATTTAATGTTAATTGATTCCCGAAGAAATTACCATTCTCGGGGATGTTTTAGCCATTGTAGACAAAGTAAATTCAAATGTTTTGAATTATGTTCAGATAATATATAAAGATATTTATGCAGAACAAAATCAAGAGAAGAGAATAATAAGAAAGACAGAGTACCAGAGAACAAACAGATAATAGATACACAGTAAAGGCTTTCCATTGTACAGAAAAGGAGGAACTTTGCATCAATCTATATACATACAGAGTTCTTCATCTGCTTCAGGCTTCTCAAGAGACACACAATCAATATCAGTCTAAAAAGCTTGTTGGAGACATCATCAATCTGAAGGCCTACTCACCCTAAAGCAAAGCCTCCATCTTCCTGAACCATTCAACATTTCAGGGAGAGATTTGACATCATCAAATCCACTAAAGTCTTCTCTTAAACTATTGATAGAGAAGATAACATCACTCTCTCTCCCCTCCTGTATAAAGGGTTCTTTAACTCCCTTCAAAAGTTATTCTTGGTTGCAAGTCTCCTGATCAAAAGACTTGAGGATTGGTTTTTGAGTACCTGATCAAAAGCTCATTGGTGGCAGTCACCTGATCAAAACCTATAGTGGATTCCTACCAGGGTGGTAGAAGAGTGGATGTACCCAGTTACGGGGAACCACTATAAATCCTTGTGTCTTATGTGTTGCTTGCTCTGTTTCTTTTCTTTTGTGCTGTGATTTTCTTTTCTGATAATATAGATATAACTCTAACTAGTGCAAGTTAAGATTTATCCCTATCTTTCAATTGGTTGCAGGATCAGCTAAAGAAAGAAACTTTAATGCTGAAACCTGGAGTGACTTTGAAGCTTCATCATGTACAACTGATGATGAAGAAGAGTCAAGAGCAAGAGAGTTCTGCTTAATGGCAATAAATGCCTCTTGCAACAACCTTGATGAAGAATCAGGCTCTGATGAAGAATCAGAATGTGAATCAGAAGAAGATCAGGTAATCTCTACCCTTGATCTTTCATTAGAGGAATTTAAAATTGATTTTAAATTATTGTGTAAATACTTAATTCAATCTGAGAAGGAAATAAAACTTCTCAGAGAGAAACTAAATAATGTATCTTCTAAAAATTCAAAACTCAAAGAAGATTTGAAGAATGCTCTTGAACAGATAAGTCATTTAAAATCAATTAAAGAAAAAGAAAAGTTAGAGAACATAGACAAAATAACTGAAGTTTTACCAAATCAAACTAAAAATCTTCAGAAAAGTTTTGTTCAAAATAATTCGTCAAACCGAGCTCGACGAAAACAACACCATTCGTCGAACAAAGCTTGAGAAACTATGAACAGAGATTTTGATTTTAACAGTTCAGGAATCTATGCTCGACGAAATAAATACACTTCATCAAACCGAGATCGACGAAAATGGAATACAAAAAACAACTATTATCATTCTGTGAATAGAGATCGACGAACTCAATACCATTCGTTGAACTCAGGGCGACGAAATTATTTTAATTCGTCGAACTCAAAATTTCAGAACAGAAATTTTTATTCACTTCAGAATTATAATCAAACGCAAAATTTTACAAATCCTTTTACTGAGTGGATAATCCCTCTTAGGAAATATCATCCACTTAGTTATAAAAATCAACCTAGATATTCTTTTTTTTCTAATTATTATAAGAGAGAACCAGGACCCAAGAAAATCTGGGTCCAAAACTCCTAACATCTCTTTTCAGGAAAAGACCTATCTTACCACAGAGAAACAGTGGTATTTGATAGTAACCAAAAGACTTCAGTCTAAGCCAATACAAGGGATACATCAGTGGCTGTATAGTGAGAGATTGTTTGAAAGGCTACAACAGTAGAGAGAGACTATTTATTCTTATAGATTATAAAGTCTACTCAGATTAAGGGCAAGGAATGTGTGCAAGGAAAAGTTATTAGGGGGAGATTATTTGATTGCTTGGAAGGATGCATAAATAGCTTTATCTTATTTATTTTATTTTAAAAGCACCCATGTATATCTGCTGAAAATTCTTATAAATCAGGCAGATTATTTTTGTTTTGCATTTTTATTGTTTTTATGTAAATAGTGTCCTCACCCAAATGGGGGGGGAGATTGTTGGAACTCTAGTTCTGATTTGGGCAAGGATCACTATTAGGTTTGTTTAGATTGACCCATCATGTATAGCCAGGGTCATGATTGTGTCCTAGAGTCTAGGCCAAGTCCTTAAAATCAACATCACATGGATCAACCTTCAACAGACTGCCAGAGACTTAAGCAATTGTGTCGACACTTCAGAAAGACTGTGTCGACACCAGAAGTAAGATTGTGTCGACACACAAGACTTGTTCGACACACAGAACATCTGTCGACATCAACTGTGTCGATACCAGAATCCAGATTGTATCAACACACCGGACTTGTGTCGACACACAGAACATCTGTCGACAATAATTATGTCAACACACAGGACTTGTGTCGACACATTCCACAGAAGCTGTGTCAAGAAGTTAAATAAGAACTGTGGACTCAGCTCGACGAACTCTAAGCTCAGGTCGACGATCGCTGAACTCAAGACAACTCGATGAAATAAGAAACTGAGCTCGACAATCTGCGAGCTCCGGTCGACGAATTCTGTACAATCAGTTACAGTTGGCAGAATTAATTAAGGCTTTATTAAAGGAGATTACAGCTATCAGATTTAATGCTATATATTCTTATGAATATAGCCATTTGGAGGCTGTATTAATTATGGATTAAATCAGGATTTAATGCTAATTGATTCCCAAAGCAATTACCATTCTCGGGAATGTTTTAGCCATTGCAGATAGAGTAAATTCAAATGTTTTGAATTATGTTTAGAGAATATATAAATATATTTATGCAGAACAAAATCAAGAGAAGAGAATAACAAGAAACACAGAGTACCAGAGAACATACAAAGAATAGATACACAGTGAAGGCTTTCCATTGTACAGAAAAGGAGGAACCCTGCATCAATCTATATACACACATAGTTCTTCATCTGCTTTAGGATTCTCAAGAGACACACAATCAATATCAGTGTAAGAAGTTTGCTGGAGACATCATCAATTTGAAGGCCTACTCACCCTGAAGCAAAGCCTCCATCTTCCTGAACCATTCAATATTTCAGGGGGAGCTTTGACATCATCAAATCCACTAAAGTCTTCTCTTAGACTATTGACAGAGAAGACAACATCACTCTCTCCCCCCTCCTGTATAAAGGGTTCTTTAACTCCCTTCAAAAGTTATTCTTGGTTGCAAGTCTCCTGATCAAAAGACTTGAGGATTGGTTTTTGAGCACCTGATCAAAAGCTCATTGGTGGCAGTCACTTGATCAAAACTTGCAGTGGATTCCTACCAGGTGGTAGAAGAGTGGATGTACCCAGTTAGAGGGAACCACTATATATCCTTATGTCTTATGTGTTGCTTGCTCTGTTTTCTTTTCTTTTGTGTTGTGATTTTCTTTTCTGAGAATATAGATATAACTCTAACTAGTGCAAGTTAAGATCTATACCTATCTTTCAATTGGTATCAGAGGAGGTTTTCTTGGTTGTACAGGCTAACATCTGAACCAAAACGATCTGATAGATCTTATACATCTTTAGAGTTTATCATGACACAAAATGAAGATTTTTCAAGCACCAGACCTCCTATGTGTAATCTTGATAAGCTTGTACTATGGAAGACAAGGATTAGGTTTTATATTAACTCCATTGATGAAAATATTTTTAATTCCATTTTGACAGGACCAACTCAACCTCAGGAAACAACAAGTATCAATGTTGTTCCATCATCTCAATGGACAGATGCCCAGAAAAGGCTGAAGATTGCTAATACACAAGCAATGAACATTCTTGCACAATCAATGTCTAATGACATTTTTCAGGAAGTTACTGAATGTTCATCTACAAAAGATATGTGGGACTCCCTCACAGCAATGGTTGCAGGATCAACTAAAGAAAGAAACTTTAAAGCTGAAACCTGGAGTGACTCTGAAGCTTCATCTTGTACAACTGATGATGAAGAAGAGTCAAGAGCAAGAGAGTTCTGCTTAATGGCAATAAATGCCTCTTGCAGCAACTTTGATGAAGAATCAGACTCTGATGAAGAATCAGAATGTGAATTAGAAGAAGATCAGGTAATCTCTACCCTTGATATTTCATCAGAGGAATTTAAAACTGATTTTAAATTATTGTGTAAAGACTTAATTCAATCTGAGAAGGAAATAAAACTTCTCAGAGAGAAATTAAATACTGTATTCTTTGAAAATATAACACTCAAAAAAGATTTAAAGAATGCTCTTGAACAACTAAGTTATTTAGAATCAATTAAAGAAAAAGTTAAGTTAAAGGACATTGAAAAAATTACTGAAGAATTACAAAAGAATAAATCAAATCAATTTAAAAATCTTTTGAAATTTTTTGTTCAAAATAATTCGTCGAACCGAGATCGACGAAAACAACATCATTCATCGAACAAAGCTCGACGAACTATGAATAAAGATTTCAATCTTAACTAGTCAGGAATTTATGCTCGACAAAATAAATATGTTTCGTCGAACAGAGGTCGACGAAAGTGAAACAGAGAAAACAATTTCCATTATTCTCTGAGCAGAGATCAACGAACTCAATACCATTCGTCGAACTCAGGTCGACGAAATTACTTTAATTCGTCGAACTCAAAATTTCAGGACAGAAATTTTTATTCTCTTCATAATTATAATCAAATGCAAAATTTTACAAATCCTTTTACTGAGTGGATAATCCCTCTTATGAAATATCATCCACTTGGTTATAAAAATCAACCTGGATATTCTTTTTTTCTAATTATTATAAGAGAGAACCAGGACCCAAGGAAATCTGGGTCCAGAACTCCTAACATCTCTTTTTAGGAAAAGACCTATCTTACCGCAGAGGAACAGTGGTATTTGATAGTAATCAAAAGCTATAGTCTCAGCCAACACAGAGGATACATCAGTGGTTGTATAGTGAGAGATTGTTTGAAAGGCTACATCAGTAGAGAGAGACTGTTTATTCTAATAGATTATAAAGTCTACTAAGATTATGGGCAAGGAATGTGTGCAAGGAAAAGTTATTAGGGAGAGATTTTTTGATTGCTTGGAAGGATGCAGAAATAGCTTTATTTTATTGATTTTATTTTAAAAAGCACCCATGTACATCTGCTGAAAATTCTTATAAATCAGGCAAATTGTTTTTGCTTTGCATTTTTATTTGTTTTTATATAAATAGTGTCCTCACCCAAATATGGGGAGATTGTTGGAACCCTAGTTCTGATTTGGGCAAGGATCACTATTAGGTTTGTTTAGATTGACCCATCATGTATAGCCAAGGTCATGGTTGTGTCCTAGAGTCTAGGCCAAGTCCTTAGAAGCAACATCACATGGACCAGCCTTCAATAGACTGCCAGAGACTCAAGCAATTATGTCGACACCAGAAGCCAGATTGTGTCGACACACAGGACTTGTGTCGACATACATAACATCTATCGACATCAACTGTGTCGACACCAGAAGCCAGATTGTGTCGACATATAGGACTTGTGTCGACACATAGAACATCTGTCTACATCAACTGTGTCGACAACTGAAGCCAGATTGTGTCAACACACAGGACTTTTGCCGACACACAGAAGATCTGTCGACATCAACTGTGTTGACACCAGAAGCCATATTGTATCGACATACAGGACTTGTGTCGACACACAGAACATCTGTCGACAACAATTGTTTCGACACACAAGACTTGTGTTGACACATTTCACAGAAGCTATGTCAATAAGTTAAAGAAGAACTGTGGACTCAGCTCGACGAACTCCAAGCTCAGGTTGACGATCGCTGAACTCAAGACAGCTCGATGAAATAAGAAACTGAGCTCGATAATCTGCGAGCTTCGGTCGACGAATTATGTGCAATCAGTTACAGTTGGCAGAATTAATTAAGGCTTAATTAAAGGAGATTACAGCTATCAGATTTAATGCTATATATTTTTATGAATATGGCCGTTTGGAGGCTGCATTAATTATGGATTAAATCAGGATTTAATGTTAATTGATTTCCAAAGCAATTACCATTCTCGGGAATGTTTTAGCCATTACAGACAAAGTAAATTCAAATGTTTTGAATTATGTTCAGACAATATATAAATATATTTATGCAGAACAAAATCAAGAGAAGAAAATAACAAGAAACACAGAGTACCGGAGAACAGACAGAGAATAGATACACAGTGAAGGCTTTCCATTGTACAGAAAAGGAGGAACTCTACATCAATCTATGTACACATAGAGTTCTTCATCTGCTCCAGGCTTATCAAGCGACACACAATCAATATCAGTCTAAGAAGCTTGCTGGAGATATCATCAATCTGAAGGCCTACTCACCATGAATCAAAGCCTCCATCTTCCTGAACCATTCAACATTTCAGGGGGAGCTTTGACATCATCAAATCCACTAAAGTCTTCTCTTAGACTGTTGACAAAGAAGACAATATCACTCACTCTCCCCTCCTGTATAAAGGGTTCTTTAACTCCCTTCAAACTTTATTCTTGGTTGCAAGTCTCCTGATCAAAAGACTTGAGGATTGGTTTTTGAGCACCTGATCAAAAGCTTATTGGTGGCAGTCACCTGATCAAAACCTGTAGTGGATTCCTACCAGGGTGGTAGAAGAGTGGATGTACCTAGTTAGGGGGAACCACTATAAATCCTTGTGTCTTCTGTATTGCTTGCTCTGTTTTCTTTTCTTTTGTGCTGTGATTTTCTTTTCTGAGAATATAGATATAACTCTAACTAGTGTAAGTTAAGATCTATCCCTATCTTTCACTGGACTTAAGAAAAATTTCAGAAACAGTACAACAGTTCTCGAGAAGAATGATTGTACTCGAGAAAAATAAGTTTTGTTCTTGTAAATGTTTACTTTATTATTGAAAATGACCTAGAGGGGGGGTGAATAGGTCCAATTTAAATATGGCTCCCCTTATCTTTAATCAGAGTGCTACTTTAATTGAAATGATTAAATCAGTCAGATAATCAACATAAACCAAACTACAATTAACAAAATTAACACATCACAACAAATCAGCACACACAACACAATGCACATAGATTTATAGTGGTTTCCCAATTTATGGGTACATCCACTTTCCCCCTTTGCCTATCTAGCAATGAACTAGATTCGACCAAACTCCTCCTCTTTCTGAAAGTCCACCTAGTGTCAACTATCTTCACCTATGGGGGGGGGGGGGGGAATAGGTGACGTGCAGCGTTTTGCGGAATTTAAAATTGTACCTGCACAATAAAAATAAACAGCACAGCACACAGAATACACAAGCTATTTATAGTGGTTCCCCGAGTTGGGTACATCCACTTTCCCCCTTCGACCTATCTCCCAACAAGGGACGACTCGGTCTCTTCACCAACAGGATTGAAATCCAATCCTTGCACTATCGGAAGGAACCCTTCCACACGTAGGAGTCAACACTCCCACAACACGGGTTGCACCCAACCCTTACAACTAGGAACCTACGTTCCTTTACAACAAAAGTAAAACTAGAATGTACAAAAGATACAAACTACGTTGGGAGACAAAGGTGTCCCTCTTTGTTGACGACGTGTTCTTGAAGTCCACAAAGAGTCCACAACCCTAGATCTCTCTTGGAGAGGATCTCCCCGGAACCGGCGGCGGCAAGATGGGCGGCGGCTAGGTTCACGGGATCGGCGGCGACGACGATGTGCGGCTGCTGTACTTGGAGATCCAAACTTCATAGCAAAGCTAGCTAGGTCTACCAACGGTCACACTAGGATCAGTCGTCTCGATCGATTCGGAAGGGGAAGGTTTTCCCGATCAACAAATCAAGAGACAAGAGATCTCCGGTTAGACAAGTGAGACGCTAAGCTTGGCTAAGCTTCTATCGACCGGAGATCGGGAAGAAATCTCGATCAAGATCAGCGATCAACTCTCTCGAGCGGCGATGGCGGCGGCGGCGGAAATCGCGATCTAGGTCACGTCGCGGCTCGGTTTCGTATATCTTTATTCCGTCTGCTTACTGTTCAAAAATACCCATGTATTTATACTGTAGACAACTTCAATATGACCGTTGTGGGTCCCACCTGAAGGAAACCCTAGTTCTGGTTCAACACAGTGCCAGCGGTAGAATCCGGTTCAGGGAGTTCCAGAAAAATTGCCAAGTCAAAATCGGCGAGAATCACCTGTGATTCTCGTCGAATCGTCGAGAATCAAGGGTGATTCTCGACGATTCGGCGAGAATCGCTAAGTGATTCTCGATGATCCGTCGAGAATCACAAAGTGATTCTCGTCGATCCGTCGAGAATCACAAAGTGATTCTCGTCAAATCTGACTTGATTGGACTCTGATTTTAGCCGGCGAGAATCAGCCAGTGATTCTCGTCGATTCGGTGAGAATCACTAGTGATTCTCGCCGAATCGGCGAGAATCACTTGGTGATTCTCGTCGATTCTTACTTAGATGATTTTTCATCTTTCCATCCAAGAACTGCTCCTTGACTCATCCTTGCTCCTTGTCTGCTCTTGCCTTAACACAGCCCTGTACTTGAAATAAAGTACACTCCAATAGAGAGAGTACACGTAGGCCAACACACTGATCTGCTCAACGAGGGATTACGTTGTGCAGACCCGTGTATATTGACCTACTGCACCCTGACATTGGTGTGCACTTAGCGTGGAATAACTGCAAGCACAACTTAAGAGGTTTCATCAAATACATTGTGAATTCATCTTAGCTTGACAGGTGACTTCCTCAAATCCAGGTAATTGTGGATACAATACCCAACAATCTCTCCCTATTTGGCGAAACCAAAACCCTACTAGCTAAGATGAATAACACCAACCAGATAATATAAACAACATTCAGAATGTAAATATGCAGCACAGGAGAATATAGGCAGACAGATCAAGACATGAGTCATTCATAAATTCAAATACATATATATATATATATATATATATATATATATATATATATATATATATATATATATATATATATATATATATATATATATATAATCTCAAGATTGTTCATATAATAACAATAAACGTTAATTGTTCTAAAGAGAGAATGACAGGCTATAAATTTTTGACTATTTTTCTTTGGCTAAGTCATCCTTGAGTTTTTGAGCCAAGTACTTCTTTCTTTGCCTCTCCATATACTCTTTGGGCTTCGGATAATATTTGGGAGGAGGAGCTTTATCTGCCGCAGTAGTCTCAGGAGCATGAATACCTGCAGGATTCAAATCGATGCCTAACGCCTGTTGGAGCATCCACCAGCAACTGTCATAGACATATTTGTTTGACTGTTCGAAGTTGTTGATCATGACTTCCCGAAGCTCAGCCATCTTAGATGTATATGCTTTCTCCCCTTTTTTGGCTTCGACTGCGATGGACTTTGCATAAGAATGCAGTGACTCATCAATGTGCTTTGTCGTCCTGGAGAATTTAGTGACCAAGGCTTGTTGATTGCTGTTAAGAGTTACCATATTCCATCAAACTTTTGAATATTATTTGCTACGACATGAGCATTCTGATTCACTACGGTGAGAGTATCGGTGTTCTTTTTCAGTCCGTCCATAAGAAGAGTGACAGCTTGGCCGGCCGCAGTATACTTCTCTTCAAACTTCTTCGCCATCACGTCCAGTTTGTGATTTATCTCCACCATGTTTTGGAGCATGAGATTCTCTGATTGCTTGATTCTTTTCAGCATTTTATTTTGAGCTTTTTCAAAAGAGGCTTTAAGCTCATCCACTATACCCTGAATGACACTCACGGTATGAGTGGCTAGCTCATCTCGTAGTGGAAGATCCGGAGGCACTTCTTGGCCTTGCTCTTCAGCAGAAGCACCTGTAGAGCTGGATACGAGCACAGTCTCTAAGGGGGGAATGCTGGCGGCCTCTGTAGATTTCTCGGACTCCCCCTCCACTGGTGCACCGATGATCTCAGGAGCAATCTCAGGAGCGTTCTTGTCAAGTGGAGCTTCAGTGATATCCTGAGTCTCCAAGGCTTCCTGTCCCTCATTGTCGTCTTCCTCTTCTTCATCATCCATGAGATCATCTTCAGTAGCATCATCTTCCAACTCTTCGTCAGCAGTCTCCTGTACAGCAGCTTCGGATCCTTGATCGTTCTGGTTCAGGGCCTCATCATTCTCCAGTACAGTTTCACTTTCTTCTTGTATATCTGCCACAACATCTCTGGCCATCTGGGAGATGTCAGATACTATATCAGCATGAGTGGGTAGAGGCTCCCCCTCAATTCCTGCAGTCAAAGCATCAGAAATTTCACTGGGGATTACTGCTGGAGATACTTCCTGTTGTCGTTCTACTACGGCAGCCTGCCCAATGTGCCTCTCCCATCTGTCAAACACACTTGAGTCCATTTTCTTCAAGTAGTGTAGAGGAACACCTTTGCTCATGTCATACTTATCTCCATTCAGCTGATTGAGATACAGACTGATGATTCGGCCAAAGCTCGGAGATCTCAGGGTGTCCTTTATCTTCTCAAACAGCAATGCCCCCCAGTTGAAGCTTTTTCGGCAGACAATTGCCACCAGGATCTTGAACATGTCCGCAGAGATATGGTCATGAGAGCCTGGCTTGCATATGAGTACTTTTCCGATTATGTCTGACAGAAGTTTCCCTTCTTCATTCATATCCTTGCGCTTTATTGACCGAGTTCCTCGAGCGAGACCACAGAATAATAGAGTCCTGGTTTTGTCTTCTTCCTCAAGATAGTCCTCGTGCTCCGAGCTAGAGAGCTGTAGGAAGTGGGTTAGCTTGTTTGCAGACATCTTGATCGTTGCCCCTGCCACCTTGCTCTTGATAAGAGAGTCTTCATTTCGGAGTCTGGCGGTAGCGAAGAACTCCAACACCTCTTTGTCCAAGATTTTACACGGGTGCTCTAGTACGAATGAGAGCCCAGCCTCTTCTAGCATAAGAATGATGTTTCTGAATTCGTCAGAGGCATGAGAGAACCCTGTTCGAACTAGCTCGCATCTAGTGACTAGCCCAGCGGTTGTCCTTGGAGCCATTGCACACCTAGGGAGAGAATCCCTACTCTACGCTTAATTAACAGTCAAAAGGGAAGCGACACTAGTGATACCGTCCAAGTACGGGTGAGGAAGAGGTTACCTAAAAGCGTAGACGGGAGTTAGATGGTTGAAGATGATGGACACCGGATGAGTGCACGCGGAGAAATTCCTGGAAGGAAGAATCGAAACCGGGAGAGATCGTCGGTGAGCTTCCTGCGAGAGATCTTCGGTGAGCGTCCTGCGGGATGTCGACGGAAGCCTGCACGATTCGGCGAGATACTTACGGGAAGACGATGGAGACCTTCGGTGAGAAACTTCGGTGGGATTCTTGCGGGAAACCTTCGGTGAGAAACGATGGAGACTAGGGAAGACGATGGAGACCTTCGGTGAGAAACTTGCGGGATCGACGAAAGGGGAAGACGATTCGGGGAAGACGATTCGGCGAGAATCTTGCGGGATTCGGCGAGTTTCCTGCGGAGAAGGTCCTTCGGCGGGATTCCTACGGAAGGTGAAGGGTTGGCGGGAATTCTAAATATATAAAGGATCGTGAGTTCGGCGGGAGACAGCGTGAGATCGACGGGATTTAGAAGGGATTTTAACGGGTTTCCGGCTTTTCCATATAAGTTAATTTAAAAATCTTCTAAATATGTGAATACTTCTTAAAGCCACTATTTGGGGTTTGAACCGGCTTTTCCATACATTTCTTGATGGTAATCTTCGCTAGTTTTTAGTGAACTAATTTAAGCCTGTAGATGTTAGATCTCGAGTCTACCAATGGAATTTCCGATAAGTTGTCATTGTTGTATCTATGGTTTATGTTTACCGTGTTAACATATCCTTAGATGTACGCATATATAAGTGTAAGTATAAGTATAAATATATATATATATATGTAAATGTGGATACAATATGACTCAAGTCCTTGAACTGATCAAAAGTACCTGTGATTATGAGAGTTATCATTTAGTCCCTCAGGTAAAACATATTAGGAGCTCGATGTGAGTATGCCCATGTAGATATCACATCTATTATTCCAGACGCTTGTGCCAATTTAGTCTTGAGTCATCTACTGTCTAGTTCCCCTCATATTTACGGGAACCTAGACTACCCTGTAAGAAAGAGTTACTTTACCTTAGGAACCCAAATCATATTGGGTCCTAGGTTCCTGTTAGCATAAGCACTCGACTGCCTTCCTTCAGAAAACCTGTCAGGAAGACTACCTCTGCCCAGAAAATGTGGATAGGCCCTTGCCCTTGACACAGAGGGGTTGTGCCAACAGTCGATGGCAAAGTGTCCCATTTTGCCACAGCACCAACACGGGTGAATGTTGTATCGCCGTTTCTGACCTGATCTAGTGACTGAGGTAGTCACGGTCCTAGGTCTAAACGTGATAGGGCATGATCTCCTCACAAAATTTCCTCTTCCACCATGACACGTGGAAGGGTGGAAGGAATGCATGTTGCGAGCGTCATGAGGCCGGGGAGGTGGTGCCTTCCTTTCAGGCATCCCCCTTCCTGAGGCCCCATGAAAACTTACACCATGACTTCTAACCTCCATGTCCTGTGTCCTCGGGTGGTGAGATGTGTTCTGAGAGCTGGTACATGCAGATTCACACCGAGTTGAGGCAGTGGCAGTGAATACAAAGGGCTCAGAATGAGCCTTAGGTATTCTCTCATGGGTGGCCACGACGGCCCTTGTACTACGGGTGTCTCCACATGAGGACAGATCACCCTTGCAGTGACCACGATTATTCCTGTGGTCATACCTGAAGGCATGATGAGTTGCCTTCCTGCTTGGAGTGGGGGGTCGGAATACCGTTTCCCCATTTCTCCACGAATTGATAATCCGGGAGATCCACCCATTTTCTTGCTTTCTCTTTATAGCATCAACCTTGGAAAAGTTTGATACTATTCTTTTCTCATTCTCTAGACTACTCTCTAGAGCTGAGATTTTAGAGTCCTTGACCTTGTTGGATGCCAATTGGAGAACCAACAAGATCTTCAGTCGAGCAATCTCTTGAGCTTGCTCCTCAGCAAGTAGGTTGCTTGTCTGAAGGGCTCTCTTCAGAGAATCAGAATTTTCTGAAGGAAAGCAGTTCCTGTCTTCAGAAACTTCAAGAGAGACGGGACAGGATGAAGAAGTTACCTGCTCTTCAGTGTTATTGTCATTAGAGCCAGTGGCCGTTGTGTCATCCTCATCGGAGCTGCTTTCCTCACTGGCCTCTTCAGTCTCTGACACGTACACTGGAGCTCTGATGCTGTCTGATAGATCCTTGCCTTCATCTTTAGAGGCGAGGACCCCCACATAGGCTTCATCCTCTGATTGACAGCAGATTCCAGCTTTCTCTGATCCCCCCCATCAGCTCTGAGATCATCACCCACATAGATTTAGCCGACCCGCATTTTTCCAATCTAGAGCGAGAAGCTCCAGACCAGATATCCATGATAATTTCACGAATCCTCTTGTCCAAATTAAATAGTGACAGTTCCGTCTCCGACATCTCAGCAATGCACTTGGGCACTTGGATTCCAGAGTCGGAGGTCTTCATAGGAATAAAAGGACCCTCTTCCAGGATGAAAGATGCTCGAGGATCGATAGCATCCAAGTGATACGACACTCTCATCCTCCAGACGGGGTAAAACTCTTTTGTGCATGTGGGGAGTCTTAGTGGCGATATCTCATGATCCAGCTCCATGCTTCTGATACTGGTGGCAGGATTCAACTCAAGGTGTAAACCTTTTTGATGAGTAACCTCCCTCTGATACCACTTGAAAGTCCACCTAGTGTCAACTATCTTCACCTATGGGGGGGAATAGGTGACGTGCAGCATTTTGCGGAATTTAAAATTGTACCTGCACAATAAAAATAAACAGCACATCACACAGAATACACAAGCTATTTATAGTGGTTCCCCGAGTTGGGTACATCCACTTTCCCCCTTCGACCTATCTCCCAACAAGGGACGACTCGGTCTCTTCACCAACAGGATTGAAATCCAATCCTTGCACTATCGAAAGGAACCCTTCCACACATAGGAGTCAACACTCCCACAACACGGGTTGCACCCAACCCTTACAACTAGGAACCTATGTTCCTTTACAACAAAAGTAAAACTAGAATGTACAAAAGATACAAACTACGTTTGGAGACAAAGGTGTCCCTCTTTGTTGACGACGTGTTCTTGAAGTCCACAAAGAGTCCACAACCCTAGATCTCTCTTGGAGAGGATCTCCCCGGAACCGACGGAGGCAAGATGGGCGGCGGCTAGGTTCACGGGATCGGCGGCGACGACGATGTGCGGCTGCTGTACTTGGAGATCCAAACTTCGTAGCAAAGCTAGCTAGGTCTACCAACGGTCACACTATGATCAGTCGTCTCGATCGATTCGGAAGGGGAAGGTTTTCCCGATCAACAAATCAAGAGACAAGAGATCTCCGGTTAGACACGTGAGACGCTAAGCTTGGCTAAGCTTCTATCGACCGGAGATCGGGAAGAAACCTCGATCAAGACCAGCGATCAACTCTCTCGAGCGGCGACGGCGGCGGCGGCGGAAATCGTGATCTAGGTCACGTCGCGGCTCGGTTTCGTATATCTTTATTCCGTCTGCTTACTGTTCAAAAATACCCCTGTATTTATACTGTAGACAACTTCAATATGACCGTTGTGGGTCCCACCTGAAGGAAACCCTAGTTCCGGTTCAACACAGTGCCAGCGGCAGAATCCGGTTCAGGGAGTTCCAGAAAAATTGCCAAGTCAAAATCGGCGAGAATCACCTGTGATTCTCGTCGAATCGTCGAGAATCAAGGGTGATTCTCGACGATTCGGCGAGAATCGCAAAGTGATTCTCGACGATCCGTCGAGAATCACAAAGTGATTCTCGTCGATCCATCGAGAATCACAAAGTGATTCTCATCGAATCTGACTTGATTGCACTCTGATTTTAGCCGGCGAGAATCAGCCAGTGATTCTCGTCGATTCGGCGAGAATCACTAGTGATTCTCGCCGAATCGGTGAGAATCACTTGGTGATTCTCGTCGATTCTTACTTAGATGATTTTTCATCTTTCCATCCAAGAACTGCTCCTTGACCCATCCTTGCTCCTTGTCTGCTCTTGCCTTAACACAGCCCTGTACTTGAAATAAAGTACACTCCAATAGAGAGAGTACACGTAGGCCAACACACTGATCTGCTCAACGAGGGATTATGTTGTGCAGACCCGTGTATATTGACCTACTGCACCCTGACATTGGTGTGCACTTAGCGTGGAATAACTGCAAGCACAACTTAAGAGGTTTCATCAAATACATTGTGAATTCATCTTAGCTTGACAGGTGACTTCCTCAAATCCAGGTAATTGTGGATACAATACCCAACACTTTCCTTTACTCAGATCTTTAGATCTTACAGCTTAGAGCCCACTCGGCTCCTACAACTCAGACTATACAAGTCTTGCCACTCAGATCACCAAGATCCTACACCTCAAGTTCTTCCCAAGAACACTACCTCAGAATGAATTCTCACTCCTAATTCTCAGGCAACAAATGCCCTACAATTCAGAGAATTTCCAACTTCTCCTACCTCAGGCAATCCCATGCCTACCTAAGGCTTTATAACACAGGCTTACAAAAAGGATGAGAATAATTCTCCTCCACTCAGATCTATAGCTAGATCTTACAATAAAAGCAAGTAAAAGAAAAATTGAGTTACAAAGTGTCACCCAGCAAGAGAGATCTGAGTTACAGCTTCTTGATCTGATCTTGAAGAATGTGCTTCCTTTGATCTTTGTCAAGATAGATATGATCAACCCTTCTTAGCTTTTCAAACCTTCTTGAAGTGGAAATTAGGGTTGATCTAGGCTGGAGAGATGTTGAAGTTGATTCTTGATCAGACCACTCTCCACCTTTTAGATTGTAGCTAATGCTTCTTCTTCTTATTTTTCCTCTTCTTTTTTCTTCTTTCTCTGTGTGTTTTTTTTTTCAATCTCAATCTCAATCACTATTTTCTGAAGACTAGAATCCTTTATATAGGGTCTGATATGAGTAACCAACTGATACGGTTAATAACTCACATCTGACAATTCTGACAGCTCTGACAGTTGTCAGTACCTCCGTCTTGATTTCTGTACTTAGGAAAACATGATTGCTGAAGTGTTGACCCTCGACTGATAAATGTGTCCACACAATACCTAGGTGTCGCCACTGCTCTTGTAGTGGTGTCGACAAACTTCTGAATGTATCGACATAGCTCTTCAACTTGTCTCGACGCAACTTCTGTGGAATGTGTCGACACAAGTCCTGTGTGTCGACAAAGTTGTCTTCAGTTTCATCACAACTTGATTATAATGTGTCGACACTAGTCCTGAATGTCGATACAGTTGCCTTCAGTCTTGACACAACTTGAATAGAGTGTGTCGACACTAGTCCCGAGTGTTGACACAGTTGTCTTCAGTCTCGACATAGCATGAATAGAGTGTGTCGACAATAGTCCTGAGTGTCGATACAGCTGTCTTCAGTCTCGACACAGCTTGAATAAAGTGTGTCGACACTAGTCCTGAGTATCGACATAGTTGTCTTCAGTCTCGACACAGTGTGTCGACACAATTGTCCTGAGTGTCGACACAACTTCTCTTTGTCTCGACACAACTACTTCAGTGTCTGTCGACACTTTGTACTTAATTTTATTTACCTGCACACATGAACTTAACATACATCAAATATAATAATGTGTATATCATTGAGCCGAGAAAACTTCTTCAAAACAAGTACATTGAGACCAATGGACTCAACAATTCTCGAGGACAATAATGAAGATCTCGAGAACAATAATGAAGATCTCGAGAAAAGTAAGTTTTGTTCTCGAGAACAATAATGAAGATCTCGAGAAAAATAAGTTTTGTTCTCGAGAACAATAATGAAGATCTCGAGAAAAAGGACTTAGAAAAAATGTGGAGGTGGAAATCAGCAATCTTGAGAATAAAAGAAGTACTCGAGAAAAATGAATTTTAGTTCTCGAGAAGGATCATTCTGGTACTCGAGAACAAAGAAGTATCTCGAGAACAGATGTCTGGCTCTCGAGAAAAATAGTCTAGGTCTCGAAAAAAATCTTCTACATCTCGAGAATTAAGCATAGTCTTCTCGGGAATAAAATTAGTCTTCTCGAGAAAAAGACTTAGAAAAATTCTGTTTGGAGAAGAAGTAACTCGAGAAGAAGTGTCATGAAGTACTTGAGTACATAAGGCCTTCTTGAGAACAACATTAAGCTTTTTCGAGAACTGATTCTGCAACTTGAAATCATGACAAGTCTCAATAGAGAAATCCTTTCGACGTTCGTCGAAAGGATACAACACTACATTCGTCAACCTTCCCGAAATCCGTTCGGCGTTCGCCGAAAGGATACATGACATATAATAGAACTACATTCGTCGAACTCTGTTCAATGTTTTAGCATGTTACTTCCTACTCCTTTTGGGATGTTACAATCCTCCTCTCATTACAAAAATTTCATCCCGAAATTTGCATACAACTATAATAAACACATCAACAAATATCTTACAACATATATTCTCTTCACAAAAATGTACAACATAATTATACAAATAACTGGACAAATTCAGCATGGATGGTTTGCTCCGCTCCCATGTTAGCTCCTCACGGCCACAGTTGTCCCACCGGACCTTGACCATCCTGATTGTCTTGTTCCGCAACTGTATGATCGTCATACCCTTGATCCGAATGGGCTTAACTTTCGTCGTTAGCCTATTATCGACCGGTACTTGATCCACAACAACCACTTGGGCTCCAGAGATTATGGCCTTCCAGCTCAGCGCATCTGCCACCACATTCGTCTTCCCTGGGTTGTAGTGCATCTCGTACTGGTAATTTGCTAGGAACTCCACCCACCGTCTCTGCCTGATATTTAGCTCCTTCTGCGTGTCCACATACCTCAATGTTTTGTGGTCGGAGTATATGTCGCAGTGGACACCGTACAGATAGTGCCGCCAAACTTTCAGAGCAAATACGACCGTTCCCATCTCTAAGTCATGAACATGGTAGTTCTGCTCATGCTTCTTCAGTTGCCGTGAAGCGTACGTTATCACATGACCATTCTGCATCAGCACTGCACCCATGCCCTGGTAGGAAGCGTCGTTGTAGACCTGGAATCCTTCTTACCCCGAAGGAAGGGCCACCTCGCACTGCGGGGTCCAGACAAAGGGCACATTGCTAGTTCAGGAAACAGTTGACTATGCATCCATATGGTAGTGTCATATGTATATAGCTTTGTACTTTTGACTCCCTTAAGTACTGAAGTCTGGATCTCTTTCAGTTTGTCATCCCACTGATTTTTCATAGTTTGAGCTTGTTTTTCCAGTTGTTCTTTCACTTTATCCTCCCCCTTTCTGACTTCTAGTGAGAGGGTGCAGATTACATCTTCTTTAAACTTCTGAACTTCTTCACAAGTTTTGAAATTTCTCTCTTGAGCTCTCTTGTCTAGCTGAATCTGATTATTGTCCAGGGTAACTGATTGGTCCATTACTTCACTAATGCTTGTAATGGTATGATCTATGGCTTTTCCTCCAATCTGTAAAAGCCTTTTAAATTCATCAGTGTTATATTGGATTTCAACAAATCCTCGACTCATTGCTTTTTTTTAATACAGTTATTTTATCAGTTACAACTTTCAGGGAAGAATCAAAATAAGCACTCTGAGCAGTCAGCATAGCATCAATTTTGCTTATAATAGAACCTTCAGGAAATATTTCAGATGGAATAGATGGTTGAGGTTGAATTGGGGCTGTCTATGGAGCTGTCTCTTCAATGATAACAGCAGATGTAGAGGTAAGCTTTTTGCTGATTGTGCTTTGTTCATCTTTAGCATTTATGGGTAGTATGGATGGAATCTTAAAGTGAAGACTTGGAAGCGGTGGTTCAGCAGCTACAATAGGAGTGTCATCATCAGAATCACGAATAGAAACAATTTTAGCATCAGATGTATCTTCAGATGGAGATGGGGTTGGTTATTGTACAGAAGATTGTTCTTGAGAAGACTGTGCTGGAGACTTTGCAGGAGAAGAAGGATGATCTTCAAATATAAGGGATAGAGGCTCTTGGTAAGTGAGCTCCTCTATCATCCTGTTGATGTATTCATCAGTAGACAGAAGCTGTTCTTGAACCTGAGCATCTGTCAGGTTTTCTGAGTCTGGAATATCTTCAGCAGCAGGAAAATCTGAATGGTCTGTATGCAGCAGAGTGGAAGTGTTAACATCAGATGGAGTAGAATTATCTTCTGAACTAATATTAGCAGCATCAGATGTAGATGGAACTAAGGGTGCAACAGTAGGAGGTGTAACTTGAGGAGGGATTTTTGTAGAAACTAGTGCTAGAGTTTCTGTGCAAGCTGGAGCCGGAGTTGGCTGAGCTTGAACAGATGGGGCAGGCTCCCCCTCAATAACTGGGTCAGTTATCTGATAAGAAGGAGGAGATGGGTTTCTGTCCAAATCTTCAATTTCCTTTGTTGCTTTGTCAGACTTCTGAAGTTTAACCTCTCATCTCTAGATGGAGGTAATAGAAACTTTCTTCATGTGATGGAGGGCCATGCCCTTTTTCATGGAGAAAACTTCAAGGTCCATCTGATTCAGGTATAGAGAAATAATCCTGCCATAGTTATGGCTCTTAATACATCCCTTAATTTTGTCAAAAAGCATCATACCTCATTGATATTTCTTTCTACAGATCACTGCAGTCATCATATCAAAGAATTCAGGTGTGATATTACTTACAGAGCTTGTCCTGCAGAGGAGGACTTTGCCCAGAATATCTGCCAGCAGTTTGCTTTCAACATTCATGAATTGTCTTCGAACTATGTGAGGTGATTGGGGAATCCCATAGAAACTCTATGCACATTCATAATTTGTGCCTGCTAGATCAACTTTTTGATCTATCACAGGAAGTTGCAGAAATTTGGAAACCGAGAGAGAAATCATTTTTACCTTGACATCTCTAACCTTTGATTTGAGCACATTTCCATTGCGTTTAATCTTTGTGTGTTGGAAGAACTCTTCGACATCAGAAGTTAAAATACGGCATGGATGTTGCAGAACAAATGACAGACCAGCGGTATCGTGCAAGATAAGAACACTCTTGAAGTCATCAGAAATCTCGCCAATCCCTGTTGAATTCAGTTCACTGTCGATTTCGAGTTTAGAAGATGATGCCATTGAGGAGAAAGAACTGTTAGCTGGCCGACGAAGGGAGAATTGACCTTGAGTGCTGCAGTCGGCAGAGACGGATAAGGTGAAGCATCTTTTCTCGAGAGAGAGATTTGAAATCGGGAATAAAATTTCTTGCACCTAAGTCTATTTATATTTTCCTTTAATTTTGATGATAAATGATATAAATAATGTTAAAAATACCTGGAATATGGCGGAAACCGATCGACGAACGTCGAACTCCGATCGACAAAATTCGAACTCCAATAGACAAAAACCAATCAACAAACGTCGAGCTCCAATCTACGTCATTCGAAATCCGATCGACGAAATAGGATAGACGAAAAGCTGATCGACGAAAGTCGAACTCCGATCGATGAATGTCGAACTCCGATCGACGAAATAGGATAGACAAAAAAATGATCGACGAATGTTGAACTCCGATCGACAAAATGTAATCTTCACATGCTGCAACTGCGTTCTCGAGAAATGATACCGCCGTTCTCGAGTAGAGCTTTTGTTCTCGAGAACTAATTCTATCGTTCTCGAGTAGAACTGTTGTTCTCGAGAAGTAAGTTCTTGTACTCGGGAGGTAAGTCTGCCATTCTCGAGTACAAGTGTTGTACTCGAGAAATGAAGCCCATACTTTGAAATTTCTTGGATTTTGAAGTAAAACCAGAACTTGAACTTGATGTCACCTTTTTCTTCATTCTTCTTCATCCTTGTTGAGCATGTCAAGTTCTGTTTTGAAGAACGAGAACTTGGCCTCGTCCAGCGGCTTCGTGAATATATCTGCAATCTGCCTGTCCGTTGGGACATATTGGAGATTTATGTCACCATGTTCCACATGCTCCCTGATGAAGTGGTATCGCAGTTGTATGTGCTTTGTCCGACTATGAGAGACTGGATTGTTGTATAACGCCTCCCCTGTAATGACCATATAATATGGGTCTGGCTGGGGCCCCACAACATACGGACGCCACAAGTTTAGCATTAAAAGATGGTATTAAATACCCAACTTAAAACTCAGAATAAAGCAACAGCGAAAACATACCAACAAAACTAGAAGTTATCCACTACCAATCAGGAGTATCAAAATGGCCTTAAGGCCTTATAGAAAATAAGTCCAAAACTGAATGACAACAAGGTCAAACATCAACGTGTAAAAGCACTCCTAGGCTACCTCGACATGCAAGCCGTAAATACCAATAACATGGAGCATCACAGTCAAGAAGAAAACAAGCAAGTAAGCATAGTAATCACTTCATGAGGCTTAGGCCTTTTCGGCCGGCGCACTTTCTCCCGCTTGCGATCCTTGCCCTGTAAAAATTTGTGGTAATGTGGGTCAGCAAAGGCTGAACTCTACTATGTAACCAACACATCTCCTCTCGGTCGCCCCTAACGGACCCCGAGGTACACCTCCAACCTGCAAGTCAGTACTTCGTATGCCATATACATAAACATGTAAAGCTTTAAAAACAGGTTTGGATGTCTCAAACAACAAACATATTTTCTATGTTGAGCATATAATCAAAGGGGCCTACTATGCAGCGGCTTCACCCAAGGCACTCTATCGCGTATGCATCTAGCACATCATCATAAAAACTGGGTACTTCCAATTTCCCCATCGACGTCAAGCAGCAAACAAAAATGGTACTGCAATTCCCCTAATGACATACAAGCCGCCACACAGAAATCTTGACAAGGCCCCACCCGCTCGTGGGTCTTAGATCCGGGCTTGCCTACAAGCTCTGACTTCTCACGTCAGGATTCCGTATCACACACAAATTAATTCTAAGAACCCTTGTTGGACCCCACCTGCTCGTGGGCTTCATTGCCCGGGCTTGTCCTATGCTTGACGTTCTCGCCAGTCTCATAAAAGGGGACTAGTCTCGCCGGGACACTCTCCCCACATGACTTGCACGTCACGGGATAACCAGCCGACCTCGGAGACAAAGCTGCACCTTAGCACATCACAATCCATAGTCTTTCCCACCCTAATCCATCATTTGTACTGCAACGTTCCCGCGCACCAAGGAAACCATCTACCGCAAATGCGGAGCTAACCTTGTCCGGTTCCAGCTACACGTACTCACTCAAAAAAAGGGAAAAACACATACATCACAAACGACATCTTGCCGCAACGGATTTCTACAAAATCCTTAAGGCTCGCTATGCAACATCACCGAGTCGGACTAACGGTCGCGACTACGGCTTCACCCACAATGCCTAATCCAATAACGGAGCGGATCTCTAATGCAATATCATGTCGGGGACGGACACAATCAACCTGATGGTTCTTATTGAACTATGGCGACCCAAACCCCTCTCATTTGAGAGATTAAGTGCCCAAAAGCTTGATAAGAAAGAAAGAAAAAGATGTTATGCACGCATCCTAGAAACCGAGAGGAGAAAATGTCGTTATCTTACGACCCCTCTTCCTAGCCATGAAATCCTTGCTTTGAACAGATTGACACGAGCGCCTCCATGCCCTCTCCACGGATTTGGTCTCAGGACGATGATCGGAGCTCTGAAGCTCCGTCAATGGTGGAAGAAAGTTCTCTCTCCTTCCTCCTCCCTTATCTTCCTCTCCAACCCTAAGTCTCACTCTAAAAGATGAGATAAATGAGAGGAAAGGCACTCTCAGCCCTATTAAAGTCCAAATGGCGGAAGATCCTGGGCCCTTGGATCGATTTTAAGGAAGCATCGGACGGCCACAAAAGAAAATGACGGAACTGCACCCGCCCGCACGATCAGTGGCGCACCACCAGTGGTCGTGCGCACTGGATTCCATGATCGTGTGATTAACAATGACAGAACTCTAGAGAAAATGAGATAAGCGTGCACGAGCAGTGGCGCACGACCAGTGGTCGTGCGATTGCCCTAGGAAAAACTTGGAAAAATGGAGAATAGTGCGCTCGATCAGTGGCGCACGACCAGTGGTCGTGAGCACTAGATCCAATGATCGTGTGCTAGATCCAATGTCGAGCTCATCGTCCTACCGCCAGCAGTATCTCTACCGTCGGGTGTTAGCTTCCAGCGACTCCAGGTCTGAAAACTGGGGGTGTTATAACTCCCCCCTTACAATAATTTTGTCCCCAAAATTAATCTTCATACAGGAAGACATCAAGAAAATTATTGCAGCAAATAAAAATATTATTACAACAACTTTACACAAACCATTTCTAATCAGGAAAACAGCCGAAAATAATATTGCAACGTTTCAAAACACCGTTTCTACATATCGGTTACTGTTTCGAACCAGCATTATACAAATAAATCGGGATAGTCCTCGCGCATTGCTTGCTCACGCTCCCAAGAGAACTCGTAATGCCCGCAGTTATCCCAACACACCTTCACAAGCTTAACTTCTTTGTTCCGCAACTGCTGAACTTTTGTAGTCTCTATACTAGCTGGACAAACTCGCGTCCTCAAGTCCTCTTCTATCAACACCGATGCCGATTCGATCACCACACTACCCTCCACTAAGGCTTTTCTCAAGACAGAAACATGGAAAACATCGTGTAATCCACTCAGCTCTGTGGACAACACCAACAGGTACATTGCGTCTCCCACCCGTTCTATAACCTCTAAAGGTCCCAAAAACCTCGGATTCAACTTCTTGAGTCGGCGAATCCGAGAAACGCCTTTGAATGGCTTGATCTTTAGATAGCTCAGTCGCCTATCGTGAACTCCACCTTCCTGTGACGAGCATTAAAATATTTTTCTTGCCGATCTTGAGCAACCTTCATGCGCTATTGAATGGTTCGCACTAACTTGCATGCATCAGCTACCACTTCTTTTCCCAAAAGTTTGGTGTCTCCCGCCTCTGTCCAAGACATCGGTGTTCGACACCGCCTCCCATACAAAGCTTCGTACGACGCCATCTTTATTCTTACTTGGTAACTGTTGTTATAAGCGAACTCTACCATGAAAAGGTGATCTTCCCACTTCTTACCGAAGTAAAGAGTACACATCCTCAACATATCCTCCATAGTACGATTCGTTCTTTCGATTTGCCCATCAGTTTGAGTATGGAAAGCCGTACTGAACTTGAGCTTCGTGCCCAGACTCTTCTGAACCAACCTCTAGTCTTTGGACGTGAAATGTCCATCGCGATCACTAACTATACTCTTAGGAATTCCATGTAGTCGCACAATCTTGCGAACATACAACTCTACCAGCTTCTCCACGCTGTCCTCTTTCCGATTTGGGATGAAGTGAGCCACTTTGGTCAAGCGATCCACGATGACCCAAATCGCATCATTACCCTGCTACGATCTAGGTAACCCATGTACAAAGTCTATGGAGATGTCAAATTTCCACTCGGGAATAGGAAGAGACTTCAGGAACTCGCCCGACTTCTGACACTCGGCCTTCACTAAGGCACAAGTTTGGCACCGACTCACGTACAAAGCTATATCCCGCTTCAAACCAGGCCACCAAAAGGATTTCTTCATATCCAAGTACATCTTTGTACTGCCCGAATGAATGGAGTACTTTGTGAAGTGAGCCTCAAAAATCAGCTCCTCATAGAGCTTGTCGAACTGCGGTACACAAATCCTTCCTTCCTTCCTCAGAATCCCATCAATCAACTCTCAGGTGCTACTCTCGCCCTTTTGAGCTTCCACCATGTATGACTGGAACTCCACATCCAAACGGATCGCTTCCCGAATACGATCGAACAAGTCGTTCTACATTTCAATCCAGTTCAACCGAGGCACGCTAGACTCGCCTCTTGCTACACACTCCATGCCAAGGGACTCCCAGTCCCGCATCAACCGCTCATCATGAGCTTCGATCCAACTCCCTTGACCAGAATATTTCCTACTCAAGGCATCTGCCACCACGTTGGCTTTGCCTGGCGTATACTGAATCGCCACTTCATAGTCTCCAAGGAACTCGACCCATCTGTGCTGCCGTATATTCAAGTCCTTCTGATCTAGAAGATACTTCATGCTCTTGTGATCCGTGAAGATCTCCACTTTCGCAACATACACATAGTGCCGCCACAATTTCAAAGAAAAAATTATCGCCGCCAACTCCAAATCATGGATGGTGTAATTCCTCTCGTGAGGCTTTAGCTGTCTAGATCCAAAAGCTATCATGCTGTCATGTTGCACCAACACGCAACTCAAACCGCATCCAAATACGTCACTAAAAATCAGAAATCCTTTATTCCCTTTAGGAAGGCTTAGGATTGGAGCTGCCATTAGCCTCCCCTTTAGAGTGTCAAACGCTTGACTGCACTCCGGAGTCCAAAAAAACTTCTGGTCTTTACGAGTTAGAGAGGTGAGGGGTAGGGCTATCCGCGAAAAGTTTTCTACAAAACTTCTATAGTACCCGGCTAGTCCAAGAAATCTTCGGACTTCCGCCACGGTTCTGAAAATTGGCCAATATCTAATAGCTTCAACTTTCGTCGGATCGACCTCCACCCCATCACCACTAATCACATGGCCCAAAAAAGCCACCTTCTCCCACTAGAACTCGCACTTCGAGAACTTTGCATAAAGCTAGTTCTCTCTCAACACTTGCAAGACCACTCTCAAGTGAGTCTCATGCTCGGCCTCCGATTTGGAGTACACCAAGATATCATCAATGAAGACCACTACAAAAGAGTCTAAGTACTCCCGAAATACTCGGTTCATCAAGTCCATGAACACATATGGCGCATTTGTTAACCCGAACGGCATCACCGAGAACTCAAAGTGACCATACCTCGAACCAAAAGCTGTCTTGGGTATGTCCTCGTCTCGAATTCGCAACTGATAGTACCCTGACTTCAGATCCAACTTGGAATACACCACCAACCCCACCAACTGGTCGAACACGTCGTCTACCCGAGGAATCAGATACTTATTCTTGACAGTCAATTTATTCAACTCTCGGTAGTCTATACACAACCGCATACTACCATCCTTCTTCTTCACAAATAGCACGTGTGCGCTCCACGGTGAAGAATTGGGTCTAATATACCCTTGCTACAACAGTTCCTGCAACTGTACTTTGAGTTCGACCAACTCCTTTGGTGTCATCCTAAAAGGAGGACGTGACACTGGCCTAGCCTCTAGCACTAACTCGATCGAGAAATCAATCTCTCGTCGAGGAGGTGCTCCAGGAAGCTTCTTAGGAAATACATCCTCGTAATCCGCAACTACTGGCACTTACCCAAGTGATAACTTGGAAAGGCGAACCTCCAACAATGCTACAAGAGTTACTCCCCCTGGTTAACTGCCCGCACCAACTGCATGGACGAAATCAGGGAAAAGGCCGCTCCAGTCAGGCCCTCAAACTTAACTTCTGACCGCCCTTCACCCCTCAGGGTCACCACCTTAGACAGGCAGTCAATACTGGCACGTTGCTCTGCAAGCCAGTCCATTCCCAAAATGACATCGAACTCCACCAATGGTAAAATCGCTGCTATTACTGTGAAGTCAACCCCGCCTAGATTCCAACAAATGCGACCTTTTGCCCCGGTGGTCATGGATGACCCATTGGTCATGCGCACCCTCGGCTCTGCGTCCGCCGAGAAAGATAACTCCAATTCTCCGGATAAAGCTTTCCGCAATAAAAGAGTGTGACGCTCCCATATCAAACAATACTCTAGCGGGGTATCCAGAAACCAACGCAAAGCCTAAACACAGGTAACAAACATGAACGGTCTTGAAAGTATGAAGTACAAGGTTAAATTTAAACTTTCTCATACCTGTCACCACATCGGGTTGACGGATCGCTTCCTGCTGCCCAAGGTTATAAGCCTTTGGTTGCACAGGTTAGAACCAAGAAGTGCTAGACTCTGCCATCTTTCCTTTCTCTGCGGCACTGGGGCAGGAGGGTACAGACTGCTCCTGTCTTGGCTCCTGCTTAGCACCTCCTTGAGTACAAAAACGAGCTATGTGACCCACCTTACCACAATTAAATCACCGTCAGGTGGTCCTTTAAGCTTGAGAACCTCGGACGTCAAGTTGTTTTTCTCACCGACTTAAAAGGATGAGGCTTTTTCTTCCATCTATTCCCTTCAGACTTCCCTTGGGATTGAGAAGGCTTCCCTTCCCCTTGCTTGGCTGCGAAACCCTTATGATGTTGGGTTTGCTCCAAATCACTCTCTAGCATTCTGGCTGCCTCAACCAGTTCGTTGAAACCAACATTCTTCAAGGAGATGAGGGGTTGTCTCAAATTCTCCCTTAGCCTATGGTAGAAGAGGTTATACCTCTCCTCATCATCTGCCATTGTCATTCCCGCATAACGACCCAGCCGAGTAAACTCCTGAATGTACTCGTCCACCGTCTTATCCCGCGGCACCAAGTACAGAAATTGCCTTTGAAGGACCAATCTCATCGAAGCAGGAATGTACTTCTTTAGGAAAGCATTCCTAAACTCTTTCATGGATGGGGTGCGTCCAGGTAACTGGCGGCCACTATGGCTAACCCAGCACAACTTCGCGTCTCCTTCCAACATAAAGGTCGCACAATCAGATTTCTTTTCCTCTGGCATCTCTGCAACCCTCAGAAGTTCTTGCATCTGTGCCCACCAATCCTCCGCATCAGTCGACGTGTCGATTTCCTTAAATGTTGGAGGATGGAAGCTCAGAAAATATTTCATATGTCGGTCCTCATGCCCAACAACCACACTTTCGGCCAACGACTCTACTTGCCTAGTTTCTCCGCCCGGCACGGCCGTCGCCGTAACCGGGGTAGCAGGAGTTGCTACCTGAGCAATAGGGGTTGCAACTTGTGTTGCCGCTGCAGCTTGGGATGCCACCATTGCTTCTGCAAGCATGCGACAAAAATCGGTCGGGTTTACACCCATGCCCAAAGGACCCTGAGCAGTAGCGCTGCTCGCCGAAAGCTCTTCTCTTGGCCTCGACGTCCCCGCCGCGTTGCTTGCACTCTTAACAAAAGCAAGGTAACAAGAAATCAGTCTCTAATCACAAGACTAAAACATAAGGACACTCACGGTCCCGCGATACTCATATGTGGATAACTTCTATACGCGATCCGATTACGTTAAATCAACTGCTAAACATGACCTTGGACATTAACCTCGCTTTGATACCAAATTGTAACGCCTCCCCTGTAATGACCATATAATATGGGTCCTGGCCGAGGCTCCACAACATACGGACGCCACA